>OX387364.1:12221513-12821513 GCA_947563465.1 Archips xylosteana | reverse complement strand
TAGTAAAACAACGATTTGTAAAACGAAAATTGTTTTGTGTCTTTTACCTTCTATTTCGTACACGTTTTCCTTTACTTTCATCTATTTTTTTCAGCATTTATTAGAATGCCTGGAATGTACTGGCACTCAGGCAATGAAACAAGTTGAAACACCACTACAAAAAAGCATTCGAACTTTTCAAACGCGTTCGAAACTTAAACATCGTAAAAGGTAATCGGATTCAGTTTAGCTTCGACTCTCGATGAGCGAGCTGCAATTGTCAACAGCCGTGGCGCCATTTTGCATTTCGAACGCCAAACTATCCGAGTAAGGAACGTCATTTGTAGCAAAAAGTATTAAAGAGCAGTTTAGACCTTGTAACTGAAAACTAAGGTTGGATTTTGCTTGTAGAATGTAGTCGTTTAAACTTTTTATATTCTAAGCCCTTCAATTCGAAACGCCCGCTTAACGCTTCTGAGAGTCGTGTTGACATGTTAATGTTACTATCAATTTTGCACTTTTTAGAACTTCCCCGGTGTTAAAAATGGCAGTTTTGATTCCTTTTTAGCGATCGTGAAGCAAGATGTGTTAAGGTTTTATCGTACAATAACAGAATGGCGTAGGCAACTGAAAAAAGCTGTCCAAATGCGAAATTGAACTCGCGTGGAGAGGGTGCATCGTATGCGTCTCATCGATGTTATAAAGGTTGTCAATAAAGCATCAGACCAGTGTCTCTTAATTTCTTTAAAACACGGGCAATTATTATTTCCTGAAAGGTCAATAACCTTTACGGGCTTTTTAATAATTAACAATTACTATTTTTTTAAAGCGTTTTCCCATAAAATGACTTGTCAAGATTGTTTACCCTTTTTCTAATGCTTAAAAAAACGAAGTATAGGTAGAGTCCATTTTAAATTAAAAAAATCTTAACCATTTAGTCTAGAAATAATGACGTAACGGCGGCTGCCAAACACACACACGTGACGTGACGTGAGTTATCTGTATTTTTACACTATGAGTTGTCTCACGGTAGTTTTATGTTCAAAGTTACAAAATATAATTATGTTCAATTATGATAGAAATACTGGAATATGGCTGGGACGGCGCGGATAATTACGACTCACCCTTGACCTGCGCGCACTTGGCACGAAACTTGCGCTATTCCACGCACCTGACGCTACTTGCATGCAAATATGACCTTAAGGACTCATTATTGTGTTTAATATTATATAAATTACAATCTGTTGCCCGCGACTCCGTCCGCGAAGAAGAGGATATAAAAAATATCCTACGACCTATTCTCAGACCTACCAAATATAGAGAAAATTTTATTGTTGATCATAATCGTAACCGAAAACAATGAATCGTTGTGTTAAGTTAGAACAGGCAGGTTAGAAAAATCATCCAGAAAACCAATTTTAAAAGATTATAAATTTAAAAATTCGAATGTTGCATCCAACTTTGAAATTCGGAACACGTTTGGCGCGTTCACGGCACGCGCTAGGGTTGGTAGGTGACGGAATAAAATTACAATAACACACATCCTCGCGATGTTGGTAGCACTGATGCGAGTGTAATATCATCTCATATCGTACGAAATGGTGCTGTATACGATTTTAATTAAATTGGGACAATGGTCCCTAATGGGCATTATCTTTAGATACTTGGGTACTTTAGTGAGGTGAGCAAACGACATTGTTACATTATATACATATATACTTACAATTTAAAATTCAATTTCATATGTAAATGTAAATTCTGAAAAAACAGAGATGCGAGCCTGAGAATCAAACCCACGACCCTTGAGAGACCATAAGTCAAACCATTAGGTACCACGGCTTTTTAAGTGTCCTAAATTATTAAAATATCTGCTTTACTATTGCGTTTTGTTATTGTAACCGTAAGAACTCGTTTTAAGTTGGTTTTAAACTAACACCTTTATAAAAACAGCATAAAACGGTGTGAAACCACGTTGACACCAAACAGTGAGAATCGGCGATTCTTTTTATAAAAATTTGACATATGTTGCGTTAATAACAAATAGAGGTTTTCAAATATTTATTTACTTAGACTTTATGGAATATCGCGAGGTAACATTAAGAGGTAACCTCTAGAGGTAACCTCGTGCGCGACCCTCCGCGGAACCCTGTCGCAGTCAGCATTTGCCGCACTTATTAAAAACAGTCTTGTTAAGGACAGCAGAGGCTCCCTGCGACAGGGTTCCGCCGAGCGCCGCGCACGAGCTTGTCAAGGTATAGATAACTTATGTTATGTCTTATGTCAAACGAACGAAGTCAACAAAACATCTGGTTAATAAACCATACACGTTGCAGCCCGTGAATATCCGGTTAGTTTCAATCATATCCGTGAACCTTATTAATACCATGCGAAAACGGTCGCAACAGCGCGTGAGCCGAACGAGCGAAGCGAGCGTGCTACCGCAGCGGCCGGCGGAGCATCAGTATGCTTAGTATAAGTTTTACTTCACCAAAATACTTCTCGATCGCGTTTACGTAAAAATTTGAATTCTATGGAAACATGGAAGCGTGCGCGCGGAGACGCTGTCCATTATTCCCTAGTAATTGAATTTGGAAACATGGACAGCGTCTCCGCGCGCGCGCTTCCATGTTTCCATAGAATTGAAATTTTTACGTAAACGCGATCGAGAAGTATTGAAGTGAAGGAAAACTTATACTAAGCATACAGTACACAATTCTCCATACAAATCATTTACGCCGTCGCTAGCGAGTACGGTCACTGTAAACTAGTGTAACTCATGGTAGAGGTACAGAATCCTATTGCTGCCAGTAAAGCTAAGTTAATATATCATCATCCCAGCCTATATGCGTCCCACTGCAGGGCACAGGCCTCCTCTCATCATGAGAGGGCTTGGGCCGTAGCTTGAATTTCTTCGCAGGTGTGTGCAGGTTTCTTCACGATGTTTTCCTTCACCGTGAAGCTCATGGTAAATTTCAAATGTAATTTCGCACATAAATTCCCAAAAACTTAGAGGTGCGAGCCGGGATTTGAACCCACGACCCTCTGCTTGAGAGGCTATAAGGTCAAACCGCTAGGCCACCACGGCTTCCACGGTTAATATATGAAGACTTCTAAATAACTCGGTATTATAAACTTCGGGATACCTAATAATATTAGGATTAATGAAAAGCTAGGAACAATAAAAAAAGGCCTTGTAATTTTAAGGTTTACAAAATTAGGGCTTGTAAAATTAGGTTGCAAAATCTTCGGGCTAACGAAAGGGAACCCTCTTTGGCACATTTTGACACATTTGACCAGGATAATTAATAATAGTATGAACTGAAAGAATTTACTTTGCTCACCCGCGACCTTATGATAGCTAACGTGTATGCAAGAAATGAGTGTTCATGCAGTTCCTCCACCTCCACACTGTACGAACACACACAAATCACACAAACCCAACTATCACAAGTGTCATCAAGTGACTGATAGTGTGATATTTAGTTGGGTTTGTGTGATTTGTGTGTGTTCGTACAGTATAGAAGGTGCACACACATTTCTTGCATAAACGTAGCTATCATAAGGTCGCGGGTGAGCAAAGTAATTGTTTCAGTTCATTGACATGGACAGCGCAAAGTAACGCCTGATTCAATAAATTATTTAATAATAGTATTTGAAGTACATTTTCTACTTACTTCAATGGCACAGGGTAATGACACGCGTTAGTAAAATAAACACATTAGACTAAGTGTTACAGTGCTGGACAACGAAAAGCAATTAACGCACAAACGCTTCTGTGTACCTATCCGTTAAGATTAAGTTAAATATTCTAAAGCGATACAGCCTGCATAACTTATTCCCTAGATTTACTATGCAGTTGTAATTGGCACATAGACTATTTTGACGGGGTTTGATAATCAGAACGTTGAAGGATTTGCCACACTGGATGCGTTCTGCAGTCTGCGGTCAGATCAAACTGAACGCAGCACGCATTATGTGTCGGTCTCTATATATTGTGTATAGATATGCGATCTGACCGTGCGAGCACGCACGGTTAGATCACAGACCGCAGAACGCATCCAGTGTAGCAAATACTGAATTCGAATAAACTGAATCGGGTCCCGAGTCCCTTTACTAAAAACATCGGGTTGATATTTCCTATAACTGCCAAGGAAATCGTCACGAAATTTGATTATGAAACGGTTCCACACCGGTATGTGATTCCTCCCCCTCGCTCCCCCAGTTACCTAGAACCAATGAAAGCGATATTAAGAGGCTGACAACACCTAATTTTGTTGAAATTGATGTCATTTAAACAGTTTTTTAAGAAAAACTGCTTATTCTAGCACATCAAAAAAATTATATGTTAATATTCATCATATTTCAAAGACCGTGGACGGACTCGATACATAATTGGACGAAATCGGCTCGATAGAAAATAATTGCAAAGATAGGTCTTAAAATCATCATTAAACGGTTCTATGTCTTTATTTTTTTGGCGTATGCGTCTGCAATTAAAAACATGAAGTCAACATATTCATACCTAAACCGCTAACGAGTCATATTTCACAAATAATCCACAGTTTTTTTTTAATTAAATATTTGCCCGATAAATTTCAATATACCCGGCTGCCCAGTAATAGCGGCATCTCGTTTACTCCGATACAAATAGACAGTGTGCGCCGACGTTGGTGTTGACAGCGTCTTAAGTATCTTATGTCTCAATCCATTTTTTTGTATATCTGTACGCCAAGTTTCGTATAAATTTGTTCTGCCGTTAGGCGCAAGCCACACAGAAGAGACGTGGGACGGGGGCGCGTCGCAGTCTGCGTCGTTTGTCCGCAGGCCGCGTCTCCGCCCCGTCACTTCTGTCTGCTTTGGATCGCGACGCTTCTATACATTTAGTATGAAAACTGATTCAAGGGGCGCCGCGACTGCGACGCGCCCCCGTCCCACGTCTCTTCAGTAACAAATATTTGAATATCCAAACATCTTTAGAAACTTTCTCATTTGTAATATTAGTAGGAAGGAGTAGGATTAGGGGATTCAAATATACTAGGTGCAGATAACGCTGCCTAAAAGTTCACGCTACGAAAAGGTAAAGAACCTTTGGCAACCATTTTATGGTCTCGCCGGAAGACCAGCGCTGGCTCCACCCCAGGAGTCCGCATTTATGCTGAAGCGGGACCTTTTTCGTAGGTACTCTTTTTAATACATTATTTTTTTTATTTTATTTCATTTTTTTTTTGTTTGTTGTTTTTATTTTTTATTTCTTATTGTTTTTTGATATTTTAAAATTGTATTGTCTTTAGTAATAATTGTTTGTGTTTTTTTATTTTTGTGTGTGCGAAACAAAAATTTTTCATTTCATTTCATTTCATTTTCGTACTTAACTTAATTTTTAATTTAACATTTTGTTAATTCGTCGAGCTATATTATTGCTGATGTAATACGGCCGCCCCTCGCACCCCCGCCCTGCTCGCACATGGTACTAAAATGTAATGAACTTTTAGGCAGCGTTATCTGGCACCTAGTATAGCAGTATGATGACGATGGGCTAGTGGTTGGAGAACCTGACTACGACGCTTGGTCCCGGGTTAGATTCCTGGGTCGGGGCAGATATTTGTATGAAA
This sequence comes from Archips xylosteana, assembly GCA_947563465.1. Lineage (NCBI taxonomy): Eukaryota > Metazoa > Arthropoda > Insecta > Lepidoptera > Tortricidae > Archips > Archips xylosteana. The sequence goes on along the minus strand of OX387364.1, from coordinate 12,815,922 downwards.
AATACGAATGTTCGTTCCCGGGTCTTTGGTAAACACCTATGTATTTAAGTATGTATCTATCTACAGGGTTATTTGTAATTCACTAGCATCCTTTTAACCCTAAACTCCTACCACTTAAACAAACGTTTTTTGTTTTACAGCTTTTGTCATAACTTAATATTTCTGGTGTAATAACGTTTTGAAAATTTGAGATTTCCTCTTATTTTTACGATACTCTGTGTATTTGTATGGGAAAAAAAGTGCTTCATTTTAAAAAGTCGTAGAACAAAAAACATTTGTTTGAGTGATAGGAATTCAGGGTTAAGAGGATGTCAGTGAATTACAAATAACCCTGTATATGTATAAGTTTGTTTATTAAAAAAAAAAAAAATTTAATTAAATTTAAGCTGTTTATTTCAAGCAAAGAACATTACAAAACATGCAAAACGAGTCCTTAATCCTAATTTTAAGGATTTTGCGTGGCCTCGGTTAGTGAAAGACTGAGTTGCTCACGCGTAACTAGTCTAAGTACTTATACAATACGAGTAGATATTAAATTTATTATATAAATCATTATTCGTTGCTTAGTACCCATAACACAAGACGCTTTGCTTAGCTTACTTTGGGACTAGGTCAATTGGTGTGAATTATCCCGTGATATTTATTTATTAAGTAAACTTATGTATTAGAAGTATACATTATAATGTATGTATACCGCAAAAGGTAAAGTTATCACTGCGCCGCGCTGGCACCATTATCGCCGACTCCGGCGCAATCAATAATTTCTATCAATGACTCAAACCGCTTATTACCGTAGGAAAAAACAATAACTGTACGTAGATTATACCCTGACGTTGGATGCTGTGGATAAGACAGGGTATTCTAATTTTTGTAAATAAATTAAAAGGTCGAGGTAGTCGTCGTAGCCAAGTGGTTTTAGGCTCTCAAGCAGAGGTTGGGTTCACTCCTAAGTTTTTAGTAATTTATGTGCGAAATTACATTTGAAACTTACCATGATAAGTAATTTAAAGCGGCGATTATAGTACAAATCTTCCCAGGTGAATTTTTCGCTTCGAGCCATTACATTAAATTTGAACCTTAATTCTATGATGATACAGTTTGTTTTGAAAGATAAGGGCTCGAAGCGAAAAATTCACCTGGGAAGATTTCTACTATACACTGAGTCTTTCACCTAACGCGGTCACCTAACGCGGTCGCCGAACTTGTTTCAAACTACTGGCTAACGAACGTCGTCTTCACTACTGAGGCTCTACCATGAGTTACACTAGTTTGCAGTGACCGTACTCGCTAGCGACGGCGTAAATGATTTGTATGGAGAATTGTACTTCCGTAAGTGACCGCTAGAGGCGCTGTACACAATTCTCTATACAAATCATTTACGCCGTCGCTAGCGAGTACGGTCACTGTAAACTAGTGTAACTCATGGTAGAGGTACTGCATGCAGCATGCGACGAACGACTTAGTGTAATTGCAGTGGCGAATCCGTTGCGCCCGCAACGGACACGCCGCGCGTTCACTTCGTTTCTAATACCGCAATGGACATGTTTTGATAATTTATGTAAATATTCGGAATCTACAAGAACTCAATTTTTTTTTTCTATTTATGTTACGTATTGTAGTTACGGTAAAGCCTCTGTTCGGGTCTATAATGGTATCCATAAATATTAAAAGTAATAAACAATAACATAATGTTTGCCATAATGATCATTTGCCTATTTAATTATTTTTTTCTCTGAATCCATTAATTGTTCTGAATTGTAATAGAATAACGTAAACCTAGTTCTACAAGATGACCACTTAAGAGTTCCTGAAAATTTTACGGTTTAAGAGAAGAAAAAGTTATGGCAAGCGATCATTATGACAAATGTTACATTATGACTTACAATGTTATGGATCGCGAATGAGGCCCGTCTGGGGCTAAATTCAGGAACGGCCCAACACGGTTTGCGAGCGTTAATTCAATCGTTTGCGAGAGGATAAGAATGGGCTGAGCTTGGGATGAGCCTTATTTTCCCGTTAATTCGCTTTGTAAATAAATAAGTAAATAAATAAAAAAATATTTTTGTGTAGTGGTAGAGCCATGTTGTAGCTAGCCGCTGCATCACGAATGGGCCGGCTCATCCGGGGCAGTACCACCCTCTCACAGAACACCGGCGTGAAGCAGCAGTAATCCTGCTTGCGTTTCGTACGGTCAGTGAGAGTGCCGGGGGCCCAATACCTCACCCCTTCCCTCTCCCCCTCCCTCTCCCCCTTCCCCTATTCCCTCTCCTTTAGGGCCGACAACGCACTGGCATCGTGTAAAGCGCTGCGGGTGTATATGGACAGTGGTGTTCATTTAACATCAGGTGACCCTCTAGTTTGTTAGTCTGGCCTATCTAACATAAAAAAAAAAAAAAAAGGCTCATCCCAATCTCAGGCCAAACCTCTCGCAAATCAGTGATTTTTGGCGTTCCTAAATAGCAGTTCATCTCTATCCTCTCGCAAACGATTGAATTACCGGTCGCAAACCGTGTTGGGCCATTCCTGATTTAGCCCCTGATCGTATCTCCTCGTCGCTAGCGCCGTTCCTACGAAATCGCAGCGGTCGATAATTCTCGTAATCCACCGCGTAACCTTTCACACCTGCGCCGGCGCATGCAGCCGCGTGACTCACACACCGTGGGTATTTTTAAACTACGAATACAGTTACTAAGATCAAGAAAAAACCGGTCAACAGCATGTCAGACTAGTACATGGAGGGTTCTAAATACCTACATTATTTTAAAAAATAGTTCAGAAAAAAATATGTAAAGATCAACGCTGAATAAAACGATTCTTGTGTGATGACCCTTTTTAATTTTTAAAGTTCTAGGGTCTTCAAACGAACAGTATGCTTCGTATAAGTTTTACTTCACCAAAATACTTCTCGATCGCGTTTACGTAAAAAAATCAATTACTAGGGAAACATGGACAGCGCATCCGCGCGCGCGCGTCCGTGTTTCCATAGAATTGAAATTTTTACGTAAACGCGATCGAGAAGTATTTTGGTGAAGTAAAACTTATACTAAGCATACTGTACGCTTAGTATAAGTTTTACGTCACCAAAATACTTCTCGATCGCGTTTACGTAAAAATTTCAATTCTATGGAAACATGGACAGCGCCTCCGCGCGCGCGCGTCCATGTTTCCATAGAATTGAAATTTTTACGTAAACGCGATCGAGAAGTATTGAAGTGAAGGAAAACTTATACTAAGCGTACAGTACGCTTAGTATAAGTTTAACTTCACCAAAATACTTCTCGATCGCGTTTACGTAAAAAAATCAATTACTAGGGAAACATGGACAGCGTCTCCGCGCGCGCGCTTCCATGTTTCCATAGAATTGAAATTTTTACGTAAACGCGATCGAGAAGTATTGAAGTGAAGGGAAACTTATACTAAGCATACAGTATGCTTAGTATAAGTTTTTACTTCACGAAATACTTCTCGATCGCGTTTTCGTAAAAAAATCAATTACTAGGGAAACATGGACAGCGCCTCCGCGCGCACGCGTCCATGTTTCCATAGAATTGAAATTTTTACGAAAACGCGATCGAGAAGTATTGAAGTGAAGGAAAACTTATACTAAGCGTACAGTACGCTTAGTATAAGTTTTACGTCACCAAAATACTTCTCGATCGCGTTTACGTAAAAATTTCAATTCTATGGAAACATGGACAGCGCCTCCGCGCGCGCGCGACCATGTTTCCATAGAATTGAAATTTTTACGTAAACGCGATCGAGAAGTATTTTGGTGAAGTAAAACTTATACTAAGCGTATGTACAGTTCCTCTACCATGAGTTACACTAGTTTACAGTGACCGTACTCGCTAGCGACGGCGTAAATGATTTGTATGGAGAATTGTGTACAGCGCCTCTAGCGGTCACTTACGGAAGTACAATTCTCCATACAAATCATTTACGCCGTCGCTAGCGAGTACGGTCACTGTAAACTAGTGTAACTCATGGTAGAGGTACAGATACCTTTAAACGAGCAATTCTTGTAGTAAGTATGCTATAAACGCCTCAGCATTATGCTGAGCCAGTATCCTATTTGCAACCGCAATGATACACTATCTTTAGCCTTCGTGCTGTATTTTAGTAAAATATTTATATGTGTCTTATGTTGTTGTAATGTAAATAAATGTATTTTCTTTTTTTTCTTTCATATACAAATCAGAATCTCGGAAACGACTCTAACGTTTTCCATGAAATTTAGTATGCAGGGGGTTTCGGGGGCGATAAGTCGATCTAGCTCTGAGAAAAAGCGTGTTTTCAAGTTTTAATGCGAGCTAATTTTAATTTTTGAAAAAGAGATGTCCATTACTCATATTGAGCGTACGTTGTAAAAAAATAATATTATTGTTTTGTGTAGAACCCGGTTTTTCCTCGCATTCAAAGTGAAAAATAGAGTGTTTAACGCGTGACTAAACAACCATAATGACACTCAAACTACCCAGGCTTTACCCAGGTGGCTAAACATCTCGTGACATTATGGCCTGTTTTAGTCCCTTGTTGAACAATCTACTATAACGCAGGCTAGATACTATTTCGAAGGACTCTAAGACTCAAAGGTGCTTCACCCGTACCTACATCCTCCATGCATAGTCTGGGGTACTCGAACCATAGCCTAATCTCAATTTAAATCTTTTTTTACAGCTTGCAGCCCTATTAGAACCTGTTAATATCCGACGTTATCACATAAAGGTGCTTACACACGGTATTTTCTGCGCCGTGCCATAAAGGCACCATAGTCGTAAAATAATATTCCTTAATACATTATAATAGTCCGGTAATGTTGGTAAGGATTGGAATTACAGGGCGGCGGCGCGGGCCCCATATTGGCTGGGGTGGGGGCTGAGATAAACGCGGAAGCGAGTGGCAAAAGATGAAGCGGAAGCGGACAGAAATACAATAGTAATAGTATTAAATAGCTATGAAATTGCTTTGGATAACAATCAACGCCGTATGTAAGAACCCAATATTTACAATTTTCAATGTCGTTTTTCTCGATTATTTCTACCACCGAGCCACCGTAATTTTGATATTTTGAGAACATTTTATGATTCAGACAACTTTCTTAATTTCCAACCATCTTAAAATGTCTTAATGCCATCCAAACCTTCTGGTCAAAATGGGAATCAAGGCTCTTTCTTTGCGCCATGTTCATAAAGATGTGTCACTTCTACACTTAATTACAATCAAAATATCAAAGAAGTTGACAATTTTATAAGTTTTTTGGTTAAAAACCAAAAACATATAAATTTGTCAACTTGGTTTGGTTTCTAGATCAGTAAAAGTTAACGTTTTAACTTATACCATTCTAGTAAAAATAAAATGGACAATTCATGCCAATCATAAGTATCATAAACATAATAAATAAATAAATAAATATCACGGGACAATTCACACCAATTGACCCAGTCCCAAAGTAAGCTCAGCAAAGCTTGTGTTATGGGTACTAGGCAACGGATAAACATACTTATATAGATAGATACATACTTGTTTTTTAAATACATATTAAACACCCAAGACCCGAGAACAAACATTCGTATTTTTCATACAAATATCTGCCCCGACACGGGAATCGAACCCGGGACCTCAAGCTTCGTAGTCAGGTTCTCTAACCACTAGGCCATCTGGTCGTCAAAACCAAATAAAATCTCTCAACTAACAAAACTAACAAAAACAAAACAAAAAGTGGACATTCGGTCTGAATTTTACGAGATCATGAAACCGCTTACCGCTCATACTTCGCACCACACCGATATCGAATCCCATCGCGCGTGTGATTGGCCGCGGGTGGCGAAATTGACCGCCGATCACTCTCATTCGACGACAGATCAATTTTGAATTTCGAATTCGAACTTCTTGATACGAATCGAGAATTTCCGTTGATGTAGGTACAGTTTTATAAAATGTTGCTGTTTGAAAATTTATAGAAAAGCTAGCTGTTGCCCGCGACTCCGTCCACGAAGGATAATAAGGGTATAAAAATAGCCTACGACCTATTCTCAGACCTACCGAATACAGAGAAAAAGGTTTCATAAAATTCGGTCGAGCCGTTTCGGAGGAGTTCGATAACAAACACCGTGACACGAGATTTTTATATATTCGACTAGCTGTTGCGCGCGACTCCTCTCCAAAGAATCCGTTTATAAATCGTTATCCTGCGGGCACTGTGCAAATTCGTGGGATAAAAAATATCCTATGTTACAAATTATGTGTGTGCAAAATTTTATCAAAGCCATATTACAGTGTTTATAAGCAAACATTGTTCAATACCTAAAAAAAAATTCTTTTGGATTCGTAAAAATTGGGCATTGGAAAATCAATTAATAAGGTTACATAGGTATCCACTGTTGAACATAGGTCTCCTCCGAGGTTCGCCGTACAGATCGGTCCTGCGACAACCGGATCCACGTTCCCGCAACCTTAAGGCCCGTGTTTTTGGCGCATTTATTGCATTCATTTAAACTCGTTCTGTATCATTACTAGCAATGCTACAGTCCTGAAATTCAAATGTAATATAATTGAGGATTCACTCTAGTGACAAGTATTTATCGAAACACGATCACTTGTAGTTCGCTCGATAGAAAAAAAATCCAAAGTCGTCTCTAAAAAATAAAATAAACGTAGTGCGACGCTAATACTGCACGGAAGGTCATGACTTTTTGAATGTTAATAAAACAAGATGTCTTCTAGGGCGTAGTTTTGCTACATTTTTAAAATATAAATAAATAAATAAATAAATATCACGGGACAATTCACACCAATTGACCTAGTCCCAAAGTAAGCTTAGCAAAGCTTGTGTTATGGGTACCAGGCAACGGATAAACATACTTATATAGATATATACATACTTAAATACATATTAAACACCCAAGACCCGAGAACAAACATTTGTATTTTTCATACAAATATCTGCCCTGACACGGGAATCGAACCCGGGACCTCAAGCTTCATAGTCAGGGTCTCTAACCACTAGGCCATCTGGTCGTCTAAATATGTATTTGTTTTAGTAATAAGATGAAAATAACCAAAAACACGCGCAGTCCAACCAACCTATCTTAAGCCATCGTGCCTCCCCCACGCGGCTCCACGCCCGAAATCGCCCACCCAAAATCGATTAGCGCGAAAAACTCGGTAGGCCTTAACCAGGTCGTCGCTCCATCTTGTTGGAGGCCTATACACCTACCCTGCGTCTAACGGACCGTAGACGCCATTCTACTTTTTGGCCCCATCAGCCATCAGTTCTACGATTTCCTTTCGAGTATGAAACCCTAAATAGTAACAGTTACCTACTACACATTTGGTCACAAACGGTTGCATGGGCACTGCCGTAGTCTGGTAAGATTTCATCCTTAATATGAAAGTTACTAGTATACTGAAACTACATAATTACCGCGACGAACTAATAAGTCATTAGATAAGATAATAAGACTTAATATTTTCCTCCACGATAACGCGGGACCAATTAAATTAACATCAAAAGCAGATAAAATATCACAGAAGCGGCTACCACCAGAAGGATTCTTTAAAACCTTTGATCAATTATAACTAAAGATACACATTGCCGAACAAAATCCCCTTCAAAGAATGTCCGAATTTTTTTATTTGGTTGCGTAACAAATAAAATCATCACCTACACAGAAATTTGAACCTAGTCTTTACTTCATTACAGTCGAATTTCGGTAGCGGCAAAACTCCACTTGACAGCTAAACCTGACAATTTCACGCAACGTTCTGAGAAAAAAGAAGGCCACTTTTATCAAAGTGGCGCTCATTTGGCTCGGACATTTTCGGGCGCGCGACTGTGGATCTACAGTTATAATTGATCAAAGTTTAAAACACAACAATTAAGTGCATACAAGCGAATAACTCGAATTCTGTCGCCTTAGATAACAATCATTCACAAATTAAGGGAAGTACATTTTGACGTGGCAACGTCTAATAAATCGATGAACGCCGGCTGCATCCACGAAAAAGGATGACGCAATGTAAAGTGCATGTACATAACGGTACGTACAGAGCGGCGAAGGCCAGTTGCAAGAGAGCGGCGAACGCCAGGATGTACAATGCGGGGTGCAGAGGCGGGGGGGCGGGTGGGGTTTTGAATGTTTTGTTATGACGTTGACTAATTTTATTGTTCATCGTCATCATCATTTCAGATGAAAGACGTCCATAGGCAGACTCGCCAAACAGAGCGGTCCTACGCCATCCATCCATCCATACATCCATCTTGTTGGAGGCCAACACTGCGTCTTCCGGTCCGTGGACGCCACTCGAGAATCTTTTTGCCCCATCGGCCATCAGTTCTACGAGCGACGTCCTGCCCACTGCCACTTGAGTCTGGCGATTCTTCGAGCTATGTCGTAGGAGTTTGATTGTAGGTACTTACTAATTTTATTATCCATCATCATCATCATTATCATGCCAAGCTCTACACGATGATTTTTAATCGGTGATCAGAAACCAATTTTTCTAAATCAGTATTCGATGGCGCCTGGCGACCACGTTCATCGAAACCGTTCAGCAGTTATTGCATGATTGAGTAATAAACCTGGCCTTGTGGCCTTGTAGCGACATCTCATGTCCGGGTGAGCGGTTAGTTCCGAAGGAGTGTTGATGTTTCTCGATGAGAACTGAACATAGATGGCGCTGTGTCACTGCATAAGTAATGATGGCAGGCTGGAATGTATGATGCATAGGAAAAATTTGCGCGTAAACTCCTGACCAGTGCTGGTGTAGGGGTAAGCACGTGGCACGGAATGCCGAGGACCTGGGTTCGATTCCCAGCTTTGATCTTTTTTCTGGGGTTTTTTCTCTGCATCTATGTTAGTATGACTAATAAACTTTAAAACATCCAAACTCCAAGAATATTTACAAACTTTCTCATTTAGTTCTCATTTAGATTAGTAGGATAGGATTACACTCTGAGGCCCTATTTTCTAACCGCGGGCGCTCGCAACCGCATTTGCCATCTCTTTCTACCAGTGGCGGGGCGTGAACATTTTTGCAAGAAATCCGGAGCAAAAAATCTAAACCCGTTTATCCTCGTCTTGAAAGTGTAGTAATGGAAGAGAAGCGTTTGGTAACTAGTCAACCCGGGGAATCGGGTTATTCGGGTTGTTAGTACCCTTCACACTTCTTTCTACCCTTATCTTATACCTTAAGTGGTGAAAACTATTCTTTTTTTTTTATGTTAGATAGGCCAGACAAACGAACTAGTGGGTCACCTGATGTTAAATGAACACCACTGTCCATAGACACCCGCAGCGCTTTACACGATGCCAGTGCGTTGTCGGCCCTAAAGGAGAGGGAATAGGGGAAGGGGGAGAGGGAGGGGGAGAGGGAAGGGGTGAGGTATTGGGCCCCCGGCACTCTCACTGACCGTACGAAACGCAAGCAGGATTACTGCTGCTTCACGCCGGTGTTCTGTGAGAGGGTGATACTGCCCCGGACGAGCCGGCCCATTCGTGATGCAGCGGCTAGCTACAACATGGCTCTACCACTACAAAATATTTATTCATAAAAATATTTATTTATTTATTTATTTATTATATTTATTCTGTATCCAAGTCCAGTATAAAGTTAAGTTAAGTTAAGTAAAGCTGGTCTACTCATGACCACGGCTGCTGCTGTGATCGAAGCGATGAAGAAATTTTACCAATAAATTGTCGCATTTGAGCGTCAAATATAATAATGACTATGAGTGAAAATTGCAAAAGACAAAAACAACGAAAACCTTTGTTCGATCTGCATCTTAATACAACAGAATGCACTAATCTCATGAATAAGACATTTTTAAAGAATAAAACACTATTTGTCTCGTTCATGCGTATAATAAATAACGGTGCTAGAAAAGGACGCGCGCGTCGCTGCAGCCGATTCAGATTTTGTCATTAATTTTGAGGTTATGTGTCAAAATTCCCGCCGGTAGTTAATGAGGGTGATACATTATTCAGTTTCACGCTGCGTCGTATCGTTGTTTTACTTGAGACATTTACTTTAATAATAATCATAAATTGCTTGTGACAATTGTGGCATGTTTCTTAGAGCATTCAATTTAGGAAATGTTTTTTTTGAAGGGCCATTTGCTAACACTTATAAGGAACTATAATGCAGATGGCGCCACTAATTGAAATAAAATAAAAAAAATAAGAACGCCGCTACGATTTTTGTTGCTAAAATAAATAAAGAAATAAAACTATTACTGGCGAGATTACACAAAAAAATTAGCAGAAAAAGAGATGGGAAGTAATTGTTACTAATTGGTCCCAACCCACCTGAAGGGTTAATTCCACCAGTACCTCTACCATGAGTTACACTAGTTTACAGTGACCGTACTCGCTAGCGACGGCGGCGTCACTTACGGAAGTAGAATTCTCCATACAAATCATTTACGCCGTCGCTAGCGAGTACGGTCACTGTAAACTAGTGTAACTCATGGTAGAGGCACAGAATATATAATAGTACTAACGTACAGAATGGACACGCTCCGCCCCGCACCGATTCGAGCTACCCCACCCCTCAAGGCGCAGATTGCCGGACACCGCCCGAATCCAAAAGAGTGCGCGCGCGATGTATGTAGGCGTACGCGTGTACAGACGTCGTCGTGCTTATGTAGATTCAAGAACGCGTATTTTGTACGTCGTGTCCGCCGTGTGGTAGAGGTACTGAGCTGTGTAAGGTATAGGTAACGCCATCAGAGTTGAGGCCACGCACACAACAACACGTCAAGTAATGACAGCGGGATTTTGACATTTATTCGTACCGATAGCAAGTTCAACAGACTCGAGATAGAATTACAAGATTGACTAAAAATTTGTTCAACCTATTTCTTTAAGAATAATTTAGGAAAATACATCTAGTTCAAACAAAACAAAAAATAAATCACCGAAATGTTTGTACGCGCATAATTTCCGATTTACTGTACGAAATTGGATAATTCTTTTTTTGTTGCTTTGTTACTGTCAAGAGAAGGTTTTTATGAAAGAAATTTTTAAAAAATAGAAGCCGCGGGCATCAGCTATTTTATATAAATCAGATAAGCATATTTTTCGCTATTTATAAAATATCGATTTTTTTCTTGCGAATATTTCTTATCAGTTTCAAATTGTTTTATTTCAAAAATAGGTTATTAGGTATGAAAAAAGAAAAATTGTAATATGCATAGTATTGCGAAAGTATTTCATCATAAGATCTTATAACCTACATTTTCATTCACTCAGTCATTTCAATCATTCACTATCTTTTTTGCAATCAGTACTTTATGCAGCTGTGTGTGTAATCATTCGCCTCAACTCTGATGGCGTTACCTATACCTTACACAGCTCTTTTAGCTAATAAAAACGTCCCACTGCAGGGCACAGGCCTCCTCGCAGAATGAGAGGGGTTGGGCCGTAGTTCCTACGCGGGCCCAGTGCGGATTGGGAACTTCACACACACCATTGAATTTCTTCGTTGGTGTATGCAGGTTACCTCACGATGTATTCCTTCACCGTAAAGATCGTGGTAAATTTCAAATTAATTTCACACATAAATTCTGAAAACCTCAGAGGTGAGCCGGGATTTGAACCCACGACCCTCTGCTTGAGAGGAACCAGGAGAAACCACTATATTCTTTTCACTGTAGCATGGTGCGGGTGCAGGTGTCAAAACCACAGACTAGAGAAGTGAAAGCTTACGGGGGGTGGGGGAGTTAAGTCGAGGGTTCCGTACAAATTTTTACATAAAAAACATACATTAAACTTCTTAATTCCGCAATGGAAATATTCCCCATGGGATTATAGTAAGTTGTCGAAATTTTAGTTGTACTGCCAGAAATATTTACGTGAAAGATGCCGCGGGTAAACTAGTTTTTTTATAAAATTTAAATTGAACACATTTTAAGCCTTACCCTATCTCTTCGTTATACCGGTATAGCGCTTAATTAGTACAATCTCGCGAGATTGTTATGGTAATTAGGAACTAAGTGCCATTCCCGATTTGTCTCCGATTAGATAAGATCGAGTTATTAAACGACTGGATTGTTTTTTTGCGAATGGAATTTATGGCAGGTGTGGTAAATGAAAGTAGTTAGGTAGTACTCGTCGTATGTAGTGGTGACAGTATTATTTTCGGCATATAAATTGCAGTATCTAATGTCGGATAATTGTACATAAATAACTATAAATAAAAGACAGAAGAAAAGATGGGCGGATGATATAATGTAGGTACATAGCTGGAAGAAGTTGGATGCAAATGGCCAAAGACAGGGAAAGATGGAAAAGAATGGAGGAGGCTCTTACCCATAGGGGGCCACATAACAATGAAATGGGAATGAATTAACTATAATTGCATCTTCGGCACAATGCCGCAGGGGCCTTTTTTAGATATAGTTTAGTTTTTAATTTAGTTTGTAATAGTATTATTTTTGTTTGTTTAGATCTAGTTTAGTTTTTAATTTAGTTTGTAATATTCAGTTTATAGTTAAGTTTTATTCTTTGTTATTTTTTCTTAATTGTTATAGCTTAATTCATACGCAATAAATGTACCTTTATCATCTGCCACTAAAAAAAAAAAAAATTGCATGAATATTTGTAAAGTGTTAAGTGTAAATAAAGCTATAATAATAAAAAGGCGTAGGGATGTGACGACCTCATCGCCCGCTGGTGTTGTCGTGTCAAAAGGCGTAGGGATGTGACGACCTCATCGCCCGCTGGTGTTGTCGTGTCACCAGTGCAGTCAGTCATCGCAGGGCGGCTTGTGGCGAGCTGTTGGTGCGTAGCGACACCACGAACCCGAGACCTCCAGGGGTACACATACACACATGCGCTTATACACACACTCACACACAGTTACACACCCACCCCGCCTCTAGTTTGCCTTTGTTGGCCGCCTAGAGTGGAGCGCAAGAGCTAAATGCTCGAAGGATGGATGTGTTTGGCCGTAAGTGGCGAGTTGGCATTTTGAAGTTTAAAGTCCAGGGACACCTCTCCATCCTTAGCCGTTCACACCAATGTTGCCGCCTCGTTGCCCCGAGCGGGCAATAGTTTGAGGGGCCCATTTAGTGAATGGCGAGTCACCGCCTACCAAAAGTTCAGTTTATGAGATATTGAAATGGTAGGTGTCCGTTATCTCACTCCATAGCCCGGTAATCCTGTCCACAACATCCCAACCCCATAGCCAATTCCATGTCGCTTCCTACCTGGCAATAGATTGGCAACTGTGGAGGACTGTCCGCTAGCACATCCTCATGGTGTATTAGGGGATAGACCTCCATAGTTGCGCCCATCTCATTTATATTATATGGTACCAAAGGCCTCTTCATGTTGGCTTCGGCCCCATGAATGCCTTTCAAATGACCGGGTGCCCATGGGCCCGTGATCGGAAATCCGTACCAACATAATAATAATAACTATAAATTAAAAAAAATAAAAACCCCCAATGAAATTAGGTCACGTATGTGAGTTGTTTTCAAAAAAAGTGTACACAATTAAGGGATATAATGAAAACAAAACTTAATTGATTCCTTTGTGTAACAAAAGCTACCCATATATTTTGTATGACTAACTTTCGTTATACAAAGGTAGCGATTGTGATTTTATTTTGATTAAGCCCTTAACTATGTATAATTTTTTTGAAAACGACTCCCAACCACCACCAATACCAATTTTGATGAAACATGTCTAAGAACCATCACCTAGAAACCTGCTTTCAAACAAATAAACCGCATCCAAATCGGTTCACCCGTTAAGAGCTATGATGCCACAGACAGACACACAGACACACATCGCGGTCAAACTTATAACACTCCTCTTTTTGTGTCGGGGGTTAAAATAGCTATTTATGCAACTGTATCGTAATAGGGGTCCTTAAAACACGAATGTGGTTTCATGAAACGAGGCGTAGTCGAGTTTCATAAATGGTCACATGAGTGTTTTAAGGCCTAATTACGTACAGTTGCATACAATATTTTATCTTCTCTCACACCTTTTTTGCATTTTCCATGCCATAAAACCTTGATAGTATTAGCATTTTTCGTATAATTTTCTGGACTTTGCTGGTAATCAATTATGAGTCATTTCCTTCGCCGCATCTAAAATATCGGGCGGAGTCAAATTTTCTTCGCATTCACTGATATCAGACATTTTTTAAGCAAGAACACAATAAAATTTTCCCACGAAAATTCGTACAGCAAAACGACACGTAAAATCGCTGTGAATTGAAATTGCGAACAATGTAAATAAACCATTTAATGAAATATCCATATTCTAACACTTGTTTTTTGTTTTATTGTTTTTGGATAGTGTTGTGTTGTGGTAAGTATTGATTATATTATAACACACGGATTTAGCAGTATTTGATGAGGGAAAATGGAAATTAAAGACATTTTAAATACAAGGTATGTTTACATTGTTTGCAATTTCAATTGACTGACAGTTTAGGAATGGAATGGCGCTAAAACCCAGTACGTCACCGCGCATGTGCGCGCATGCGCTAAAGCCCGCTTCTGCCACAGATAAGTGAAAATTGGAATCAAAACTTGGTGAAATAAACTTTTTGGATTTGCCCTGTATCGTAATGGCAAAAAAAATTGTGTTGTGACATTATTTCGTTAGAAAAAAAGTGTTATGTGTTTTTTTTTTTATATTTCGGTATTGTGTCTATAAAGTATGTCAATATAAACTCGTTTTGAATTTTATAATTCGGATTTTACGATGTGAGAGTAGAAAAATGGCTTTTAAAAGACATGCAAACGGATTTTATTACTGCTAATGATAATTTGCCTGTCATGTTCATTAGCTTCTTCCTTGTTTAGACGACTAAGAAATTGCTATTTCACCTTAAACTTCAATGTTATTTGCACATTTTAAAATGTGAAGATAATATCTATTTTTATTTACTACTTAGCGACCCGCCCTGGCTTCGCACGGGTGCAATTATGCATGAATTATACATTGTAAACCTTCCTCTTGAATCACTATCTATTAAAAAGAAACCGCATCAAAATCCGTTGCGTAGTTTTAGACCGCGGGACGCGACTTTTTTTTATACTATGTAGTGATGCCTTCCTACACTTCGTTCTTTTAGCATTAGAAATAAGGTAAACAATCTCGACGAGTCTTATTATTGAAAAACACTTTTAAAAAAATAGTAACTATTACTTATGAAACCAAAAGAGTGTAAATTACCATATTTCCTTTCAAATTGCTACATATTTGCTGTGACTTATTTTTTAAGTGTTTTTCAATGAAAATACATGTCAAAATCGCTTATCTTCTTCCTAATGTTAAAAAAACGAAGTAAGTATAGTTTTTTGTATCATAGAAGTAAATTTGATGCTTGCGAAGCATTTTCTTGGTTAACGTTATAAAATTTACTGAGTGTATTTTATAAAAGGACAAAAGATTTTATTGGCACTGATTTATGTTCTACTAGCTTTTGCCCGCGACTCCGTCCGCGTGGAAGTAGTAATTTGGGCAGCTTATTTTTTTTATCCAATTTGCTTTTTCATCAATTATGCTCTCCTTAGTTCCTCGATATAAAAAAAAATTCCACGTTCACATTCACCACCGTACTCCCAAGTCACGCGTGCCTATAGAAGTTTTGCTTCAAAAACCCCCCATTTTGAAATATTCTTCCGCTCCGCTCCGCTCCTATTGGTGTTAGCGTGATGATATATAGCCTATGTTCTTTCTCAGGCTCTAGACTATCAGTGTACCAAATTTCATTTAAATCGGTTCAGCAGTTTTAGCGTGAAAGCGAGACAGACAGACAGAGTTACTTTCGCATTTATAATATTAAAAAATAATAATAATAATATTAGTTAGGATATACTTGAAAACATTTTTAGGGTTCCGTACCCAAAGGGACCCTATTATTGAGACTCCGCTTTCTGTCCGTCCATCTGTCCCAGGGCTCTATATCTTGAACCGTAATCGACACATGAAATTATCACCGATTACAAAAAGTAAAATAAAGTTAAAAGTTAAAAATTGTCATGCAAGAACGTGTTTTCTTCATCTACACTAATATTATAAAGAGGAAATATTTGTATTTTTGTATGTAACGAATAAACTTAAAAACTACTGGACCGATAGCAAAAATTCTTTTGCCGTTAGACAGCTACATTATCACTGAGTGGCATAGGCTACTTTTTGCCGCGGGTAAATACCTTTTCCTACCGGAAAATTAATTTATCGCGGGCGAAGCTGCGGACGGAAGGCTATATAGTTTTTTATAAATATGGAGGAACGGTGCGTCCTGACACTGGTTTTTTTTTTTTTTTTTTTTTAAAAGCGGTCTAAGCCACTAAAAATTATTATGTACTGAATTTTTTCATCATTTCAGCCCAAAGACGTCCACTGCTGGACATAGGCCTCCCCACGGTTCACCAAACAGATCGGTCCTGGGCCATCTGGGCCCTACTGAGGTTATGACGCATTTATTGCATGCATTTAATCTCGTGCTGAAATTCATGTGTAAGATATTTGAGGATTCACTCGGCCATTCTCACTTCTTGACGATTTTCATCTAATTACCGTAGTCATTTGTTTTTTCATTAATACGACCAAATATAGACAAGAATAAGACAATTATGAGCTAAAGTATTAATATTTCAAAACGGCGTTAGAATAAACAAAATAGTTTCTGATTTATCGAGGTTTTTTTTTACGGATACGGTAATTACAGAATTGAATTGTAGATGGCTACGGTACTTCGAAAGAGGATATTTATTTGTAGAAAGTCTATCTCATTGTCATAAAGGACCTTTCATAGTCAGGTTCTCTAACCACTTGGCTATCCAGTCGTCAAAAATTAAAAAAATATATAAAAAATTGTTACTATTTTCATGCTACGGTACTTAGAAAGATACGGTAATTAACACTAAGGTGCTCAGACCACAAGACATTTTTCTAAAAAAAATAAAAACTGGAAGTAATAGAAAATACTGGAAAATGTTAGTTTACAGAGCCCACACAGCTCTATTATTTTTATAAACATTAGCTCATTTACCTCAAAAACAAAATTTATAAATAGAGGAACGGGAATTAGAAAAAATGAAAACCAAAGTTACGGTGATTAGAAACTTAGGTGCGTCGTAGCCATAATATTTCAACACTACCACGTCCACACTGTTTGAGTGCCGCGGTACGACTAACAGCTCGCGAGTGACGCAATAGTTATGTGCAAATATATAGTTGTTTAGGGATGATCAATTTGAAATTGAAGGGCGCTGGTACTCAGGTGTCAAGGCTGGACAGACAGGTATTTGGTTATATATTTGAAAAAGCAGGTTTTATCGAATTGTACTTTAATGTAGTCAAACAAACTGTATTTTATCTACCAGGATTTTAAATGACATATCTGTAATCCACTCCTAACTAAAATGAGAAACAAGTTTCAAGACACAGATAGCGTGCGGACAGGCTACGGTAATCGAAGAACAAGGGTTTGAAAAATAAAATAAATATGATAAATAAACAATATAAAGCTAATTCCTTCTAAAACCTTTAGATAAAGTTAAAAACTATTTCAAAAAAATATTTTCACTCGTATTTCATTATATTTAGAGCTACTTAATAGCTCGGACACGCAAATGTTTGCGATTCTGAGAATGGTCGTCTAATGACAAGCGTTTATCGAAACACGATTACTGGTAGTTCGCTCTATAGAAAAAAAATCCAAAACCGTCTCTAAAAAATAAAATAAATTCGTAGTACGACGTAAACACTGCATGGCAGCAACTTTTTGAATGTTAATAAAACAAGATGTAATACGTAGTAATACGTAGAAAATACCTAAATACACGCGCAGTCTAACCAACGAATCTTGAGCCATCGGGTTCCCCCCATGTCCGCGTGAGTGCTGCTTTCGTTCTCCTTCGGCCATCGGACGGGGAACTCGTGTCGCTCGCGCTTACGCACGGATTCTAGCCGCTCTCACGCACACATACACGAGCATAGAATACCTAAAATCGATTAGCGGCAAAAGCTCGGTAGGGCCTTAATCAGGTCGTCGCTATCTTGTTGGAGGCCTACCTACAACTGCGTCTTTAATTTTTTATTTTAATTATTTATTTCATACAAAAACTAAACCCATTTTTATTCTTCCACGTGCGCAAAGTCAGGTAATAAAGTGAGTTGTTATTGGCTTGTTGCAAGACGAGCGTTCTAAACGCGGCGATCCGACCGCGCCCGACCCCCGCTGCGTTGACATTTGTCTCACACCTCGGGAACACTAAGTGAAATAGCCTCCATAACTCCTGTCCTCTTAAATAAAATTGTATTACATTACGAACATTATTACAACGATAAATAATAAATGTCGAAGATTCCACGAGGTTTTCTTTTTGTTACTTTGTTCAACGATCTAAATACTGTTTTCTCAAAAAAAGCCGAGGTAAAAAGTCGTCTTTGTTAACAAATTATCAGAAGGCAATTTCTAAATGAATATGGACATTTAATATTGATGTACCTTAGAAAATTTCATTTGATATTGTATTTTTTATTTTAGCTAATTTTATTAAAATGTGTGTAGGTACACCTGGAAAGGTAGGGTTTGGTGAAACCATATTTTATTAATTTTATCTGTAGGTACCTACTCTATTGTTATTGTTTTCTGAATTTCACATAAGATAAATGATCAATAATGGTTAATCGATTTTTTTTACATTTTTTATTTACCATGGGCTTTACGGTGAAGGAAGACATCGTGAGGAACCTACTTTTTACTTTTTTTGGTAGCATTGTCAATATTGTCATTCAAATTTCAAGTTATCTCCTCGTATACGGGAAGGGAAAAGAAAGTCTCATCAGTTTCGTCTGAATCCAATGATACAGATTTAAAAAAAAATACAAAAAGTATACCTCAAATTGAGCACGGATCCGTGTCTTAACCATAAGAGGGGTTAATCCGTGCGTAAAATTAAAAATTTCAAGATATATTATGACCTTATCAGATTTAAAAACAAATACGCCAACAGACTAAACAAAAACAAAGCCAGCGAAAACAGAGAACACGCTTCAAAAATAAACTCCTAATTTCGTTTTAAAATGTTGGCAATACCAAGATGGCGGCTAATAGAGGCGACGAGCGCTAATTCTTACACCCCATTTGGGCTGCAGTCTGTGCAGCGTTTCGACGGGGGAGTGGAGCCGAAACATTTTTACTTTTATAATTATTTTATACACAAATCAGAGAACAATAACGGTTACTATCAAATAACGACTTTAATAACCCTGTCCTTGCAGTCGGGTAGTAACGACATTATAGTAGATTGTTCAACAAGGGACTAAAACAAGTCATAACAACATAAGATATTTAGCCACCCGAGCAGAGCGAGGGTGGCTGTAATTCGCGTGTCATTATGGTAGTTTAGTTTCGCGTTAAACACTCTACTTTTCACTTTGAATGCGAGGAAAAAAACGACGTTTTATACTTACAAATTTACAATATTTTTTTTATAAAACGTACGCTCAATACGAGCAAAAATTCAAATAGCAATAAAATTTGTTCCGCGGTTTTTAGCTTTTTTTTAAAAGTGACGCTTTAAATGTTTGCATATTTAGCCAACAGATTCAAACTTGAAAAAAGAGTGATTACGAATATTAATCTATTTATTATATTAAAGACTAACGACCCGCACGCAAGGGTGCAACTATGTTATGCATGTACGAGGGCAGGTCCAAAAGTTTCCGGCCTAACAAAGAAAAGAAGTACATATATTCACAAAACTTATTTTATTTTTTCGATATAGTTTCCCTCTATTTCATTGCACTTTTGGGTCATTATTCGAGCGTTCCAACCGCCTCACTTTCGTGGTCACGTTTTCTACGAATCGGCTGTAGATTTTGATGGCATTTTCGGTTATTTATTAGAAGACCTGTACTTCTCCCACATAATTAAAAACTGTATCGTAATCTTTTGCCATTTCTACAAAAAAGTGGCCACGAAAGTGAGGCGGTTGAAACGCTCGAATAATGACCCTTTTCAGATTGAATTGAAATAGAGGAAGACTATATCGAAAATAAAAGAAGTTTTGTAAATATATGTACCTACTTCTTTTCATTGTTAGGCCGGAAACTTTTGGACCTGCTTCGTGTTATACATATAAACCTTCCTCTTGAATGACTCTAGTTATTAAAAAAAACCGCATCAAAATCTGTTGCGTTGTTTTAAAGATCTAAGCATACATAGGGATAGACAGACAGCGGGAAGCAACTTTGATTTATACTATGTAGTGATGAATAAATTTTATTATGCATGGTCAAATTAGTTTTAAAATAGTTTTCAAGTTTGAATCTGTTGGCTGAATGAATATGCAAGTATTTAAGAGTCACTTTACAAAAAAAAAATTAAAGAAAAAAAAAGAGCGGGGCAAAGTTTTTTGCTAAGTATTTTAATTTTGAACAGATTTCCATTATTCGTATTGAGCTTTCGTTGTAAAAATACTAATATTGTAATTTTGTATAAAACGTCGTTTTTTTTCCTCGCATTCAAAGTGAAAAGTAGAGTGTTTAACGCGAGACTAGATCACCATAATGCCACGTGAATTATAGCCACCCTCGCTGTGTTCGGGTGGCTAAATAGCTTGGGTCATTATAGCTTGTTTTAGTCCCTTGTTGAACAATCTACTAATGTCTCAACGTTCAAAAGACCTGTTGCTGTGACAGACGAACGGAGAGATAGTGGAACTTTAGCAAAATGGTCTCGTTGGCACCCGCTGGTTATGGAACCCTGAAAAAGCAAACCTTAACTGCACTTATACTTCATTTAATTTAGAATTGAAAACCACAACATCATTATATTGCGGCTCGTCAACTATTTCTTACCTAGCAAATAGTACAGTACAATAGTCTGGGAGCCGCAAAATAAAATTGTTTTAATGCCACATTATTTGCGTGTTGTCAATTGTTACTCTAGTACAAATTGTAAAGAGATTACAGTTCACGAGCCGCAATATAATGTTGTTGTGGTTTATAATTCTAAATTAAATGGATAACTTAATCGCACCTTAAAATTGAAGTAAAAAAATTTGAAAGAAAGAAGACATTTTATTCACTTTCACAAGACAACCCAACAAACAAGACAAGACTTTTTTCTTTTTCCTCCTTCATAGTTAAATGAAGTCTCCATTAATCTCTCTGTGCTGCTCGCACCGTGCCCTTTCATTTGTGCCCAATTGCCCTATCCTTTAGCACATTTCTTTTATTTCCACCTTTTTATTTATCCTCATTTCCCCTTTTAAGGAATGCGTCTCATTGTAATTATTCTTTTTGCCTTTTCTTTTATTGATCGGCTATTTTCAATTAGTGTACAGACTTTTTTTAATTGTCGTCGTTCTTTGAACGACGTATAAAAGGTTGACATTTGCGATGTTATGACAATTATGTCGCTTGTGTACAATGAGATGCCTCCTGAATGACAATTGATCGCTTAAAAGTAAGGTACCTACCTACCTTACTTGCGATCTTTACTTTTAAAGAGGACTAGCTTTTTTCATCATAGCGGTACCAGGTAGGTAGGTACCAGGTAGGTTATCACCAGATATACTTAGTATATATTTCATACTAAATACAAACTGAAATATAGATGCACAGAAAAAGCCTAGACCAGTGGTGGTGTAGTCGTATGGTACGCGGCACGGAATGCTGAGGACCTGGGTTCGATTCCCAGCACTGGTCTTTTTTCTGGGGTTTTTTCTGTGCATCTATATTTCAGTTTGTATTTAGTAGGTATGAAATATGTGGTTTCACGGGATGACCGTAAAAGTAATAAAAAATTAAGTTGAAAAAATAAATACAAAAAGATACATCATGTCTAACTTGTTAGATATAGTATATTTCCTTCTCAGATCAAGAGCGTAATAACTCAAAATAATATATCATTTTAATTTAGACCTTCCGGAAATCAAATAAAATCTAAATTAAAAATAAAAAATATATATATTAGGAGACACAATCTTACACAAATCGACCTAGTCCCAAACTAAGCAAAGCTTGTACTATAGGTACTAGACGACCCAACAATCAAAAAAAAAATGATAAGTCATTATAATACGAATCACAATATTTACATCATCGTATACGGCCTGTATATTTACGTACCACAGCTGAGCACAAGCCTGCACTCAAAAATAAATTTGGACTGTTAGTTCCCACGCGGGCACACTGCGGATTGGGTGCTTCATACCTTTCAACGACCGCTTTAGCCTAGGTAGTTGGTAGTGACCCTGCCTACGAAGCAAGAGGTCCTGGGTTCGAATCCCGGCAAGGGCATTTATTTGTGTGATGAGCACGAATATTTGCTCCTGAGTTATGGATGTTTTCTATGTATTTAAGTATTTATTTATCTATATAAGTATGTTTATCGTCGTCTAGTACCCATAGTACAAGCTTTGCTTAGTTTGGGACTAAGTAGGTCGATTTGTGTAAGATTGACCCCTAATATTTATTTATTTATTTATTTCAAATATTTTGCAGGTTTCCTCTCAATGTTTTCCTTCACCAAAAAGCTCATCATAAAATTTTATTTTGACATTAATTCCGAAAAATTCTGAGGTCAGTCGTGTCTGAACTCGAATCCACGATCTTCTGCATGAGGTCCTTTAGTCAAACAACTAGGCCGCCACAACTATGTACCTTTGCATAACTAATTAATTTTGAAATTAGAATTCCACATTTGAAACATTCAATGTCAAAATATTATAGTTACTTATACTTTCATACTCAAACATACTATCATAATTCCTAACTAATCATACCCATAAATTACACTGAACAAATCTCGACAGAAAGTGCATTAGAGTCATTTGCCGTTGGCCGATGGCAATTTTGCGGTCGCGAGTGGTTTCGCTGTTGACATTGCGGTTGCTCAGCTCCCTGCGCCAAGATATGGAGAACGTGAGAGAGATTTCTGTTATAAATATGCAGTGTTTCTTTGTAAGAAGTTTATCTAACTGATGAACGCATTCTACGCGCTACACTACAGGGCACAGGCCTCCTCTCAGAATGTGAGGCTTGGGCCGTAGTACTCACGCGGACCCAGTGCGGATCAGGAACTTCGCACACACCATTGAATTTCGTCTCAGATGGTTTCTTCACGATGTTTTCCTTCACCGTTATACTCATCCTAACTAATATTATAAATGCGAAAGTAACTCTGTCTGTCTGTCTCGCTTTCACGCTAAAACTACTGAACCGATTTAAATGAAATTTGGTATACAGATAGTCTAGAGCCTGAGAAAGGACAGATCATCACGCTAACACTAATAGGAGCGGAGCGGAGCGGAACAATGTTTCAAAATTGGGGGTTTTGAAGTAAAACTTCTATAGGCACGCTTGACTTTGGATTACCGTGGTGAATGTGAACGCGGGTGTGCGGTGGGGTTCGGGGGGGTGCGGGGGGGTTCTGTGGTGGGGGGGGGGGTAATTTTTTTTTATATAGAGCGAATACGAAAAAGCAAATTGAATAAAAAATAAGCTGCCCAAATTACTAATTCCACGCGGACGGAGTCGCGGGCAAAAGCTAGTAAGTATTTCATAATTCCGCACATAAATTACGAAAAACTTAGAGGCGCGAGCCCGGGCTCGAACCCACGACCATCTGCTCGGGAGGCCATAAGATAAACTACTAGGCCGCCAAGGCTTTTTAGCGTCTAATTCTATAATATAAACTCCATTGATCATGATTCGCCGCTAGTTCCCACTATTCACGTGGCAATCGGACGACAGGCGCAGTTAATTTCTATGGAGCAATTAGGTGAACGTGCGTGGGCAGCTTTATATGTTATCTGTGGAGTTATCACAAGTAATTCATATTAAAGTCAAATTAAAAAAAAACATTAAATAAAAAATAAAACCGCCTTCAAAAAACACCCAAAAAGAACTATGAAATAAAAATTGAACCGACCACAATAACCATGATAATATATTTCTACTAATCTGTTTGAAATCAGTGCCTCAGCTCGAGCCAGCAGGAGTGGACCTAGTGATCTAACTTACCTACATACCTACTATCTATAGGGCTTCTACACTCCTGCTGGCTCGTGCTGAGGCACCGACTTCAAACAGACTAGTAGAAAGATATATATATTAATCACGTTGACGACCAGATGGCCTAGTGGTTAGAGACCCTGACTATGAAGCTTGAGGTCCCGGGTTCGATTCCCGTGTCGGGGCAGATATTTGTATGAAAAATACGAATGTTTGTTCTCGGGTCTTGGGTGTTTAATATGTATTTAAGTATGTATCTATCTATATAAGTATGTTTATCCGTTGCCTAGTACCCATAACACAAGCTTTGCTAAGCTTACTTTGGGACTAGGTCAATTGGTGTGAATTGTCCCGTGATATTTATTTATTTATTTATTTATTTATTGCATATCACCTGATTTACACATGCATGCAAAAGTTCAACTCAATTAGAAACCGAGAAGTGAATCAAATTCAACTTGCAAGATTTGACCCACTGAGGAGTTCCGTTGGCCATCTGCGGTCTTCTTCATCAGATCCAGTTTACCAAATGATACTTTCTGAATGCTAATGCTCGACTTGTCACCGAAAATACTATAATCGCTATAGGTACATTTCTCTTGAATTTTTGAGGAGTTCTTTCAATTCCTCATGGATCCCATCATCAAAACTGGATTCTGGTGACAACGGGACTAACCTTAAAGCATATGCTTTCAAACAACGAAAAAATTTTCCAAATCAGTTCATAAATGACGGAGTTCTGAGGTAACGCACATTAAAAAAAAAAGTAACATACAACCGAGTTGAGAACCTCCTCCTTTTTTTGAAGTCGGTTAAAAATATACGAGCTCAGAAAAACTAATTTTCAACATATTTATTTATCATATTAGCGACCTAGGACTATTGGAAATAAAGCCTCTTTAAAAGCATCCACGGCAATTATATTGCTTGCAATTTTCATAATTATCTATTTAAACACACCAACAAAAACCTTTCGACCAACCACCGTCCAATTTACTGAAATATTCAACAATTAAGGCTCAATGCAATCAATACCTTCGGCAAATTCGGTTTAAAAAAAAAAAAAAATCAACATCGCTCCACTTTAGTCTACATGAATAAACCCTCATTTGGAGGCATCGGTCTTAAGCTGTGACGTTTTTTTCTATACATAAAGCAAGTCTTTAGCCGACTAATTGTGACGTATTTTACGATCAGTGCACTGAAGGGGAATTAAAGGCAATTGAAGATAGTATAGTTTTTTGAGGGCAGCCTCGATTTACGAGTATGACGGTAGATTCGAAGGCCTTATAAGGTGGTATATATGTATGTATACTGGCTATTTATAATACACGAGAGTTTGAACCAAAAAAGCTATTACGATATACGTGTTTCTTTGTAACTCCTGCGATATCATATTATATTTACACAAATACTTATTACGTAATAATACAAAGTAACATATCAATCAAAAAACTAAAGCTGTGACCCCGATCTCTAAACATATTGGATTGAGCCAAATTCGTACCAAATCAAAATCCGGTCCATAGCCTTACTGTGGTTTGCTTGCATTATTATCCAACCTCAAAACAATCGCTATAAAATCTGCAGTTAGCAATTAAACCAAGCATTCAAAAAAGTATTCAATTTAACATTAAAAAATTGCGTTCCTTCTGTAAACGAACTCTTTCCGAGAAATATCTTCGCAACGAAAAATACATTATCTCAAAGCACAGGAATTAACGGAAATTTTGTAGAAACGCAACGAATTTAGCTCACAATCGAGTAAACCCCATAAAAGGAGAGGTAAATACGGGCCATTTGTACGATAATGGCATTTTTACCGACATCGGTCATTAATTATTGATGAAATAAGGAGAAAACCAGGAGCCCGCCTAAATTCTTCCCAATCGACACCAGGCCCTAATGAAGCGGTCCCAAATGCAACAAACCAAGTACTGTTTCAAAACAAGAACGATTTTTGAAATTCAAATTGATATTTTTGTTGTTTTTAAAATTCAATTCTGCATGGCCAGCTACAAGTTGGACTGTTATTTCTTTTTAATAAGGTTGGAGTTTCATTGCGGCATATTGGACTGATTAATCGTCATCGATTTGACAGTTGCGGTTTTTGGCGGGAAGTAAAAACGGCGCTGTCAAACTCATCGGTACTACAGGTTTTTGGAAATACTTTGGTAAGGTAAGGAAGGAATGATACTTGTAAGGCGTAAGCAATAAACCAGACAAATTGGTCAAATTTGAAGTACTGAAACATAAATAAAGATTGATTCCTAAAAAAACTTTATTTCCCAATGATTATACCATACTTTTAGTAACATGACATGACTTGCCCCAGGCAGGTCCCAATTCAGTGAACAAATCCTTTCGGCTAGCTTTACTTTTCTTTTCCCGTGTTTCTAGAAATCTAAAAGCCATCTCCAAATCTAGAATCCTAAAAGTCGTCTCCATTAAACGACTCAAAGAATATAGAGGTTAGATGAACCTAAAGACCGCTCTACATGAGGGGCCAAGATCGGTCAATCTGGACGACGCGATCATAGGATTAGAGGACGATTAAATTAAGAACTTAAGTAAAGACCTGTTGTACGTATTATCAAACCGCGTTTAGAAAGGGATTGAGCTCATAATGCTATGTGACATTGCCAGTGGTAGAGTGTGCAGATAAATTAAATTGTTATTTTAGTAAAATGAAGTGCTAAAGCATCGAAAAAACGTCAAATTTATATTACTTAGATAAAATACAAATGTTGTAAATAATTACTTTTAGAAAGAAAAATCGTATTATCTTTTTCTCTATTGAAGATAACTTCTCGGCACCGCACCGACCATTTAATACTTTACCACGATTCATATTTTATACATACGTATTTTTTAACAGCTACGGCAATTTGATAACGCGAAAATGATATGAATTAGTGACAGATTTGTCAGATATGATATTAATCACTACATAGTATAAAACAAAGTCGATTCTCGCTGTCTGTCTATCCCTATGTACATATGCTTAGATCTTGATGCGGTTTTTACACGCTTTATATTAGCTTCACCTGTATGTTTGTATGTTTGTATGTTTGTAACCGACTCCTTAGGGCGCGATTTTGACCCACTTCCCGGTTTCCGATTGAGCTGAAATTTTGCACATATGTGTAAATTGGTTGACAATGCAATATTATGGTAACATGGAGCTGATCTGATGATGGAGCTGGATGGTGGCCATAGGAACTCTGTAATAAAACGAAACAACCCCGTCGAGTTTGGGCTCTTTTGATTCGTCGTGTCGAGTACTTTGATCCCAGAGATGGTACCCAGGGTCTGATGATGGAGCTGGAAGATGGCCAAAGGCACTCCACAATAAAACGACACAACCCTATCGAGTTTGGGCTCGTTTGTTTCGTCTTGACGAGCACTTTGATCCCATATGGTAACCAGGGTCTGATGATGGAGCTGGAAGATGGCCAAAGGCACTCCACAATAAAACGAAACAACCCCATCGAGTTTGGGCTCGTTTGATTCGTTTTGACGAGTACTTTGGTCCTATATGGTAACAAGGGTCTGATGATGGAGCTGGAAGGGGGGTAGGTGGTGGGGTGGGGGGAATGGGGGGTGGGGGTAAGGGGGGTCGGGGGTTTAGAGGGTTGGGGGTAAGGGTGTGGCGGTTGGGGTTAGGGGGTGGGGGGGTTTGGAGGAAATAGGGTGGGGGTGTTGGGGGTTCGGGGGTTAGGGATTTTGGGGGGTTGTGGGAAATGGGGAGGGGTAAGAGGCCTAGATGGTAACAAGGGTTTGATGATAGAGCTGGAAGGGGGGGTAGGTGGAGGGGTGGGGGGGGGGAAATGGGAGGGTAAGGGGGTTTAGGGGGTTGGGGTTAAGGTTGTGGGGTTTTGGGGGGTTTCTGGGGTTAGGGAGGTCGGGGGGTTGTGGGAAATGGGGAGGGGGTAAGGGGGGTTGGAGTTGGGGTTGGGGGTAAGGGGGGTTGGGGTTAGGGGTTTGGGGGAAGTTTGAGGAAATGGGGTGGGGGTCCAGGATTAGGGGGGTTGGGTTTAGGTGGTTGGGGGTTTGGAAAATGAAGAGGGGGTAAGGGGTTTCGAGGGTTAGGGGTAAGGGTGTGGGGGTTGGGGTTAGGGGTTTGTGGGAGGTTGGGGAAATGGGTTGGGGGATGTTGGGGGGTTGGTTTTAGGGGTTGGGGGGGTTGGGGGGTTGTAGGTGATGGGGATAAAGTTAGAAAGAAAGAGGTTTACGTTTAGTAGTGTAGAGCAGTGCGCGCGCACCAAAGACCAAGTATAAGATAGACTGATTCTATTTAAGACGAGCAAAAAACCGTTTTGTGTCTCTTTTTAGCACATGGAAACTCTCACTGTGATAAAAATGCAACTAAAAAATAGAAAATAAATAATAGTTTAAAAAAACTAAAAAACACGCTTTAAAAAAATAAAAACTAAAAATAAAAAAAAATTAATAAATTTCAATTCACTATTCTTATAGTGCAGTACAAAATCTTAATAAGCAATTATTATATTGTTATATCCAGATCAAAATTTTTAAACAATTCTAAATATTGATAAAATAAATAATAATAGTTTAAAATATTTTATTGTAAAAAAAGCGTGGGGTGCTTTTTAAGATGTTATCAAAATGATAATCCTTGACAATTGACACCATGCAACCCACGCTTTTTTTACAATAAAATATTTTAAACTATTATTATTTATTTTATCAATATTTAGAATTGTTTACAAATTTTGATCTGGATATAACAATATAATAATTGCTTATTAAGATTTTGTACTGCACTATAAGAATAGTGAATTGAAATTTATTAATTTTTTTATTTTTTATTTTTATTTTTTTAAAGCGTGTTTTTTAGTTTTTTTAAACTATTTTTTTTTTTTTTAAATAGATAGAGTGATTCAAGAGGATGTTTTATATGTATAATACATGCATAATTGCACCCGTGCGAAGCCGGGGCGGGTCGCTAGTATTTTTTATAAAACAAATGACAACATTTACCGAAAATAGAGTCCAAATATGCAAAGCCTACTCTGTAAATCTATTATCGTTAAGTGTTTGCACTTATGAAGATATCAAAGATTGACTTATGATTATATTTAATCATTTATAAGTACTGTTGTGCTAACGGTACTCTCGAATCCCTTTCTAAACGCGGTTTGATAATAGTATGCACAGAATTGATATGGAACTTCAGTCATTTCTCTCATTTAGAACGTCTATTTGACCAAATTTTCTTTCTTCTTCTTCTATTTCACCAAATCGTCCGCCCATCTCGTTGGTGGACGTCGCACGCTGCGCTTGCCAAAACCTGAAACTACCATGAATCCTCTGGTCAACACAACAACAGCGCCATCTCCATCCATCCATCGATCCATTCAGATCCATCTATCATCCATCCATTCCATTAATACATTCATTTAGATTCCTCATTGAGTTCACAGATGGCGCCATGGTGTTAAAAAACAAAATGCCATACGAAATTAATAGTATAAAGACCTCTCTATAGGAAAACTAGTATAGTAAAAGTAGACCTTATCCGAAATATCGCGTCAAAGGGTCGCCCCACAATCGACGCGAAATCGGTAAAACTTCATGTAAACGCAATAAGAGCGAAAAAGACGTTATTGATAAAAGACGTTGATGGTAAATTAACAATTATGTAGGTTGATATCGACGGTTAAAAGGCGAAAGGCATGAAGCGACACTTTATGTCAAAATGATATGCATATTTGAAATCAGCGAATTTTTCTCCGTCGTTTGAGCCAGGTTTCATGCAAGACAGACAGTGATGACGCCTGTGACCTAACCACGCGACGCTCCTTGCTACTTACATCAGAAACGTCATTAGACACGCAACGCATCAGCTGATCCATGTGTCGTTTACAAGTAGGGAATGCAATCCCGTAACAAAATTTTAATCCCGGTATTTGCGGGACTGAGAGGTCTAAGCGGGATCCTGGTATTTGCGGAATCCAGCATGTTTCTGAAATTCTTTGAGAAAAGAGAGAAATCCTGTATCATAAATGCATCTAGAACTAAAAAATGAAACAAAAAAATATTATTCAAAGTTATGTATTGAAAGATTAATAAAAAGAAATCATAAAATAATAAAAATTATTACAAAAGAGACTATACTTAGTTAGGCATTATTTTGAAAGTAACTGCGCATAAAACATAGCAGGTTAAGAGTCTTGTCTGCCAAACGACTCCTAATTTTACATGCCAGATAGCCAGCAGCAGAAAACGCTCGTTCTGCTTCCACGCTTGTGGGTACAACTGTTAATAAAGCGTTGTAGGCGGATTGGAGATATTCGCCTTTTAATCCACCAAATTTCTCTAACAAATTCATTTCTTTTTTAATCAAAACTCCAGAATGCGTGCGACAAGCAGTTTTAAAACTCGATACGAGTTTGTTCAAGTTCATCTCGAAGAGACATCGGCTCAGGCTCCGTAGTTTCAGCTCGCATCGTTGCGGCGCTAATCCCGCGGGATCCCGCTCGATTTATGTGCGGGACTGGTCTCGCAAAAATAGTGCGGGATCCTGGTATCCCGGTATTGCATTCGCTATTTACAAGTAACGTTTACGCTAGTCACTGTCACTCTATACACGTACACTGTACGCTTACATGGCGTACGGACATGGCGTTCCAGGTCCAGGACACGCGAACATGGGTACGCGTACAGTACGCGCAGTCCGTACGCAGCTTTACGTCTAGCGCTCTAGAGTGACAGTGACTAGCGTCCACTGAAACGTATATCGTTATGCGAGTGACCGTCGTGTCGTGACCGACGTGACAAAGTCACGATTATTTTTCACTGTGATTTTTTTGTAACAGTAACGACAGTCACGGTGAGAGGAAAGTTTTAACGCTTTTATAGCCAACTCTAGCGACTACTATCAAATCGTTAATTAATTTTATTTATTTAAAAAGCCACAATTCTTTCAAAAATTTCAAATAAAATTCAAGCACATTAAAAATAAATATTGCAATTGCAAGCTATTCTCACCTACTAGTTAACTGCAGAGTAAACAAACGCTAGCGTGAATAATCTGGCGACAGCGCCATCTATCGTCAGTCTACGTAGTAAAACTAAGGAAAGTTAGGATTATTTAATTCCTCTATCGGGGGTCCATATCGGGTTGCATAAAATTCCTAGTCATATTTTTGAAACGCATAACTAATTTTGTCATAGTCATCATTACGCAACGGTTAATAGTCATGGTTTTAACCAGAACGATTAAGAGTATGTATTATGTAGTACGTTGCACTACTGGTCATAAATTTTATGGTTATAAAAACTTCAAGTTCAAAAGTCTGTTGCGCATAAAACCAAACTTTATTACGGTACTAGCTGTCGCCCGCGACTCCGTCCGCGAAGAAAAGGGGTAGGTATAAAAAAACAGGCCAAGTGCGAGTCGGACTCGCGCACTGAGGGTTCCGTACATATGTATCTATGGACATCCAGTCTTAGCTCGTAAGCAAAATGTGCGCAGTGTGGGATCATTGTAGATTGGTTACTGATATAGACAGACAGGCAAAAAATTTTATGCTTTTCGCAATTTTTCCTTTATCTGTGCTATAATACCTTGCTTCATACCAAATTTCAAGATTCTGAGTTCACGGGAAGTACCCTGTAGGTTTTGATTCCCTTGCGAGTTTCGAAAATTTGCGGATATTTGCGGCATAAACGGCTGTATCTTTTGATTTGCTGAGTATTTGATATAAATTTCAGCTTGATACCTCCACGCGTTCCTGAGAAAAAGGGTCTTGACTGACGGACAACAAAGTGATCCTATAAGGGTTCCGTTTTTCCTTTTGAGGTACGGAACCCTAATAAGTGGACAAATGTCTGGCCAATTTTGGGTTACCGTTATAAATGTATTTGAAAAATATAATTAAATAATATGGCATATAAAACGACTCTATTAATCTTGTTCTATTACCGTGTTGCGATTGTTTTGGTACGACCTGTCCGAGCTATAATGATGAGGATGATGGCCACACACCAGTGAAATTTACAACTCACCAGCCCTAGATGAACAAGCTAAAAAGTAGCCTACGACCTATTCTCAGACCTACCGAATATAGAGAAAAAAGTTTCATAGAAATCGATCAAGCCGTTTCGAAGGAGTTCGATAACAAACGCCGTGACACGAGATTTTTATGTACCTACTATAGTAGTTCCAATCATTTATTTTCTCGATGACAGATCTAGTTTGAAAGTTATAGTGTTGTGACCAAATAAGTGATCTGTAGATACGATATCGATCCAATTTTAAAATTAATAAATAAAAATTACCTGTTATTATAATTATTTCATTTCATTGTCGATTACCTATCTATACTTATATTACTTATATTATAAAGAGGAAAGATTTGTATGTTTGTTATGAATAAGCTAAAAACTACTGGACAAATAAAAATTATTTCACTTGAGTAACATAGGCTATTTTATATCCCGGGAAAAAAATTACAACGCGTAGGGTCATATTTGAAAAGCCATTCGAAATTACGTAACGACTGAAAGCGACAAGGTACAAAAGTGATCACTTATTTATGACGTTGACTGTACAAAGTCCACATCTAGTTCAACATACAGGGTTATTTGTAATTCACTAGCATCCTTTTAACCCTAAACTCCTACCACTTAAACAAATGTTTTTTTGTTATACGACTTTTTAAAATGGAGTACATTTTTTTCCATACACGGCACAGAGTATCGTAAAAATACAGGTAATCTCAAATTTTCAAAACGTTATTACACCAAAAATATAAAGTTATGACTAAAGTCATAAAACAAAAAAGATTTGTTTAAGTGGTAGGAGTTTAGGGTTAAAAGGATGCTAGTGAATTACAAATAACCCTGTGTACAATACCGATACAATATCGATATTTCAATCATAACATCACTATAATATGTATTGCCATAGAATGTATCTTTATTAAAACGTTTATTAATTATCGTACTTTTAAAAAAAAATACTGCATATATGGACTCAATTCCTCTTAGATGAATCTTATATGGGATCAAGGAACAAAATTAGGCAGTTGTCGTATTTTTTATACCTCGCATTTAAAAGTTAATTTTTGCGTAAAAAACATTCTACGGGAGCTGTCATCGAGAAAATAAATGATTGGAAATACTATAGCTGACCCGGCAAACGTTGTTTTGCCATTATAAATTATAGCTTAGGACCTATTCTCAGACCTACCGAATGCAGAGAAAAAAGTTTCATAAAAATCGGTCAAGCCGTTTCGGAGGAGTTCGGTAACAAACATCGTGATACGAGATTTTTTATATTAGATTAGATTTAATCAATCACACAATAACGGCTGAACGGATTTAGATGAAACGTGGCGTACAGATAAACAAAGATCTGGATTGAGACATAAGATACGTAATATCCCGGTAATGCGTTCCCGTGGGATAGTATTATTAACTTTAAACAACAGACGGCGCTGTCCATTCTCGGGATAATAAATAACGCCCGAGCGAACGTTGTGCTTTAAAAATATTACCTCAACCTTTTTTTTAATTTTCTCAAACACAATAATCAAACCAGTAATAATTAGCAATTTGCTTAAAAAAAAATCTACAGAAGTTAGAGTGTTCAGTCACTTTTCAGTACTTTGGAGGACAATTTCTCCAAATGGTTCAAATCCAATGGTTTGGCAGCTGAAAAAAATAACCGTCTGTTAATTTAGAACAGCGTTTCCCATTTTTTTTCAGCCACGGACCCCTAGGAAATCAAGCACAGTTTTCACGGACCCCCTTAATAAAATAAACAGCAAAAAAAATCGGATTACGAGACTTATTAACATTTATGTATGGTACAGAGATGACACCTCGGACCCCTATACATATACTCGCGGACCCCCAGGAGCCCGCGGACCACAGGTTGGGAAACACTGATTTAGAACATTCTATCATGTTCATGTATCAAAGGAAATTAAATCGGAGCGGGACAGGTACATTTCCTTGTGAGTTATATATATATATTAGGGGACAATCTTACACAAATCGACCTAGTCCCAAACTAAGCAAAGCTTGTACTATGGGTACTAGACGACGATAAACATACTTATAACACTAGATAAATACTTAAATACATAGAAAACATCCATAACTCAGGAACAAATATTCGTGCTCATCACACAAATAAATGCCCTTACCGGGATTCGAACCCAGGAGACCTCTTGCTTCGTAGGCAGGGTCACTACCAACTAGGCTAAAGCGGTCGGTAGTTCCTAGCAGACTTTAGCCATTATTTAATTTTGACATCTGAATTTGTATGTATTTTTATTCTTTTTGTTTTTATTGTTATTATTCATTGATTATTTGGTCTTTTATGACATCTTCACATTATGTGAATTAATATTATTCATTTAATATTTTTATGTTGTAGTTTTTGAATTTCTTTGACATTCACACATTATGTGATTTAATATTTTATTGACATTTTTGTTTTATCTCACTTTTATTGTTTTATTGTGACATTTTAAATTAATATATTTTCCATTTATGTTTTTCAGATTCTTTTGACGATCTTTTTGTGAATTCTTTATATTTGTGACATTTCGAATGATGAATATAATTGTAATTTTCAATCAGAAATAAATGAATCTATCTAAGTATCTATCTATCATTTTTGCAATAAAAATACCTTTGCCCACATCAAAGCACCCAATGACACCAAACCGCCCATATAATTATTCAGATGGGCAGCAAATGACAGGTGTCCGCCATTTTGGCGTGATTGCGTGCGCCGATTACCGGACAGATCACTGTCATTGGTGTCCCGGAGTCTGGGTTTGGAGAATTGATTCGTGGGTAATGGGGTAATGGGTAATTTGGGCTTCGAATGGTGAGACATAGTTATTTCCTCTTGATATCGGAATTCGCAGTCACGATTGTTTGTATGTCACTGAGGAGGATTAGAAATTCTAAAAACCCAAAGCACCTCATCATCAGCCTATGTTCGTCCACTGCTGGACATAGGCCTCTCCCATGGCACGCCACTGAGCACGATCCTCGGCCACTCTCATCCAGCTCTTGCCAGCCGCCTTGCGAAGATCATCACTCCACCGAGTCTGAGGACGTCCCACGCTACGTTTGCCGATCTGTGGTCTCCACTCAAGAACTCGTCTACCCCAACGGTTATCGGTTCTTCGGGTTATATGGCCTGCCCATTGCCACTTCAGCGTGCTAATGCGGTGGGCTATGTCGATAACTTTGGTTACGAATTCGATCTTTCAGAGAAACTCCGAGCATAGCCCTTTCCATAGCACGTTGAGCAACTTTAAATTTGTGGACCAGCCCTACAGTGAGTGTCCATGTTTCGGCACCGTATGTCATGACGGGTAGGACGCACTGATTGAAGACTTTCGTCTTTAGACTCTGTGGAATTGGCGACGTGAAGATTTGACGCAGTTTCCCATACGCTGCCCATCCCAGCTGTATTCTTCTGTTGGCCTCTTTCTCGAAGTTGTTTTTACCCAATTGCATAGTTTGCCCGAGATAAATATACTCCTTAACAACCTCGAGAATATTGCCTTGAACTGCAATTGGTTTGAATAAATAAATACTTAAATACATAGAAAACATCCCTAACTCAGCTTCAAGCTTTTGCTCAAGTAATTGGGTATCACGCTTCAAAAATAGTTAGTTTTCACAAATTTATCAAAATAAACATGAAACTATCATGAGACTCACTCATAGTGAAAATGTACGGATTACTCATGTCTTAAACGAGTTTAATTCGACATGTTTCGGGATAATCCGTTGCCCTTCTTAACGGAGCCACACGTCACGGCGGCTGCCAAACGTGCACTACGCGCTGCCGCTCTGCTGGCGCGGCTGCTTAATGGTGAATGTGAACGGGCCTTTACAGGATGATTGATGTTGTTAGTGTTGTGTGCTACCCTGCATTTAACAATGACAGTAAAAAAGGCGATGCAAACGCGGGTAGTTGTGCGCCGGTATCAGTGTCTACGAGCAGCCGCTTAAACAGAGTGGTAGCGCGTAGTGCGCGTTTGCCAGCCGCCATGACGTGTGACTCCGGAAAGAAAGGCTACGGATTAGATTACTCGTTTTAAGATGTGAGTGATCCGTATATTTTCACTATTTATCAAAATGACTACTACAAACACTAAAAAGTGCGGGCATTAATAACAGCAGAAAACTTGCGATTTTATTCTGGAAGGAAATCCACCCCCTCTTCCCTGGGATATGTTCGCTATCGGTTTTCAAGATGACGTTTTAATTTCGTCTACAATTCATAAATGGCGTTGTCCAAGCCAACGTTGTTCGTTAAAAATGTTACCATAACCCTTTTCCAGGCCACACTCAAAAAAAATATCTTGTAAATTTATTTTTGACGCGGGCGAAGCCGCGAGTTAAAGCTACTTTGTAATGCTGCGTACGGACTGCGCGCACATACGCGTACTCAGGGCACGCGTAGTCGGTTACGCGTGTCCTGGAACGCCATGTCCGTACTTGCAGCTACGCGTACATGTACACGCAAGTACATGCACGCACAAGTACATGTACGCGTAGCTGCAAGTACGGACATGGCGTTCCAGGATACGCGTAACCGACTACGCGTACGGGTACGCGTAATGTGCGCGCAGTCCGTACGCAGCTTAATAACTGTAACTTTTAATTGGGCTTAGTAACAAATGATTGTTTGTGACATAAAAACTTTTTCACTTCTCATGCTCGTAAAGTTGTACTTTATGTCGAGAGAATGATGCATAAAATAGATTTTTATGTTCTTGTGCATAAAATAAAATCTTCGTCTAAGACAAAAGCAGAAATTTATAATTTTTTTTTAGTTTTTTTTTATGTAACTGTGTAAATTGTATTATAGTCCTTTTATTTACAAGTATATTGTATATCACTTATCTATGTATGTTTTATGATGTGTATTATTGGATGTTTTCAGTTGTTTTATTAAAATGTTTGTTTTTTTTGTTATTATTTATTAAATTTTATATTGCACCACCTGCTGAAATGCATTCCTTGCTTTCTTTCTTCTTTTTTAAAGGTTGCCTGGAAGAGATCGCTTCGAAGCGATAAGGCCGCCCATTGCTTACCTTATTTCTTTTTTTTCATGTACTTGTTTTACTGTATTGTATTATTTGTGGTGTACAATAAAGAGTCATTGTTGTTGTTGTTGTAACTGTTGTTTTAAATTATGAAATTAATAAAACATTGTTACCTTTGTAAGATTGTTACCTATTTATAGAAATTGCAATCCACGAAAAGTAAGAGCTTTAATTTTATTTCCAATGTTGCTTTTTAATTTCCTTACAATCGAAGTAAAAAGCTGAGTGTAAAACTTGAGCATTACACCCATTTTCCTCTTCGTCGTGTCTATTCACCCTCGCCGTACCAGCTCGGGTGGCTATATGAACGTCTCGGGTAAAATGGCTTATTTTTATGCTCATGTTGTACAATTTTTAGTAATCTTAACCAAAATTGTTACTGGCCAAGCCATATAATACTTTTTAGAAACAAATAAAATCGATTTTATTCTTCTGTGTCATAAGAAAAGAATCGTCGTGTTATTTTTACAATAATTAATTTAATGTTGTTAAAAACGAACATTGCATTATCAATGTATCATTTGTTATAGTTACTTTATTAAACACGATCCATCCTTATAAAATTAATTCCGTTTCACAGCCATTTTCTGACGGCATTACTTTTCTGCACCAGCACAAATGTCACACACAACACCACTTTATCATACAACGAGTGAAAACCATAACCTCCAAAGCGACACCTCGCGTAGGAAAAACTACCTTAATGCCTGGAGTTACATTCCGTTTTCTTCACAACAACAAGTCGCTTATGTAGTTTCTCCTTTAAATTGTAGATATTTATGTTTAATGACTTATTGGTTTATAATTGTCGTAATGAGGCCTTCGCTGTCATTTAACGGCAGGTGGTTTGATGGCAATTTGTCAAAGATCGAGTTCGTATTCTGCTGTACAGCATATTATATTATATTATAAATAAACTAGCTGTTTTGCAACTTTACACGTTTCTACGATTGAATATATGCTGTTATTCGCTGATAATAAAGCTTTGTGTAGGCAGGCGGTAGAATTTGCAAGTAGTTTTTGACAATATCCATTAAAAACAAACAAGAACAATTCACTTTGTATTATTTTGTTTAGATTGAAATCGATTTAATCAATGCATACCTACCTACCAATTAATGTACCGTAGAGCCCCAAGGGGGGGGAAGGAACTTCGCCTGGTCCTTCGTCCTTTACTCATGGTAAATTTCCTCCTTGTAGTAATTTTGTAAAATCTCAGAGTTTAGGTTCGACTATCCTGCCCTAACGCTTTTTGCAAGTAAAGCCGTAGGCACAGCATAAGAAATGTTTTTTTTTTAATACAATACAGGGTGAAATTTTGAACGTGATACAAAATTAGTGTTTCAAGCTTAGTTAATGCTGGATAACATAATGCATTTACACAATTATTGAAATTGGTCTGATAAAATTTTGGATTTTCATACTTTGCTGTAGTTAAATTATGAACTAAATGTATGGACACCTCAAATTTAACCATGCTAATTCTAACAACTGGGTAAATGCATTATGTTGTCCAGCATTAACTAAACTAGAAACACTAATTTTGTATCACGTTAAAAATTTCACCCTGTATAGGCTTGCGTTTGACCACAATCACGACTCGGCTGCCCTATGCAGAAATCAAGCATCTCAAAATTTGGGCAAAATTATTTTTTTATACATTTCGATTCGGCTTCTAAAAATACATCCTTCAGTCTTGTATTTTTTTTAAAATAATTTATACTTTTCAAAATATAGAAGTTTTTAAAATCCAAGTATCTTTTTTGAACGGGGCATTCTACGCTAAAGTCAAGTATGTACCTTAATTCTAACTTGAAAACGAGTATCTTGCGATGAGATACTTGTAATTCATATAGAAACCTGAGTTACTTGACTTCTGCGTCGAAATTAACGTTGTTCATGTTACAATGTTACAGCATGAATCCTTACATTTGATTGGCTTTTGGTTAGGATCGGGTGGGTGCATGAATTACTGAAAAAAAAAAAACAATGACTTAGGTGGGAGAGGTGTCAAAACTACTAAAACAAAGGTTTTTTTGGAAAAAATTGTTCTGTTAATGCTAAACAATCGACAACCATTTTGGACGCTATTACAAGAAAACTCACAATCATTGGATTTAATTAACAACGGTGAACTTGTAAATACAGATATTTAAATTATATACTAATTTCTAGGTGACCTGTTTCAGTGCCATGATAGATAGATATAGATAGAAAGATTCATTTATTTATTTAGGTATTTCACTATGGAAACAGTCATAATATTTGACATGTCAAACATATTATATTCACAAAAAACTTATTAACAAAAAAATTAAACCACCGAAAAAACTGAAAGCAAAAAATAGTACCTTTTTTGTTTGACCTTAATCTAGGTACCAGTTTGAAGTCGGTGCCTCAGCACAGCACGAGCCAGGAGGAGTGGTAGAAGCCAATTAGGTAGACGATTATAGGTCCTCTCCTCCTGGCTAGTGCTGAGGCACCGACTTCAAACTGGTACCTAGATTAAGGTCAAACAAAAAAGGTATTATTTTTGCTTTTCAGTTTTAATAATAATAATAATCAATTTATTGTGAAGAATTTAGGTACAGTAACATAGGTGTTCAATAATGCACTCTTATCATAAATCTCACTAAACTCTTACCTTTACAGGCGTTTTTTCGGCGGTTTAATTTTTTTGTTAAAAAGTTTTTATTTTATACTTTTTTCCCATCCTTGGGGTATTTTTTTTTTCCTAACTTATATAATACCAACTTCAAGGTATACCCTATCCAATAAAAAAGAATTATGAAAATCAGACTACTCTGTAAAAAGTTATGCCTGGTCATATATTCAGTACAATCAGTGACTGAACAATCAATCATCCCCTATTTTCCTACCCTTAGGGTAAGAATATTATTTCTAAATTCAAATGGGACCACCCTCGGGGTATACGCTTTCCAATAAAAAAAGAATCACCAAAATCGGATTACTCTGTAAAAAGTTATGCGTGGTCATACAGTACAATCAGTGACTGAACAATCAATCATTCCCTGTTTTCCTACCCTTAGGGTAGGAATATTTTTTCCAAATTTAAATTGAACCATTTTCGGAGTATACGCTTTCCAATAAAAAAAGAATCGTCAAAATCGGACCACTCTGTATAAAGTTATGCGTGGTCATACATAGAAAAAGAACTCGCACTTGGCCGGTTTTTTTTACACATTTTATTTTGTAAAATGTTTCATTTTTATATATTAGATATACTTGTATTTGTAAAATTATCAAGAAGAAGTTACCAAGACAAAATTAAAGCATCTCAAGATACTTGTTTTTATATAGAAAACCTTTTAAATTATCTTACCGCATTCTACGCAGAAAACCATTTTAGCTTTTAAAAATTAATGTACCACATTTAGAAAAAAAAAACTAAAGGACACGGTTAATGATATCTCTCATAATAAAAATACAGTTATTTTGAATGCTTTAATTCAATTTTTGAGCATGTAATGAGGAAATGTTTAAAAATTTAGTTTTTTCGCTCTACTGTAAAATTTGTCGAAACTGAGTTACTTGATTTTAACTTAGGGCAGCCGGACTGATGGGAAGCGATGATGAGGTATACGATAGGGCACGCTTGCCTAGTAAATGCTCATTCACCCTAGACTTGAATTTAGGGATATAAGCAGGAAGAAGGCAGTTGAGCGCGGTGTAACGCGCGCCCCCAAGCGGTGCAAACCGTACAACAATACGGGGCACTGTAACCATTACGCGCGCGCTGCACAACTGCTCAGACCCTTCCTCCAGAACGGCTTCTATAGGCTACAGGCCGGAACACGACGAGAGTCGCTTGGCGGCCTGGCTCAACCTTGGTGCCAGTGTAAAAGTATTAACTATGTTCTATTTCTGTCCCGTGTTCGGCCGAAATGGCGGATCGAATGAGGACGTGTTAGCGTCTGAGGAGATCGACGATATTGCGTGGGAGAGAGATAGAATCATGGTAATTTTTTCGTGTGCGAAGTGGGAATTTTGCGTCACAGGATCAGATCAAATTTTGCCGAAATTGGGATTGTTTCAGAAAAGTCAATTATAAGAATTTTTTTTTTTCATTTAGTTCACTACTTTTGCAAAATTAGCCCAAACCTCTCGCAAACCAGTGATTTGTGGCATTCCTGAATAGCAGTTCATTCCTATCCTCTCACAAACGATCGAATTACCGCTCGCAAACCGTGTTGGGCCGTTCCTGACTTTAGCCCCTGGTCGACCATACATTACCAAACCGCGGCAGGACCTCATCATAGACCCAATTGCATAACAAAATACAAGCAAATAGTATTTGTGAATTTCAATACAAAATAGCTAATACTATTAGCTTCTAATTTGTTATGCAATTGGGCCATAATCTTACGCTACTTTAATTTCGCAACTTTTCGATAGATGGCGCTGTCTACAAGTTAAAACAAGCTAACGATTGGTTACCTTAAATTGATTATTAGTTTTTATTAAAAGTCTTTGCTATACATTGTAGCGTTTGTACTGTTTACTTACAGTTATTAATTTTTGAAAGTTTCCCTCAGTATAGGGTAACTCCACACACCAATGTAAGCTAAGCTTCCTTCGACTTTGCGGGATGTTACTTCAGGCCACGGCCAGTGGCCGTTTTGTCTAACGCTTCTGACGCTTGCCTTGGCTTTCACCATCTCTTTCTGTCATCATCTTATACCGTCCGACAGAAAGAGATGGTGAAAGCGAAAGCAAGCGTCAGCGCGTTAGACAATAAGCGTACAGGTCAGTCAATTGAAGCAAATTTATCATGCCGTAAATGTTTTTAATTTAATGAATAATGCGTGGTTTCACTGTATTGTTTCCTATGTTAATGACCTAGTATTATTTAAGGCCCTACCGAGCTTTTGGCGCATTTATTGCATTCATTTAATTCCTTGCTACTAGTAAAGTTTTAGTTCTATGTGTGTGTTTTTTGATTACTTGTAGTTTGCTTGATAGAAAAAAATCCAAATAATCTCTAAAAAATAAAATAAATCCTTACAGTACGGCGTAAATACTGCATGGCAGGTTAGCAGGTCATGACTTTTTAAATGTTAATAAAACAAGATGTTTTCTAGTGCCTAGTGTTGCCACATTTTTAAAATATGTATTAGTTTTAGTAATACGATGAAAATACCTAAATACACGCGCGGTCAGACCAACCTGTCTTGAGCCGTCGTGCTTCCCGCTTGACCGTATAGTTAGTTGCGTTAGTTCTCCTTCGGCCATCGGTCGGGGAACTTGTGTCGCTTGCGCTTACGCACGGCTTTGATTCTAGCCGTTTTCACGCACACATCGCCGACCTCGTCATCATCGGTCCGACCTTTATTATTATTACACGCTTTTTATATTTTTTTTTTATTATTTTATTATTAGTGTCGCGTACCTCTCCAGCAGGCGACCGCGGGGTGAAGGAGCAGCGGGGGGCGGCGGATTGGTTTTACTTGACTGCTTGTCGTACGTGTGCGGTAGACATACTTTATATTAATAATTTCATATTTTTGTAAAATCTAGTATTAAACTCGTAATACAAGTACAAGAGTTTCTCTCAGCATCCACAAACCCAGGATAGCCCGCAAACATTGGTCTTCGAGCCGTGCAACGAGTATATCAGCGAGTAACTACGATTTAACTGTCCAGCTACCGTGGCGGTGTCTGTGCATTGCTACCGCGCAGTTAACTACGAAGTTAAATACTTAAATTCATCGAAGTCTACTGCGAAAAACGAGCCAAGCCGAATCAATTAAAGTGAGCAAGAATAAAACAAGGAATATAAGAGGAAGAATCACAGGCCTAGGAGTACTAGAAATCCAGCTAAGTTTCCTATCCAATTCCATTCTTGTACTACACTTACCTACATATATACAACACGTCACACATTTACTTCATAATAAAAAACTACATTTACTATATTCACACTAAAAAAAACTCACAATAACAAATCACTAGGTACTTTAAAACAACAATTTAATAGTTGTTTATTTTAACTACTTATTGCACAGCGCCAGCGCCTCACAAGTAACGGTACAATAGGTGCTAAGGTGTAATTTGTTTATGTTCGTCGTCAGTACTAGTT
Organism: Archips xylosteana; assembly: GCA_947563465.1. Lineage (NCBI taxonomy): Eukaryota > Metazoa > Arthropoda > Insecta > Lepidoptera > Tortricidae > Archips > Archips xylosteana. Next base: position 12,772,705 of record OX387364.1, on the reverse strand, counting down.
GACAGCGAACTCTAAATAAGTAAATACAGTTAAATATTACCATTACAAGGTGTAATTAAATCACAAATAAACTAAAAAGTGCATTTTAGTTATAGCTACCTACTTAGTGCAGTGTGTAACATAATTAGTGCCTGGTTTACCGTGTTTACCTAATTATTTAGACTTGCCTAACCTACAAAGGTGTAAGTACCTAACTTAAGAGGTAAGAAATGTCTGAAGCAGAATTAAGAGAAAATATAAAACGTCGGGGTACGTGCAAGGCTCAGTTAACAAATTTTAATACCTATTTACGTGAATTACCGGACAAATTAACGGAACATCACAGATTTGAGCTCGAGCTGCGCATATCAAGGTTAGAATCAGTATTTAACGAATATCATGAAGTTCAATTACAGATCGAATGTGCACAAGAAAACCCTGACGAACAATATAGCCAGCGAAATTCATTCGAAACTACTTATTACGGTAGTATCGCGCAGGCTCAATTGCTTCTCAGTAGATCTTGCCCAGCGGTGGGCGCCGCGGCTGGCCCTGCATCTCCCGACAGAAAGTGCAGCCCTGACCAGGTCGGTGTGAATGGCGAGGTAAGGCAGACAAAGCTAAATATTAAGTTGCCCGAGATAAATCTAAACAAGTTTGATGGTACGTACAGCCAATGGTTGGAGTTTAGGGATATGTACGAATCAATGATTCACAATGACTCAAGCCTATCCGATATTACTAAATTTCATTACCTAAGATCATACTTGGATGGCAGCGCTGCCCTTGTCATAAAATCTATTGAATTCTGTGCGTCAAATTATAAGGCTGCATGGGAGCTGGTGTGCGATAGATACAATAACAAACGTTTACTGATTTCTAATCACGTTAAGGCGTTATTCAACGTTTTTCCAATACAAAAAGAAACGTCCTTTCAACTACGCAGATTAAATGACACTTTCATTAAAAATCTAAAATCACTTGAAATACTTAATGAACCGACTGAACACTGGGACACGCTATTAATATACATTTTTTGCACGAAATTAGATTCGAACACATTACTCGAATGGGAAAAATATAAGACTACGTTATTGATCGATTCTGAGGATTTAATGACGTAATTAAATTCATCAAAGAGCGTGCGGACTTACTAGAAATAATTCTCGAGCAAAGAAATGTCAGGCAAGACAAGCCGCGGAGCTTGTTAATTAACACACCTAGTAATAAAACAAACATTATAAACACGAATAAATCCAAGCTCTGTCCTGTGTGTCAATCAAATGTACACAATATTTATAATTGTAAAATATTTTTAGAGTTGTCAACAAAGGACAGAGAAATTAAAGCACAAGACCTAAGTTTATGTTTGAATTGCCTACGTCACGGTCATGCAACTAACAAGTGTCGTCTAAGTCCATGCAGAGTATGTAAAAAAAAACATAACACGATTCTACACCCAGCGCGCTCGGCGATCGATAGCAGTGAGGCAGGCGCGAGCGCCGCTGTGCTGGCCGCGTCGGCGGCGCCCGCGCCTGCTGGCTCGCTGGCCGGCTCGGCCGGTCCGGTTAGCCTGGTCTGCGCGTCACCGCCGCGCCGGGGTTTGTTATCAACTGCTATTGTCGACGTTCGTTCAGCGCATAACGATTATTACTCGGCACGTATTATGTTGGATTCCGGCAGTACTTCCAATTTTATCACGCAAAAACTATGCGATGAACTGAACTTAGACACAAAAGACATATCTACATCCGTGACCGGTATAAATAACAATGTATCTGTGTCGAATAAAATATGTACAATACATATAAAATCGAAATTTTCTAATTTCTTTACTAATATCAGTTGTATCGTCATTCCCACGATTACAAGCCCTTGGCCAAGTGAACCTATTAGTATTGATCATTTTAAAATACCTAAAGGCGTAAAATTAGCTGACCCAAACTTTTATAAAACGTCATGCATAGATATTTTACTAGGTAGCAACATATTTTGGGACTTACTAGGGTCTCAAAGAATTCAATTAGAAGATAGGCACTTAATTCTACATGAATCTAAACTAGGCTGGGTCTTAGGTGGATCAATGTCGGGCACCACAGACATATGCGGTTTTTTACATACACAAAACAAAACTAATACACTGGTAAAAAATCATTCAGAAATAGATACAAGTTCATTACAAAATCAATTAGCAAAATTTTGGGAATTAGATTCAATAAATATCAACCAGTCTCCATGGACATTAGAAGAAATTGAATGTGAAAATAACTTTGTACAAAACACGTCGCGCCTGTCTAACGGCCGATTTTCAGTCACGATTCCTATGAAAGGTTCGCCTAACCTACTAGGTGATACATATTATTTAGCTAAACAAAGGTTTTGTTCCTTAGAACGAAAACTACAAAAGAATTTACAATTAAAGCAATCTTATCAGAAATTCATTCATGAATATTTGGCGTTAGGGCACATGAGTGAATCGCACTTCGATAAATCACAAGTAGCCTATTTCGCTCCACATCATGCGGTGGTTAAGGTCAGCAGCCTCACTAGCAAGCTACGAGTCGTTTTTGATTGTTCAGCTAAGTCGTCATCTGGCTATTCTTTTAACGACCTACAACAAGTTGGTCCCACCATACAAGACGATTTATTTTCATTACTGACGCGGTTTCGCCAGTACGATATCGCGTTAACCGCAGACGTAGAAAAAATGTATCGGCAGTGCGAGGTCAACCCAGCTCAGCGTTGCTTACAACAAATATTATGGAGGGATGACCCCACGCTGCCGATCAAAACGTTTTGCCTAAATACAGTGACGTATGGCACGTCGTCAGCTGCCTTCCTTGCCATTCGCTGTTTACGCCAATTATCCATAGAATGCACCGATCCTACTGTAAAAGAAATCATTGCTAAGGATTTCTATGTGGACGATCTCATTACAGGAGCGTCTTCGATAGAGGGCGCTACTAAAATTTATACTAAGCTGACAGACACACTCAACAGTGCTTGTTTTCCATTACGAAAGTGGAGATCAAACGACACTGCGGTACTTCAAAACATAGCGAACGACAAAATCGCTAGTGGCGAGGGAAACCTAGACCTATGTCCCGAGCATAGCTCTAAGGTTTTAGGTGTGGATTGGGACAGCACGTCCGATGACTTGTGTATCACAGTCAGCATCGATCCTATGGGTCCAGTAACGAAGCGAAACATTTTATCCACAATTTCCAAAATATTTGACCCTTTAGGCTTGGTCTCTCCTACAATATTAGAAGCCAAGGTTATGATGCAGAGGCTGTGGCTACACAAGCTGTCATGGGACGACCTAATCCCAGATGACATAAGAGACGTGTGGCTGGCATTTGTGGGGATGTTGCCTTATCTTAATGAAGTGAAGGTTCCTAGACACGTGAGTTGCCGCGCTCCCATTGACTTGCAGTTGCACATTTTCGTGGACGCGTCTGAAGTGGCTTACGGCGCCTGTGCTTATATTCGTTCAATTGACACATGTGGCAATACAACCATAAATCTGCTATGTGCCAAGGGTAAGGTAGCTCCACTTAAACCGTTGACCACCCCTCGCCTAGAATTATGCGGCGCATTACTTGGCGCTCAGTTACTAGATAAAATACTAAAGTCAATGAGATTAAAATTTAACAATTGTTTTCTTTGGTCTGATTCAACAATCGTGCTGGGTTGGTTGGGTATGCCTCCCGGCAAACTTCAAACCTTTGTCCGTAACAGAATTGCCGAAATACAGTCCATTTGCTCTAATTTTGCTTGGAGACATGTTCCAACCAACGAAAATCCCGCAGACCACATATCACGTGGACTGACGGCCAGTGCGATAATACAAAACAAATTATGGTGGAACGGTCCACATTTTCTGTCTATGCCAGAAAATTCATGGCCTAAGATGCAAACAAAATTTATAGCTTCAGACCTGCCCGAAATCAAATCGCACAACGCATGTCTCGTTGTCGATACTAGCAGCCACGATATTTTCCCATTTAGCAAGTTTTCTGATCTGAAGCATTTACAGCGCACTGTTGCTTACATCATTCGCTTCATCCATAACGCACGTTTCAAATCGAACAAACATATAGGACCGCTTAGCGCGAACGAACTAGATATCGCGCTAAAGAAAATAGTAGTCATTGCGCAGAAAGAATCTTTTCCTGAGGAATACGCGAAAATCCAAGCTGGAAATCGTATTACTAAATCGCAACTGCTATCACTTAATCCTTATGTTGACACGAATGATTTTAACTTGCTGAAGGTAGGAGGGCGTCTGGTAAATTCCGAATATGAACATGATAAGGTTCACCCGATACTTCTCGGTAAAAAACATCAATTAACGAAGTTAATATTTGAAAACCGGCACAAAGCTCTCATGCACGCTGGCCCTCAGAATTTACTATATTCTCTAAGGGAATCTTACTGGCCAATAGGTGGTCGTGACATAGCGCGAACAATCACGCGTCAATGCGTAACGTGCCGTCGTTTCGGCGGTCGTACCATAACTCCAATCATGGGCAACCTACCAAAACAAAGAGTTCAGCCGGGTTTTCCGTTTTTGGTCACTAGCGTAGATTACGCTGGACCTTTAATGATGGCTAATCGCAGAGGGCGTGGTTGTCGCTTCATTAAAGTCTATCTTTGCATATTTGTCTGTTGTAAAACTAAAGCCATTCACATCGAACTGGTAGGGGATTTGAGCTCGGCTAACTTCATTTCAGCACTGAAACGGTTCATTGCGCGCAGAGGAAGGCCTACAGACCTCTACTGCGATAATGGTTCTAACTTTATAGGCGCAAATCGCGAACTCCGATCTTTTATAGAGGAAAATTCGGTAGACATTACAAATTCAATGACGTCAGAGTCAATCAGTTTCCATTTCTTGCCTCCATACGCGCCACACTTTGGTGGTTTGCACGAGGCTGGCGTTAAGTCCATTAAGCACCATTTGCGCCGCGTACTAGGGCTGGCGCACCTAACCTACGAGGACCTAAACACCACACTCACACAAATAGAGGCATTACTCAATTCCCGACCCTTGACCCCACTTAGCACGGATCCAAATGACTTTCTACCTCTGACACCCGGGCATTTCCTCATTGGAAGAAGCATGACAGCAATCCCTGAGCCAGAACTCACGTCGCGCGTCAACTTAGCAGACAGATACCTGAAGATTCAGCAGCTGCGGCAGCACTTTTGGGCGAGGTGGCAGTTGGAGTACATCAGTGAGCTGCAAATCCGCACAAAGTGGAAACAATCTTCACAAGAAGAGCTGGCTGTCGGAACCCTGGTTGTGATTAAGGACAAACAGCTGCCGCCCATCAAATGGCTACTAGGAAGAGTAGAGAGGGTATTCCCAGGAAGGGATGGCATCAAGAGGGTCGCCGAGATCAAGACTGCTACTGGGCTACTGCGTCGAGATTTCAGCAACATCTGTCCTCTCCCTGTAGAGGCCTAATATATATTTTTTTTATCTTGAAGACAAAACTTCAAGGTCCGGCGGCATGTCGCGTACCTCTCCAGCAGGCGACCGCGGGGTGAAGGAGCAGCGGGGGGCGGCGGATTGGTTTTACTTGACTGCTTGTCGTACGTGTGCGGTAGACATACTTTATATTAATAATTTCATATTTTTGTAAAATCTAGTATTAAACTCGTAATACAAGTACAAGAGTTTCTCTCAGCATCCACAAACCCAGGATAGCCCGCAAACAATTAGCTAAATTAACAGTATAATTAAAAATAGTTTTTAGTTTAGTTAGTTTTGCTTTATTTTTAATTACTGTTAATTTATTTAAATTTAATTTGTAATTAGTATTTAGTTTTATTGTATTACTGTTTTTATTAAATTGTTAACGTTTGTATTATTAAATTCAGAAATTTTTAGCTTCACCTGTATGTTTGTTTGTATGTATGTTTGTAACCGACTCCTTAGGGCGCGATTTTGACCCACTTCCCGGTTTCCTATTGAGCTGAAATTTTGCACATATGTGTAAATTGGATGACAATGCAATATTATGCTAACATGGAGCTGATCTGATGATGGAGCTGGATGGTGGCCATAGGAACTCTGTAATAAAACGACACAACCCCGTCGAGTTTGGGCTCTTTTGATTCGTCTTGTCGAGTACTTTGATCCCAGATGGTAACCAGGGTCTGATGATGGAGCTGGAAGATGGCCAAAGGCACTCCACAATAAAACGACACAACCCCGTCGAGTTTGGGCTCGTTTGATTCGTCTTGACGAGCACTTTGATCCCATATGGTAACCAGGGTCTGATGATGGAGCTGGAAGATGGCCAAAGGCACTCCACAATAAAACGAAACAACCCCATCGAGTTTGGGCTCGTTTGATTCGTTTTGACGAGTACTTTGGTCCTAGATGGTAACAAGAGTCTGATGATGGAGCTGGAAGGGGGGTAGGTGGCGGGGTGGTGGGGGGAATGGGGTGGGGGTAAGGGGGTCGGGGGTTTAGAGGGTTGGGGGTAAGGGTGTGGCGGTTGGGGTTAGGGGGTGGGGGGGTTTGGGGGAAATAGGGTGGGGCTAAGGGGGGTTGGGGATTAGGGGTTTTAGGGGTTGGGGTTGGGGGTTTGGGAGAAGTTTGAGGAAATGAGGTGGGGGTCCGGGGTTAGGGGAGTTGGGTTAAGGTGGTTGGGGGTTTGGAAAATGAGGAGGGGGTAAGGGGGGTTTAGGGGGTTGGGGGTAAGGTTGTGAGGGTTGGGGTTAGGTGTTTGGGAGGGGTTGGGGAAATTGGTTGGGGAATGTTGGGGGGTTGTAGGTGATGGGGGGTTGATAACATCTTAAAAAGCACCCCACGCTTTTTTACAATAAAATATTTTAAACTATTATTATTTATTTTATCAATATTTAGAATTGTTTACAAATTTTGATCTGGATATAACAATATAATAATTGCTTATTAAGATTTTTTACTGCACTATAAGAATAGTGAATTGAAATTTATTAACTTTTTTTTTATTTTTTATTTTTTTAAAGCGTGTTTTTTTATTTAAAATATGGCTTCTGTCCCATTACAGGACAATTTCGCCAGTGTCAAAGTAAGCTCTCTTTGGGAGCGACGTTGTACGGTGATTGTAGTTTTTGCAAATTGATAGTAAAATTCCAGAAACCACGTGGAGACAAACTTGCGCATTAAAAAATGTCAGACACGAGAGCAATAAAGAATTTTATGATCACTGTTTAAGGTTAATCGCCGCATAAAACACTATCAAAATTATACTTCAACTAGCCAAAGAAACAGAAATACCAAAATTATATACTTTCAACATCCGCCATGTTCGAATGCTACAAATCGAATCCGGTCCGACCTTAAAAGACGTGAGTTTTTTTGACATTTGTCTCCTTGTCTTTGATGTTTTACGTCAATGTCATGTCACTCATTGTAGAGCATTACAAATACTTGGAAAGTGACTGTTTTATTAATGCAATATTTAACACTAACTTTTGCTAACTATAAAGTGCCTTATACATTGACCATTAGTTGACTATTTCATTATAAACAATCAATAAATTCGATTTATCGGATTTGACCACGCGACCCTTGATATCATCATCATTTCAGCCGAAAGACGTCCACTGCTGAACATAGGCCTCCCCCAAGGCTCGCCAAACAGATCGCTCCCGTGCCACCCGCATCCAACGCGATCCCGCAACCTTAACCAGGTCGTCGCTCCATCTTGTTGGAGGTCTACCTACACTGAATCTTCCGGTCCGTGGACTCCACTCGAGAACCTTTTGCCCCATCGGCCATCAGTTCTACGAGCTATGTGCCCGGCCCACTGCCACTTGTGTCTGGCGATTCTTCGAGCTAAATATGTCGGTGACTTTAGTTCTTGCGCGGATTTACTTTTATTATTGTCGTCATAGAAAAACCGTGGTGGCCCAGTTTGACCTATGGCTTCTTACGCAGAGGGTCGTGGGTTCGAGTCCGCGCTTGCACCTCTAAGTTTTTGGAATTTATGTGCGAAGTTACATTTGAAATTTACCATGGGATTTACGGTGAAGGAAAACGTGAGAAAACCTGCATACGCCTGAGAAGGAATTCCATGGTGTGTCTGAAGTTCCCAATCCGCTCTTGGCTCGCATGGGAACTACGGCCCAAGACCTCCGCTTCTCAGCCCTACAGTCGGACGTAATATAGGCTGAGATAGTGACATTATATTCCATTTTTTATTTATTAGTTTTGTGATCAATATGTTTCGACTGACTCTTAGAGCGAACATTCTAGTCAACCCCCACTTTGGCTAAAAACTGCAATGTTAATTACAAATCATTTATAATCACACTGTTGCCAATCACGGCTAGCGCTCAACACGGGAAATAGTATATAAAAAACCGGTAAAAACCAGTAATCGCCGGTAAAAAGCGGTAGGTTTAAATATGGCTGCGTTCGGTTTTTGTTAGGCACATAGCCGGTAGACCGTACTGGTTTTAAGTAAATTATGTATTTGTAGAGGTGACTAGTGATAATTTAAATAATCTTACAGTCATGCTGCTTTGAAGTAAATCCTGGTACATGGCACAACTATGAAGTTGCTGAATATTGAATGTCAACATTGGGAAAATAAAAAAGCTGTAGTAAACCAGCGGTTTGACCTATGGCCTCTCAAGCAAAAGGTCGTGGGTTCGAAGTTTATGAGCGAAATTACATTTAAAATTTACCATGCGGTTTACAGTGAAGGAAAACATCGTGAAGAAACCTATATATACCTGTGAAGAAATTCAATGGTGCTTGTGTGAAGTTCCCATTCCGCACTGGACCCGCGTGGAAACTTTTGAGAGTAGTTACTTAACCACAGAATATATAATAGTACTGACGTACAGAATGGAAACGGTCCGCCCCGCACCGATTCGAATTACCCTACCCCTCAAGGCGCAGATAGCCGGAAACCGCCAGAAACCAGAAGAGTGCGCGCGCGATGTATGTAGGCGTACGCGTGTACAGACGTCGTCGTGCTTATGTAGATTCAAGAACGCGTATTTGTACGTCGTGTCCGCCGCGTGACTTAACTAAACGGGACCTATCACGCAATAAATATTTAGTCCCGTTTAGTTTAGTAATTAGGTATGAGTGAAAATCACGAAAGTTTAAAACAGTATTTTGAGAGTAGGCCTGAGTTCTGCAGTGGAACACACCTAGAGTTGATGATTCGAATTTCGAAATATAACCTTCGAATTTCAAATAACATAAAGCGATTGGTGAAAAAAGAGCACATTTTTTTCTTAAACACTTAGTAAAAGCGAGGGTTAAGCCTACAAGAGAGAGGCTCTGAAGCAGCTGTAACTCAACAAGCGGCCCAAGCCGGACCAAGCCTCTACCAATTGGCTACTTTCCTAACTAGTCAGTCTTTTAGATTATCAAAAAATATTGGACACGTATTTTTTATTTTGTCAATTAAACAAAAAATTACGAAGATATGGCGCGTTGAAGTTTCGCGTGACGTCACTTGTTCCTACACTTTGTATGAGCGTTTTAGGAACAAGTGACGTCATGCCTCGTCACGCGGAACTTCAACGCGCCATATCTTCGTCATTTTTTGTTTAATTGTCAAAAGAAAAATTACCTGTCTAATATTTTTTGATAATGTAAAATACTTCGAGAAAGAGGTCAATCGACGAATTAGACTCGGCTGGGCAGCGTTCGGGAAGCTCCGGAATATCTTGTCATCCGATATACCGCAGTGTCTCAAGTCAAAAGTCTTTGACCAGTGTGTGTTGCCAGTGATGACTTATGGCACTGAGACGTGGCCGCTAACGATGGGTCTTATAAGGAAGCTCAAGGTCACTCAGAGGGCGATGGAGAGGGCTATGCTTGGAGTTTCTCTGCGGGATCGCATTAGAAATGATGAAATCCGCGCGAGAAAATACGGACTAATAAGAATTAATATTTTTTTACCTAGGAAACATCCCTATTGGCCCCGCTTTGCATTAAAATCTTATCGATTCTCAACCATTTTGACTTTAAATAACTTTACTAACTTAACTAACTTTAATTTAACGACCGCTTTAGCCTAGTTGGTAGTGACCCTGCCTACGAAGCAAGAGGCCCCGGGTTCGAATCCCAGTAAGGGCATTTATTTGTGTGATGAGCACGAATATTTGTTCCTGAGTTATGGATGTTTTCTATGTATCTAAGTATTTATTTATCTATATAAGTATGTTTATCGTCGTCTAGTACCCATAGTACAAGCTTTGCTTAGTTTGGGACTAGGTCGATTTGTGTAAGATTGTCCCCTAATATTTATTTATTAATTACTAGCTTTTGCCCGCGACTCCGTCCGCGTGGAATTAGTAATTTGGGCAGCTTATTTTTTTTATCCAATTTGCTTTTTCTCTCCTCTCTCTCCTTAGTTCCTCGATATAAAAAAAATTACCCCCCCCCCCCCCCGCAACCCCCCCCCCCCCCGCACACTCGCGTTCACATTCACCACCGTACCTACTCCCAAGTCACTACTTCTAAAAACTGTTCTATAAATTTTTAAAATAGACGTATCTTTCTTATTTGTGAACCGATTCAAATGAAACAAACACTAAATGTTAATCCAAGAAAATACCAACATATCAGTGAAAGCCGCATCCTTGAAAAAGTTTGAGTGAGGCGGCTGAAGTGTTTCAACGACCATGCCCCGTATGTTATGAACATTAAATAATAATTAATAATAATGATGTATCCGTCAACTACCTACTACTAGTGATGACTTATGGCACTGAGACGTGGCTACTAACGATGGGCCTCATCATAAGAAAGCTCAAAGTCACTCAGAGGGCGATGGAGAGGGCTATGCTCGGAGTTTCTCTGCGGGATCACATTAGAAATGATGAAATCCGCGCAAGAACAAAGTCACCGACATAGCTCGAAGAATCGCCAGACTCAAGTGGCAGTGGGCAGGGCACATCGCTCGTAGAACTGATGGCCGATGGGGCAAGAAGGTTCTCAAGTGGCGTCCACGGACCGGAAGACGCAGTGTAGGTAGTCCTCCAACAAGATGGAACGACGATTTGGTTAAGGTTGCGGGATCGCGTTGGATGCGGATGGCGCGGGACCGATGTGTTTAGCAAGCCTTGGGGGAGGCCTACCTATGTTCAACAGTGGACGTCTTTGAAATGATGATGATGACGATAACGTCACCCGGAGCATAATAAAGAATCGATTGACTTAACACCTTGTTTATAAAATCGGATGAGTAGTCTCGACACTACGGTGGAACATCCGTAAATACAAACATATACAGCTAAAATCATTACACTAATTTACCAATACCAAAAAAAAAAAAAAATTTGTAAAAATACCAATGTCCACAACCACGCAAGGTGTGATGGTGTGTTGTAGAGCTGCAATTGGTTTTAGTTCATTGACTTTATTCTTAGATTTTCGTAACATACGGGTTACGGTGGTTGAAACGCTTCAGAACCCCACACGTACACGTAAGTAGGTATAATATGAACTACGCATTTGCCCCTATAATTTGTTAGTCACCTACTCTGAGATTACTAGAGTCACTTTACACATAATACACATCCTCACAAAAAATATACACCCGTCATCAAGTATAAGTATCAAGATGGTAGAGCACACGGCATCAAGGAAAAAAGGCCTTTGCCTTTCGCGACCAAATAAAAAATACAACTCACCGGTAATAAGGGAACGGCTGTGGCACATGCAGGTCCATAGGCATGGGCGCGTGGTGCGCATGGCTATACTCATGCTGCATCATGCCGTGCATGCCGTGGCCCAACATGGCGGCCCACGGAGACGACGCAAACCCACCCGGATGCTCCATGCTTCACACTTCCATCGCAGTCAAGCACTGATTTCAAAAACTTTCCATACGCATCGTATTATATTTTTCAAATTGTTCACTCCATTTCACTGCAGTCGGTAAAATTAAAAACTAACTTTTGACTCTTATTCGATTTTTAGTCAACCACTATCTTTTACACTTTAGTCACAGCACTATAAGTAGATTCGAAATTTGAAATTCAACGTTCTGTTGGCAGCATTTTCGACATGGGTTATTTTTTATTTATTCTACAATTGAATCCGCCACTTAGAAATCATTTGAATCCTTTGAAGTACTTTTTCGTGCAAGATTTAGTAAATTTATGTTCATTGAGTCTAATTTAGAATTATAATTATTTAACCTCTAACCCCTACTTTGTCTGTCAGTCAACTAATCACGTTATTCCTTTATCCCCTGAAACCTGACTTTTTTAACTGATGTAGAGTTTAAGACTTTAGATCAGAGTCATAACTTTAGTAATTTTGGAAATTAAGCATATTTAAAGTTCTTCATCTGTAGAATAATTTGTACTTTATATAGTACATTCGGCAGCTATCCTTACAATGATTTTGTTCTTAATAAAGAACGTTAGGACTCGCGAGGATTATAAATATAAACGCGTCGTTGCGCGAAAAATGCACAGATGACCTTTAATATTTTTTTAAAATCGTTTTATGTTTGATAAACAAATTGAAGCATATATTTTTAAAGTATTAATGATTTCTCGGTACCAAGCGGTGTCGTGTTGTGTTTGCTGATGGCCGTTGGCGTGATTATAGCGGGCCTATGTTGACTCTACAAACCGATTAATTAAACCTGCTTAGACAAACCAATTAAGAATTAATGTTACGAAATATGCAGATACGTCATGATACAGACAGGCTAAAAATTATAACAGGCTAGTAATTATATTGAAATCCTCAAAAACTATAACCCACGAAACAGATACAAAATTAAAATCCATCGTCAAGAAAACAGTAATATATCTAAGGCGTACTATGAAATTAATGATTGTATGTTATCATTGATTTAGACGACCAGATGGCCTAGTGGTTAGAGACCCTGACTATGAAGCTTGAGGTCCCGGGTTCGATTCCCGTGTCGGGACAGATATTTGTATGAAAAATACGAATGTTTGTTCTCGGGTCTTGGGTGTTTAATATGTATTTAAGTATGTATCTATCTATATAAGTATGTTTATCCGTTGCCTAGTACCCATAACACAAGCTTTGCTAAGCTTACTTTGGGACTAGGTCAATTGGTGTGAATTGTCCCGTGATATTTATTATTATTATTTATTATTATTGACTATCCATAGATTAGATTTTTTTCTAGTTTACATTCCCGCAGGAGTGACCCACTTGCGTAAAATTCATTTATTTTATTTGCGTTACATATATCTGTCTCTGGGTCACCGACTTACATATGTGTACCAAAATTCAACTCAATTGATTCCGTAGTTTTGAAGCAAACAACGGACGACATTTTGAGGTAAGCCCTAAAAATGTAATTGGAATTGAAACGTGAGAATTCAACCTGTTCTTTAGATGCAACCATGATGCATTGTATCATGCAATAAGTTGACATTTGTAGTTTACACATACAATGGAATTTACTAAAAAAAGTTTTCTTTAACAGAAAAAACTCAGTTTTAACTCTACAATTCACAATTACCAGAGTAAACAAGTATTTTTTAAGCCTAAACACTTTTTAAGGATCTACTTGTTTGTCAGTTGCACGCTAAATTGGAAACTTAAACAATAGCAATTTACACTTATTTTCAATTAAATGCGTACCCACTGCAATTTGAAATGTGTTTTTTCTGTTCAATTTAAATTAAGTTGTCTTTTTGTAAACGGCAAAAAGTACTCACCTATTTAATTTGACGTTTTTGTTCTTTATTTAGTACGTGCTTAATTATTTGTTAGTATACAGTTATTGAGCATATGATGTTTATTTATTTTGTCTGTCTTATATTATATTATTTAGAACATCTGTCGTTTTTAACTTCATCTGCTTCCTGTACTAATTTCGCAATTTCCCAGCATAAAAAATAGCACGTCTAATGTTAATCAGGCACAATCAATGGTCGACCGGGGTAAAAGCCACTATGGGGTTATTGCGTTTATTCATCATCATCATCAGCCAGCCTATATACGTCCCACTGCAGGGCACAGGCCTCCTCTCGGAATGAGAGGGCTTGGGCCGTAGTTCCCAAGCGGGCACAGTGTGGATTGGGAACTTTACACACACACCATTGAATTTCTTCGCAGGTGTATGCTGGTCTCCTCACAATGTTTTCCTTCACCGTGAAGCTCATGGTAAATTTCAAATGTAATTTCGCACATAAATTCCGAAAAACTCAGAGGTGCCAGCCGGGATTAGAACCCACGACCTTGAGAGGCTATTCATAGACACTTTTTACTTATAGTGCAGCGAAAAAGTTACTTTACGAATTCAATTGGTAAAAAGGCGTATAAAGCAAATTAAAACACAACTCCATTAAAAAACGCCTTAGCCGTAAAAATCGGATTAATTATCGATTGATTGTACTTAAAATAAAATTTAGTTGCTTTGAAGTAATAAGTTTAGCCATTGAGTTGACTAGTAACGTCACAAATAACTATTGTCATAGGTACAAAACATACAGGAGACTGTTCTGATACTTAGCTCATAAAAATCGGTCAAGTGCGAGTAAGACTCACGCCCCGATGATCTCATGCAGATTTGTAGGTACGTCAAAATATAAAAATGTACCTGTGTTGTATGTATGGTATGTCTATAAAAGTACATCTCCTCCCACCCCTCTTGATTTTTAATTCAATTTTATTATTGGTTGTTGTAGCGGCATTAGAAATAGGTAAACATCCATATTTATATCATAAATGCAAAAGTGCGTTTGTATTCTGTATGTCTGATACTTCTGTACATTTTAAACCAGTGGACCGATTTAGACGAAATTTGGTATGGAGACAGTTTGAGTTCCGGGGAAGGACAAAGAATAATTTTACCTCCAAAAATTTGCATAGTTCCCGCATTCTTCAGTGTGTCTATTATTCCCTCACACTAAAACAGCAATACGGATTTGGATAAAATTTTGTATGTAAATAGTTTAGTTTAGTATGTAATGTATGTATGTAGTAGTAGTTGGACAACTTCTTATACTGAACCACAGAATATATAATAGTACTAACGTACAGAATGGACACACTCCGCCTCGCACCGATTCGAGTTACCCCACCCCTCAAGGCGCAGATAGCCGGACACCGCCCAAATCCAGAAGAGTGCGCGCGCGATGTATGTAGGCGTACGCGTGTACAGACGTCGTCGTGCTTATGTAGATTCAAGAACGCGTATTTTGTACGTCGTCGTGTCCGCCGTGTGACTGAACTGACACTCCCTCGGGAGCCATCTTAAATCCGAAAATCTTAACGGCTAAGTCTAGAGTAATGAAATTTTGAATTGGAGTTATAATAAATCATGAGAAGATTGACACCTATCGCGCAAGACCTTTACTGATTTGAGACCATTTCGTGATGAGCATTTTTTTTATTCCTGTTTTTTTTGTTGACGGCAGTTGGAGGATACGGAAGAACGGCGAAATTGAGGAACAAGTCGCTGAACCCAACATAATTGGAGTGACCAGAGCTCAAAGGCTTTAGTGGCTTGGCCACTTCGAGCGCATGGAGGACGGTCGCGCAGTGAAGAGGGCCTACCAGGGTAGGCCAACAGGGCGGCGTCCCGTTGGTCGCCCTAGATGCCGTTGGGCAGATGTGGTGGAGGCGGATCTGCGCGAGCTTGAGGCTGGTGACTGGCGAGAGACGGCACAGGACCGGGGTCTTTGGCGAGCGCTCGTATTGGAGGCCAAGACACACTTTGGGTCGTTGCGCCAGAGGAGTAAGTGTAAGTATTATTTCTAAAATGGTTTGATATTACGAATAAATTTTTTCTTTCTTTCTTTTTCTTTCCTGTCAACCTAGTCCCAAACTAAGTGTTCAATACATTAACATAAAATAAATCTATGAAAATAATTATACTTAAATAATGTTTCCAAATCCATCAATATAATGTGGTAAATTTCATTTATAACTAGCGACAATTGTGCCTGTAAAGAAGTCTATTTTCTATGTTTTTTTCTCTGTGTTCAGCCTTCTTATTCGCTAGATGCGCTTTTATGTAAAAAGTACCTGGGCGGCCGAGCTTCGCTCGGGCTGAAACTCCGTACCAAGCGTTTTCCCAGAGATAAGACCAAGCTAGATCAATTTTTCATCCCCGAAAACCCCCACATACCAAATTTCATCGAAATCGTTGGAGCCGATTCTGGGATCCTGATTATATACCTATATTTACAAGAATTGCTCGTTTAAAGGTATTAGATTAGATAGATTAGGTAGATTATAAATTACTTCAATAAAGTGATTTTTATACATTCTCGCATGTGTATTACACACTAAGCAAATCTTGAACTATGTGTTCCTTCTAGATAACAGATAAAAGTCTCCAGCGTAAACATTCGTATGTTTCATATAAATATCTACCCCGCCGGGGATCGAACCAGAGACCTCAAACATCGTAGTCAGGTTCTCTCAACACCAAATTTTAATTTTATCTACATACTTAAACAAGTTATTAGCAGTTACTGCAAAGGGTAAGTGTATATCGTGGTATGATCGACCAGAAGTAGGCGGGCTCTCCACCCTTACGTTGTCAGTATTCCCAAAATCCGCACAAAGCGTTTTCGCTCTTCCTTCATCAATCGCACAGCTAAGGAGTGGATTTCCCTGCCTGCGACTGTGTTCCCTGAACACTACAATTTGGCCGCTTTCGAGTCTAGGGTGAATGAGGCAAGCGTGCTCCATCTTAGGCCTCATCTTCGCTTTCTATGAGGCGTAATTTGGTCAAAAGTAGGGCTTGCACTATCCGGTTTTTTCGGATAATTTGAATAATTTTTCAAATATTAAAAAGTACGCTATTAATAATTTATAAATTGTTAATAGCGTACTTTTTAATATTTGAAAAATTATTCAAATTATCCGAAAAAACCGGATAGTGCAAGCCCTAGTCAAAAGAAAGCCTATATTTTATAAAAAAAAACATTTAAAGTACTGGGTATTATCACATACTTAGGTCTTAAAATCTCGTACCTTATTTAGGCAACTCGGCAAAGCCTTGTGACCTAATCACGGCACTCGACATCAAGAAGCCCTATTATGTAATGAATGTATAACGGTAATGAGGAAAAAACGCCCTAAGAACACTATACATATCTACAATAATGAACAAATCAATTGTGAGAGTTACTTTATAATGAACAAATAAATTGAGAGATTTACTGCCGAATGTAGTATATAAAGTATAAAATTACTTTTTTAATACAATATAGGCTTGCGTTTGACCACAATCACGCCTGATGGAAAGCGAATAAGCGACAAATGAAATGCTCATTCAGTCTAGACTTGAATTTAAGGGAATAAGCAGGAAGAAGGCGTTCAATGAATAAATAATCTTAAAATTAAATGTACTTAGATATTTTCCTAAATTACAAAACTTGTGACTCTCATCTAGGGTTTTAAGCACAATCATCACTTAAATTAGAATATACATAGAATATTCACTATTTCCCTCCATCCACTAGACCCTCTAAGTTCCAACTAAATTTTTAATGAAGAAATCCATTTGGCGACTAAGATCTAAAAGGAAAAATGGCTGAGTGTAAAAATGACGACATGAAAAAATTACTCATTTTTTTCCCACTTTAATCGACACAGAAACATAGGTATAGGTAACGCCACCAGAGTTGAGGCCACGCACACAACCACATCTCATGTAATGACAGCGGGATTTTGACGTTGTGTTTAACGTCAACACAACGTCAAAATCCCGCTGTCATTACATGAGATGTGGTTGTGTGCGTGGCCTCAACTCTAGTGGCGTTACCTTTAGGTTTAGGTTATGTTAAGTTTGCATCGGCCCGAAGGGCCAAAATCACACAGAAGAACTCCGTCGACATTGTTTCTGTGTCGATTAAAGTTGGTAAAAAACTTAGTATTTTTATCATCTCGTCATTTTTATACTTAGTAATTTTTCCTTTTAGACCTTAGTCGCCAAAAGCTGTACTGTCAATCGCGTAAGTCCATATTCTGTATGAGCACACAGATAGCCCCGTTTCTTATGGTGGCGACTGTACGGCAGAAGTGTTTTAAACAACTTCGATTAAGGAGGATTCAAACCGAAACCGGCAACGCACACAAAATTTTTATCATCATCATCATCATACCAAAAGACATCCACTGTTAGACAAACGCCTCCCCCAAAGAGTACAACGATCGGACCTGTGCTGCCTGCATCTAAGTGGGTCCCGCGACCTTTACCACACACACACACACACACACACACACACACACACACACACAGAAATATACCTTGATTTTTTCTGAGGTAGCACAAATAATTTTTATCATATTTTTATCAATGAATGACTATTTTCATAGTTTCATTCAGAGGTCATTATTTTAGCGTTTGTGCCGATTCACTTACGTGGCAATTTTTTTTAATTGTTTATAAAAATGGCAACAGATTCTGCTACGATTCCTATTTATCTGGTAGAAGTACAGGACCTCTAATAAATAACCGAAAACGACATCAAAATCTACAGCCAGTTCTTAAAAAAAAAGTGACAGCAAATGTGAGGCGGTTGCAACGCTCGAATACCCTTTAGTGAGCTTAAAATATTTAAAGTTTTTTTTTCTCTGGCCAATGTCGTAAAAAGGTACTGCCAAGGTAAAAATCTTAAATGAAATCTTAATAGCCATAATCAAACCTTGAGCAACTGATCCAAAGCACACATATGTTGTTACTTGGCAAACACCTAGTCCCTTAGTACGCAATAAATACTTTGCTGAGCAAATACAATACACACAAATACCGAATATCTTCACTAATAGCCGAGACAATCGTGCGTGCGCAATGTCAATATATCGCGTTTAGCCGGTATTGTATGTATTGTGTGATTTTCTAGTTTCAAGTTTAGTTTTGGTAACGCTTTTGTTTTTATATATTCGTGTATCGACCGATTTAAATTGGAATGCAATTTTGAAAGCTTAGGCACGATTGATACAGTTT
The DNA here is from genome assembly GCA_947563465.1 of Archips xylosteana. Taxonomy (NCBI): domain Eukaryota; kingdom Metazoa; phylum Arthropoda; class Insecta; order Lepidoptera; family Tortricidae; genus Archips; species Archips xylosteana. Next base: position 12,753,791 of record OX387364.1, on the reverse strand, counting down.
CGGTTTATGTTCGCAAAAGTTTTTCCTTTAAAATTTTGTTTTGTTTTTTTTTCTATTTTATTAAGTCTGATTGTCTGTGAAGTTTTGAAGTTTTTCTATCAACGACAAACTTTAATAATGAAGTAACTACGGATGAATACGGTATTTGTACACACCAAAAACTTGCGCAAAAACTTTTTCGCCGCACTTACTAAGCATCCAAAAACAATACCCAAACTTCTCAAGTGGCCAGTAATTCACGCGCGAAAAACCAATCCAATGCAGCCAACACAATCGGGAACACAGAAATAAAAACTTTCACTCCAAAACACTGGCAGGTTAGATCGCGCGCGGTCCGAATCGCGCCGGCATGGTTGAGACGTGTGCCGGCCCCCCCGTTCCAGCGGTCATTGAGCGTTCAAAACTACGGTGTGTGCGGCGGAACCGGCCGGGCCGCATACGAAACAACTATGGTACCCTACACTAAAAGAGCGTATACAACCCCCTGTACAAAGACACATACGACATTCTAGCTCAGTGCCATGGAGTCCTGTCGAATTCTGCCTCACGTACCAGTAATTGGGTTACGTTACGTGACGGAGTGAGGCGTCACGCGCGAGCCCTAATTACTTTCGCTGTGCGGAATTGAGTGAGAAAAGGGATCAAGGTTTTTTTCGGGGGTTAAAAAAATAGGTTTTGTCCCACTATTGGGCACAGGTCATTTGAGGTCAGAGGATTAACAAAAGTTCCACATTTTTGTTTTAAAAATCTAATAATGCCAAAAGAAGTCGTAAAACACTTCGATGTAGATACATCATGTGTACCTACCTCACATTGTTGCCTTTGTCTGTTGTTAAACAATTAAAAAATACCTGTTAAATCGCTTTGTTTTTTTTACTTAAAAACACAATTTACTTCTGTGCTATACTCACCTACTTATTGTTAGTAGGTACACTATTGAGAAAACTTGTCTTACCTCGCGAGCAAAATTAACGTTACGTAAAGACTTACATATTTACTAAAGGAATAAGTTACCAAATAAATTATCTACGCAGTGACTTAATATGTATGCATGGCGCCATGAGTTTTTCTATAAACAATACGTACAAATATTGAATTAACAAACAACGAAAGGCCACGCCAACTCTTATATTAATTAAATCTATTTACATGCAGGCCACTAAAACAAACTTTAAAACTAATAAACTACGCACTTTAAAAACTAATCAGCAAAAAACGCTGGCCACATACACACACGATGCTCATTAAAATAAAACTTTCAAATTTGGAACACACGGGAAGCTATTCCCACGATTCATATTTTCACCTCTAACCTGCCGCCATTTTGACTTGTAACTGTCAAAACGACATTTGAGCGCGGGAAACGACGACCAGCACAACTTGATCCTCATCGCATTTCTTCTCTTCACATTTATTAGGAAACGCGACACATGTTAATAGGTTATGAGAGGCCAGGTTAGCTGGTCGGTTAAGAAGTAATTGCTGAGCGAAATAACACAGGTGTGACTAACACCTTAACGGTGTTTCTGTCTCGGCATTGACGACATTGTCTCAGCAGATTTACATTTTAAGATGTGGATTGCTTTGTTAGTTATGGTACATGTGACCAAATACATTTCAAAGTTTTAGAGAAACTACAGATCTCATCATTTAGTTTAGGGATAAAGTACCAAATTAAAAATATATTTAATAGTTTAATTCCTCTAATAATTTTTCATTTCAGTTGTATTTTGAATTTTGTGTAACTAAATTACGTACCTATATTATAAACGTATCATAAAATAGAATATTTCAGCCTTTTTTTACATTTTCTTGAGTGCCCTAAAACACATACATCCTACTTACCACCCCTCATTCATGACCACACATACATTCAACAACTTAAGTTTTTTTTTTCATAAAAACTTTTCATATGCACAAGGGTGACGAAAACCATTATAACTTGATACCTGTATGTTAGACTCTCACAAGTAAAGATGGCTTAAGTTATGCTGGTCATATTTATAATGACGGTCACCTCAAAAGGCAGTAAGCCTGATTTACTACGTAAAGGAGTAGTTGACGTTTTGTGTATGGAAAGTAGGCTTTTAAGAAAAATAATACGAAGGGGTTTTGCACTATTAGGCAGATTTTTTAATATTACTGGAGACTAAATAAAATATTGTAGAGTGCCTAGTATTAAAAGAATTGTACTGAGCTACAGTGCCCTAATTATGTAATTTAACTAATTGAAAAAAAATATGACAGAAATTTTTATAAATTGACATTTTTGTTTTTTTTTATATTGAAGTAGTACTACTATATTTAAAAAAATAAATTCTAAATTCAAACTTTGAAGCGTACCGCAGCGCGCGAGACAGAAACGGCTATATTCGAACAACGTCATTTAAATTTCTGACGGCGCTCTCTGATTGGTCGGCAGGCGCGCGCGGAAGGCGTGGGGCGGCCTCATTGGTGGGCGTGGTGGAGGTGTAAATTTTATTCTGGGTCAGTGATAGATATAATAAATTATGAGAATGCGCGGTTATGAGCGTAGATGATGCTACGTAGCTACGGCGTAGCACTTGAATACATTATTCGTAGAGTTCATACATTTTCTAGTTTATAAGTTAGACATTTAACTTGTTCTGCTCGTTTAAATTAAGGAAAATAAAGGTAGATATTTATAACTGCTAGCTGTTGCCTACGACTCCGTCTGCGAAGAATTCGTTTATCGCTATCCCGCGGGAACTATGCAATTTTCCGGGATAAAAAGTATCCAATATGTTAATCTAAGTTATAAACTATCGTTGTTCCAAATTTCATCAGAATCTGTTAAACTGTTTTAGCATGGTAGAGTAACAAACAACCACACATCCATCCATCCATCATCCGTACAAACTTTCACATTTATAACATAAGTAGTGGGTTTATAAGCACCTAAGTATGTAGGTACATAGTTAGTATTCCTGGTTGGTGTTTGGCATAAACAAAATCCACTTACCTACCTACACTACACATATTTAATTGTAAGGCAATTTTAAATAAATGTTTTTTTTTTATTTCTGACCAATCAAAATACGTCCATTCAAATAAAATAAACTTTTGAAATCGTTTCATATTTTTTTTTAAAACAATCTAATCGAGAACCTCCTTTTTACCCGACTGCGAAGAAGGGTTATTTGATGCTAGTTAGCAAAATAACATCAGCTTTCCAATAAAACTTAAGTGGAAAGTATCAAAACTACTACGTTTTAATTAAAAAGTACAGGTCGAGTCACAAGAGTTGGCACGAATGGATCGAATGAGTGAATGAAAGTATCTATGTGTTGAATACACTTCACAAAAATATGAAAATGTCATGCTTCAGTTATTTGCCTACAAAAATGTCAAAGTGACATTACTTTCGTTTTTTGTGACATTTTTTTCCTTGTGAATCGACCTGTAGTAGTCATAAATAACAATACAGCCATAATGCAGGTCGACGGCATAGGTAAATATCAATATAGCCATCTCGTCAAATCTATGTACCTACGGTCGCGTGCTTTAATTTGGGACCCATTTCGAAAAAATATCCTTTGAATTCCTATACAATATGACAGGACTGTCAACCTTAAGTCCCAAATTAAAGCACGTGACTGTACCTATGTAAACACCAACCTTGTGGTTAGTCTTAGTAGCATATATTTATGACCCTGACTGCTCCTATGTACAATAAGTATAAAAATACATTATATAGATACCTACTTGTGTAACTCCTCCAAATATACCACAACGTAATGAAATAAGAGTGTGTATATATTTTTGAGTGGTTCGAGTACCACTTCGGAGAACTTAAAAATGTGTAAAATAAAAACCATCCTAAAATTTACTATGAAACTGGCCTAAAGTTTTCCCGCACAATTACGGGATCCCGTTAACTTGGCATGGCGGTCACGTAACGGCTCCAATCGATATCCCGTAGGACACCGATGTCCCTGATCTGCGTTGCCTCTTAAGCTACTTTAAAAGGGAATTAGTGCCTCAATAATTAGAACCTTATAATTCGAGTGCCAGGTCATCATCATCATCATCAGTCTATGCGCATCCAGTGCTAGACATAGGTCTCTTCCATGGCACGCCACTGAGCACGCACCTCACCTACTTTCATCCACCTCTTGCCAGCCGCCTTGCGAAAATGATCGCACCACCGAGTCTGAGGACGTCCTACGCTACGTTTGCCGATCCGTGGTCTCCACTCAAGAACTCGTCTACCCCAACAGTTATCGCTTCTTCAGGTTATATGGCCGGCCCATTGCCACTTCAGCGTGCTAATGTAGAGGGCTATGTCGATAACTTTGGTTCTCTGTCGGATCACTTCGTTACGAATTCGATCTTTCGAAGAAGCTCCGAGCATAGCCCTTTCCATAGCTCGTTGAGCAAATTTAAATTTGTGGACCAGCTCTACCGTGAGTGTCCATGTTTCGGCACCGTATGTCATGACGGGTAGGACGCACTGATTGAAGAGTTTCGTCTTTAGACTCTGTCTGCCGGTTAAAAAGTCAATAATATAATACTATCAGAATCAGTAACGCTCTTGATTCTGCTTGCGAGTAAGAAAACACTAAAATTCCACTTGTCACAGTATAGGTATAGGTCTTGAGGAGTTGAATTAAACTATTAAACAAAGTCTAGACGTTTATTTATTACACCAAAACTGTGAGCAAGCAAGAGACTAGAGGGTCTAAAAGGGGTTCAAGAGCACTTGAGTGGGAAGGGAATACGCTTTTCTTGGACAGACACTATCCTGGTTTCTGGGGACCGTAGGACGCGCTGCGGGCGTTGCGGACGTTGCGTTGCGTTGTTCAGGAAAGGTAGCAGTTTTCGCAGAGGCTGGGGCCACGGTGTTTCAGGGTCCAGAGAGTGTTGGTGGTGCGGTGCCGAGAGGTGGAGACTGCAGGGGTGCTCTCGCGGTTTAGTTCCGACTTTTTTTGCCTCCCTCCCATGATAAAAAAAAGATTTCTTCGCCATTTAAAATGAAAATGCCCACGAACACGTGTTCAAACCCAGGACCCTCTGCTTGTGAGGCCATAGGTCAAACCACTAGGCTTCCTCCTACACGGAACCTAATTCTTATATCGTAGAGATCCTCACAGGGAAGGCCCGGTATAAGGCAGTCACGTACGCCGATCGATGCAGGCAGGCGCGTTGGAGAAAAATTAACAAGGCACGGCCTTATAACCTTCCTTTATTGGATTCTTCAGTAGACGAAGAAAGTAATAATGTCAAATTATTATTAGCCGTGGTAGCTAAGTGATTTGACCTTATAAGCAGTCGTGAGTTCGAGTCCTGCCTCGTACCGAGTTTTTCGAAATTTATGTGCGAAATTTCATTTGAATACCATAACCATGACCTATACAACGAGAAAACATAAGAATAGCTTTAACGACCGCTTTAGCCTAGTTGGTAGTGACCCTGCCTACGAAGCAAGAGGTCCTGGGTTCAAATCCCGGTAAGGGCATTTATTTGTGTGATGAGCACGAATATTTGTTCCTGAGTTATGGATGTTTTCTATGTATTTAAGTATTTATTTATTTATATAAGTATGTTTATCGACATCTAGTACCCATAGTACAAGCTTTGCTTAGTTTGGGACTAGGTCGATTTGTGTAAGATTGTCCCCTAATATTTATTTATTTTATTTATTTATTTAGCTGCTCACACCTGTGATGAAATTCAATGGTGTGTTTGAAGTTCCCAATCCACTCTAGGCCTGCGTGGGAACTACGGTCCAAGCCCTCTCATTCTGAGAGGCCTGTGCTCTGCAGTGGGACGTATATAGGCTGGAATGATGATGATGATGATGTTGATGATGATGATGATGTTGAGGATGATGATGATGATGATGATGATGATGATGATGATAATGATGATGATGACTGTCTAGTATCGCACAGCAGTACTAAAGTAACAATGCCATCTGTTGTTAGAACATCTACAGGACCCTCTAGCGATGACTAGTTTTCGGGGGAGGCCTGTGAATATCTTTCGGCTGAAATGATTATGATAAAGATAAACATAAATTCCACGTCATTAAATAAAGACCTGTCTATACTGCTCAAAAGCCATACCATAAAATAATCTTTTTCTTCTTCTAATATATAAAAATCTCGTGTCACGGCGTTTGTTATTGAACTCCTCCGAAATGGCTTGAACGATTTTTATGAAACTTTATTCTCTGTATTCGGTAGGTCTGAGAATAGGTCGTAGGCTATTTTTTACCCGACTGCGAAGAAGGAAGGGTTATTTATACCTACCCCTATTCTTCGCGGATGGAGTTGTGGGCAACTGCTAGCACTTAATTACAAATATAGGTACCTACTTCAAGAAATAAAACCATAAAAATCGATCAAGCCGTTTCGGAGGAGTTCGATAACAAGAGATTTTTATATTATATTAGATTATATGTTTTTTTTTGTTTGTATAGGTAATTGTTATATTTTCTTTTGAAAATATGTCTTTATAAAAAGTAAAAGAGCCCTATTTGCGGCCTACTTCCAGAAAAAACGTTTAGATTTGGTATGTCGTATCCTATTAGATCTGTAGGTAGTTATAGCTATACGTGTAAGGCTGTGTTCTCAGTAGCCCTGAAACGGGAGGCACGGACACGGAGTATCGACCGGCCCGGCACGTGGCCGGCGTGCCGTCGTTACAAACGACGTCGCGCTTCTACCGCCTTTCTTTACGGCAAAATTAATATCATCTATGTATCTTTAGGGTTATTTTTCTATGGAACGCGCGGAGGTATCAAGTTGGAATGAATAGCAGGTTTTTCTGACGCGGATATATTGAAGAATCCCGGGCAATATTGACAAAAATTTTACAAAAAAAAAATGAAACTTAAAGGCAATTTTTTTTAGATGAATGTCATGTATTATCTATTTTTTCATATACTTATTTTTATGGTAACTTATAACCAGTCATTTACCTATATGGCCCCGCAAGCAGAAGATTGTGAGCTCAAATCCGGGTACTTCTGAGTCATAAATTCTTAATCCATTCGCGAATTACACCTGAAATTTACCACGAATATGGATAACATAGTGAAAGGCTTACTTAATGGTTTCCGTGAAGATTTCAATCCGCACTGGGTCCGCTCGGGATCGATAGCCCAAGCCCTATTTCTCTTGGAGGAGGTCTGTGCCCAGCAGTTGGACGTATATTAGCCGAGATAATGACTGCTAGCGTTTGAAACCCACGCGTCCGTCCGATGACCAGAATCATCATCATCATCATCTTATATATGTCCCACTGCAGGGCACATGTCTTCTCTCAGAACGAGAGGGCATGGGCCGTAGTTCCCACGCGGGCCCAGTGCAGATTGGGAACTTCACAAACACCATTGAATTTTTTCGTGCAGGTCTCCTCACCATGTTTCCCTTCACTGTAAAGCTCATGGTAAAAAAATGTAATTTCACACGTGAATTTCGAGAAACACTAAGGTAACACTTGAGAAGGCCAGCTAAGCCACCACGGCTTTTTTGACGACCAGAATGTTTCTTCGTAATTCTGTAAGCCGACTACGGGGGCAAACGAGGGTAATGCACAGTGTGCTAGTTAACACGATCGTCACGTACGCTGATCGATATAGCCGGCGAGGCGCGCGGCGCTGCCTCGAACACAGCTTCTTCAGTATCATTTCAGCCTCCCAAAATACCTGAGTTTATGTCTTAGATCATGGGATATTTCACACTAATATCTTATACTCGTGGACGTGTTGATTAGCTGTGTTCCGCAAACATTTTGTGTTCAAGGTACACCTATCCAAACGAAATTTTTTGGTCATCAAAAATGAAAAATCATGTGAATCAGCGTGATTTACATCTGTTTTAGTATTTTTCTTCTGTCTATCTATTTAGGTTTATGAGATATTATTTTTCCGAGGCACACCAACCAATGACCAAGGTATTACCAGTTATTTTAACTTGATCAACCTCTGAACCGCAAAAATCTTGATACAGTATTGTTGATTGCAGTTATTGTTGATTTGTTTGTGGGAATTAATTCTATTTAAAAAAAAAAATCTTTTCAAAATAATTTTACAAAAGTAGATTATTCCTGAGAAGGAACTCTACTCAGGATTTCGCAGAGAGTAGAGACACATTGTACCAGGCAGGATATCGATTGGTGGGACGTGCCTGTCATGCCGAGTACCTCACGCGCCAGGCAAATACGTCTACAACAAATAAACGGGTGCTGTCACGCTGTATTATTAATCCTAATTAATATTTTGAGCATTAAACTACCGTGAGACTAATAGTGAAAAAATACGGATAACTCACATCTATGAACGAGTTTAACTTAACATGTTTCGGGCTAATTCGTAGCCCTTCCTCCTATAGCACACGCTATGGCGGCTGCTGCCAAACGCACACTACGCGCCACCGCTCTGCTCGCGCGGCTGATCGACGAAACTGATACCGGTGCACAACTACCCACGTTTTCATCGTCACTTTTATTGTCATTGTCAAATGTAGATGTAATTAGACGGCCGGATAGCCTAAGTTGTTAGAGAACCTGACTACGAAGCTTGAGGTCCCGGGTTCGATTCCCGGACGGGGCACATATTTGTGTGAAAAATACGAATGTTTGTGCTCGAGTCTTGGATGTTTAATATATTTATGTATGTATTTATCTATAATAAGTATGTTTATCCGTTGTCTAGTACTCATAGTACAATCTTTGCTTAGTTTGGGACTAGGTCAATTGGTGTGAATTGTCCCGTTATATTTATTTATTTATTATTATTTCGTTCTTTAATTGTTCTCTAATGAACAGATCCACATTTTTAAAATAAACTTACTAAATAGCTTCTTCACATGCGTCATCCCGGTTCGAAATGCTTAGGAACTTAAAGTCCTTCAAATGTTTAGGGATTATATCTCCACCGCTGTAGGTGCGAAACTCGACGTTCAGTATGGGCGTCACGTCCCCGATCGATATGACGGGGCGCCGCGCCGCGGAACTTACGGCATCTAGGTCGACGATGTTTTATTAATTTATTTAAGTAAGTGACTATTTTTGTAAAAAAATCTATATCCCTTTTCCCGCAATACTCCTGTTCACTTACGCAAACATGATTAACATTGCCAGATAAGTAGTCGTTAGGCCCCGTCTGCACAGCGATATTTCACCGCGCGGTTTTTTATTCGCAATTCTGTAACACATTGAATCTTATGGACGTAGACGCGCGGCTACCTCCATAATATTCAATGTGTTACAGAATTGCGAATAAAAACTGCGCGGTGAAATATCGCTGTGCGGACGGGGCCTTAGAAAATGAATAGGTCCCTCCGCCACGTCTAGGTATTCTAAAATCATTTCAAGGTGAAACCAACATCCATACTATTTATCATAAACTAGCTGGTGCCCGCGTCTATTGGTCATTGCGTGATGTTATATAGCCTTCCTCGATAGCAGAAAGAATTTTTCAATTCAAACCAGTACCTGGTTCTTAAGATTAGCGCATTCAACCAAAGAAACTCTTCAGCTTCATGATACTCTTATTTGTATAGATGCGAAAGTGTGCCTATCTATCTGTTTATTACTTTTTCACGCTTAAACCGTTGAACCGATTTAGATGAAATTTATTGGTATACTTAGAGATAGTTTGGGTCCAGGGAAAGGACAGCCTAGTTTTTATCTCGGATAATTGCATAGTTCCCACGGGATAGCGACAAACGAATACTTTGTAGACGAAGTCTCGGGCAAAAGCTAGTAACCAATATAAAAGTCGACTAAAACAACATAATCAGAAAGTCTTACTACTCCTTACATGAGTTTTAAAACGAGAAAAATAGATTATACAAAATGATTTATTGAATCAGGCGTTACTTTTTGGAGGTACAATATCAATGAACTGAAACAATTACTTTGCTCACCCGCGACCTTGACCTTCTTGAACTTGAAGGTTGCGAGTGAGCAAAGTATTTTTTTTTTGAATGAGCCGCCAGAGGGGCCAAAGACGCGAAGTCTTTGCTGTTTTTCACTTTAGGGTAGGAAGAGTGACTTGTGCTAGGGAAAAATCCCTTCGGACGAACTGGGAATGGAGGGCCCAGACAGTGTCCGACTTGCACGGACTAAAAAACCCGGTCACAAGTCCCCTTCTCTATTGATTATTAATACAAAAACGTGTGCTTTAAATTTTGAGGAGGGGAGGGGTAGGGAGGGGACTTAATCTACCCACAGTGTCCTGCCTCAGCCATTTGCTGGAAGGCCGGGAGAGGAGCATGCATTCTTCCGCTGGGCACTGAGCAAAGTAATTGTTTCAGTTTACACAAAATGTTCAAGTAATGAAATATTATTTTTCAATTTATATAAGTAAATTTCGTTCTCATCGACGTGGCCGAGTTGTTTGGCCTATGGTCTCTTGAAGCCGAGAGTAGTGGGTTCAACCCCGGGCTCGCACCTCTGAGTTTTTTAAAATTCATGACGTGAATTATTGTAAAATTATACTACAACGGGCTTACGGTTAGAGAAACCATCTTCGGGCAACCTGTACACACCTACGAAGAAATTCAATGGTGTGCGTGAAGTTCCCAATCCGCACTAGGCCCGCGTGGGAATTACGGCCCAACTCCTCTCATTCTGAGAGGAGGCCTGTGCCCTGCAGTTGGACGTATATAGGCAAAGGCAAAGGATTTTTTCGCAAATATCTAATACTATACTTTTCTTTTATCACGACAACTTCTTATTTCTCCGACCGGCTAGCCGGTTACAATAAATGTCCAGAAAAATAGGTAGGTATTATCACCCCTCTTCTAGCGAAAATCAAACCCACAACGTTAAACTTCAAATCACAAGCTGTATTACTTATGAGCTTTATTATCTACATACATACATAGGTATACCGAAAGCTCTGTATCAAAGTGCACTGATTTAAGAAAAAGGTTATGAGGTGGACGAACGGACGGACGCAAGAAATCATTATTGCAGCGGAATCCATACAAATAATTGGCCCGTAAACATGTCAGGGCGGCGTCTCTGCCATGTGTATTAAAGGCAGGGTTGCTACTATACAAAAAAATTTTATTATTTTAAACTATAGATTTATTTATTATTTATTTATTTATTTACTCTCAAAAGGTACATAGTTTTAGTTACATCAGCTAATTTCGCCAAACTATGATGTTTATTGGCGAATACTACGCTCACTTTAACGTAAAACTAAACTATTTATATTATAGGTACGTACATTATTATACATAAGACCCCAAGCCATGAACCATGCACACATGAGTGGTGGTATACTGCAGGCCATACAATTCTTATTTCATATTTATACTATCATGCCTATTTTTATATGGAGCAGGACCTGTCTGTTTGGAGGAGGCCATTTTCAGAAGTGGGCATCTTTAGGCTGAAATGATTATGAAATATTTTATACTAAATACAAACTGAAATATGAATGCACAGAAAAAAAAACCAGAAAAAAGACCAGCGCTGGGAATCGAACCCAGGTCCTCAGCATTCCGTGCTGCGTGCTAATACCCCTACACCACCACTGGTCAGGAGCTGAGACACGAATCTTTCCTATGCATTCATATCTCACCTTGTTAGATCATCACTTGCGTGATACAGCGCCGTCTATGTTATACCCTTATCAAGGGATTTCAACACTCCTTCGGAATTAACCGCTCACCAGGACAAGAGATGGCGCTACCTGTCCCAACTTTAACAAGTTTGTTATGAAGTATCTTTTTGTATATTTATTTTTCAACTTCATTTTTTATTACTTTTACGGTCATCCCGTGAAAACCATGTATGAAATTATGAAATACCGCAATGACACATTCTATCTTTAGCTTTCGTGTTGTCTTTTGTTTTGTAAAATATTGATGATGTGTCTTGTGTTGTTGTAAATAAATGTATTTCTTTCTTTCTTTCTTTCTTTCTAAATATCGAAAAATTCAGAGGAGTGCGAGTCCAGACCCCAACCCACGACCCTCTGCTTCAGAGTCTTTAGGTCGAACCAAAAGAAAAGCTTTATTATTTTTTTAAGTATGTTAAGCTATTTATCCTCATAAAGCCCACGTCTAATTTTGATTAGCTCAATTTGAAAGTTATTGTCAAACGAGAAAAGTAGACATTTATTTTTTACCATATTAGTACAATGGGCCTTACGAGGTAAAATTAATTGTACAAAATCCCAGTTAGGTGCCAGCCCTGCGCGCGCGCCGAATCCGTCAATGTCGTATCAATAGAGGAGTGCGTTTTTCGCCGCCACAAGCGACGCGAGAGCGCGACGTATTTAAAACTGCTACCGTAAAATATTATATCTCTTAGTTTATTAAAAATATCTTGGGCTTTGCAATATTTAAACAAATATACGTAGTAGCTTGAACAACCCTGACATATGTCGGTCAGGGAATAACAAAGAAAAGAATATAAAAAAAGTTTTTTTAATAGGCTAATTTTGCTAAGATCCGAATACATCCACTCAAAGAACAAACAAACAACAAGAACAGAGTGTCAGAGAGCTGTTTTTTCTGCCAAAAAAATCAGCTAATTTATTTTTAAAAATGTATTCTGTTTATTTGAGAAAAAAAGAGTTTCAAATTGTAATAGTACTTCATAAGCTCGTGCAGTTATTTTGGAGACTTTGTGGTGAATACATTGGTACCCTAGACCCTAGACTGATGCGCATTTTATAATTTAGCCTGGAGAAGCGTCCCACTGCTGGGCAAAGGCGGCCCCATTGTATCTATTCATCCCGATTTTGAGCGGTGTCCTTCCATTCTCTAAGGTACAAGTCTAGGTCATCCCATCAACACCTCCTAGTCCGTGGCCTAGTTTAGTCCACCGATCTGGATCCATGCGGTTGGCGTAGCCTGCCCAGTCCTACTTTAGCATCTACATCAGCGATGCGTAATCGGTAAATACATCTATGTGCATAAAAATTAAAAAAAAATTTGGTGAAATACGACCGACTTGTAGCAGACTTTGGTATTTGAGACGTGAGATGTGAGATGTCTAAGCATAAGATGATGTTGGTCCCATATGACATATGTAAATATGGTTGAGAGGGGTGCGAATAAAACACGGCAGTTTGAGTCCCGGGAAAGGACATAGGGCGATTGTGCTCTACAAGACCGGACCGGAGGAAAACGGCCCAGAATGGGAAAAAGTGCACAAACTAGTAGGGATAAGTTCGCCTTTGTACATCTCTTTCTCGTGTTTACTGATACTTTCATGTGTTTTTATGTACCTACGTAAAGAGTTTTCCATATCGCACCCTTAGATTATTTATGCACTAGATGGAGCGTCAGTAGCAAACATTGCGATACAAAACGTCCACAAATCCATTTAAATAAAAATAAATAAAAATAAATAAATATTAGGGGACAATCTTACACAAATCGATCTAGTCCCAAACTAAGCAAAGCTTGTACTATGGGTACTAGACGACGATAAACATACTTATATAGATAAATACATACTTAAATACATAGAAAACATCCATAACTCAGGAACAAATATTCGTGCTCATCACACAAATAAATGCCCTTACCGGGATTTGAACCCAGGACCTCTTGCTTCGTAGGCAGGGTCACTACCAACTAGGCTAAAGCGGTCGTTAAAAAAATTTGACAGCTTCATATTACGATCGCGTTACGTCATTCCGGTTGACACTGTGTGCGTGCTTAATGATACCAGTTAATTTCACATTCCCCAAAATGTGGGGAAAGTGAAGCTGATTGGGGAATGTGTGGGGAGAGCTTCAATTCGGGGAAAATGAGGGAATTTTAAGTATGAACACAAATACGCGACATTTGACATCAAATTTCTGCTAGTCTTGATTAATTTCCTACAATTTTATTATTCGCAACAGCTCTAAACTAAGTCACTCGGCCCACACAATTTTTCATTCCCCACACGTGGGGAATTTCGACAATGCGTTTGGGGATTTTAGCATATTACTATTGGCAACCCTGCAAATGACGCAAATGACATATAAGCCAACAGTTGGCTTATATTTTTACGGGACGTTTCCATGCCACCAAAGCTCTATCTAGTGCATAAATAATCTAAGATCGCACCGTAAAAATCGGACAATTTTGTAGACTTTTCCCCATTCCGTCCGTTTTTTTCCGATCCGGTCTTGTAGTGCACAATCGCCCATAGGATAGTTTTTATCCCGGAACATTTGTATAGTTCCGGCGGGACAGCTATAAACGATTTCATCGCAGACGGAATCGCGGGCGACAGTTTAGTAAATCACAATTTTTTAAAAAATCTCATCAATATAACCCGTGTTTACGGTAAATACTGGTTTTTGATTGAACTAGGTACAGTATTTTTATTTTATTTTATAATTCAACTTTAATATTGCACGCTTTTAGAAAGTTTAACGCTCCATTGTTAATAATTACTTACTGAAAACCAATAGCGATAAATCGATAATCGATCAGTTTAAACAATCGATACCAAGCGGAAGTGAAACGACTTTTTTCGTACATGTATCAATCTTTAACAGGATAGCTGGACGCACGCTCGTGCTTCGAGGAAAAGAGATAGCTTGAGAAAAGTGGTTAGCTCTCTCCATGTTATGGGTGGTATCGTGTGATACGGTGCTGAAATGAATTAAAACCTATCGTTTAAACATAATGTGTCCAAATTGCCAACAAATAATGAGAATCTGACAGTTCGAACATCGCTAGATGGCGTGTCAAGTAAGTAGTCAAAGTGTCAAAGTTGTCAAACTGACCTCACAGTATACGTACTAGAGCACTAGCTCCAACTAGCCTGTCATAGAAACCCTCATTGCAAATTATTATAAAGACAAATGCCTTTTAAGTAAAGTTAATATAGGTACGACACTGGTAGGGTAAATTGGAACCATCAACCATTAGAGCCGTGAAATTTTGCACGGGTTTTCTTGATACAACGCAAATGTACGGCGTAATTTGTGGGAATTTAGTCATCGTCATAATATCACCTTAAAGACGTCCACTGCTAGACAAAGGCTTCCCAAAGAGTTTCATACCTTCCAGTCCTCCGCTGCCCACATCCAAGTGGTTCCTGTGATCTGCACCAGCTCTTCGCTCTATCTTGCTGGGGGCCAGCCTACGCCACGTCTACCGGTTCGTAGTCACCACTCCCTTACTGTCCCATCAGCCGTCGGTTACACAAAAATTACAACTGCTACAAATCGACATAATTGGGAACTTTCTCATACAAAAAAGTGACAATTATGCGGAATGGAAGCACTTGTAACGTTTATGGTAAGTACATAAAGGGCCAGATCGTATTTTTCACGCGAGAGCGAGGCCGCGAGTAAAGGTTCGTTGGGTGCGGTCAAAACACGACCAGAGGCCTTATTCTCTAACGCTTCTGACGCTTGCCTTCGCAATCACTATTTTTTTCTGTCAAACGGTATAAGTTGATGACAGAAAGAGATGGTGAAAGCGAAGGCAAGCGTCAGAAGCGTTAGATAATACGGCCTCTGTAATGCTCGACCCGGTATGAATGACAATAATGTACGAACCGATAATTCATACCCTCATATTATTGCCATAAGGGTACGAATTATTCGTGCATTATTATCGTTCATTTCAGGTCGACAATTTATAGAAAAAGAAAGAAAGAAAATACATTTATTTACAACACCACATGACACATCAAAAGAAAAATCATAATTATTTATTTCAATAATCATAGCCTACAACAACAGTATTAACGTTGGGACTTCCTAGTAAGTATACAATACCTGTGTCAGGAAGTCCCGCTCTTCCATAAACATAATTAATTAATCACTATGCATATCGAAGAAAACTCTTAAAAATAAAATTAAAATTACAACAATTCATAACACATGCAGGCATTGCGAGCGCGTGTATGTACACCGAAATACATCATCTGTGAAAATTTCAACTCTCTAGCTATCACGGTTCCCGAGATACAGCCTGTACCTTTACCATGAGTTACACTAGTATACAGTGACCGTACTCGCTAGCGACGGCGTAAATGATTTTTATGGAGAATCGTGTACAGCGCCTCTAGCGGTCACTTACGGAAGTAAAATTCTCCATACAAATCATTTACGCCGTCGCTAGCGAGTACGGTCACTGTAAACTAGTGTAACTCATGGTAGAGGTCCTGGTGACAGACGGACGGGGGACTCTTCCACGCTGCGCAAGCATCAGGCGCGGCACACTGGCACGGAGAAGATATTCGGATGCAAACTGTGCGATGTCACGTGTGTGTGTATGTGTGTGTGTGTGTGTGTGTGTGTGTGTGTGTGTGTGTGTGTGTGTGTGCGTGTGTGTGTGTGAGTGTGTGTGTGTGTGTGTGTGTGTGTGTGTGTGTGTGTGTGTGTGTGTGTGTGTGTGTGTGTGTGTGTGTGTGTGTGTTTATGTGTGTGTGTCTATCAGAGAGTTTCACATCATTAATATTATTACAAACAAATAGCATGAAAAATAAAGACAGTGTGGCATTGGTTGTCATATATGAAGTCGTGTTTTAACCCCACCCATCTAATTTAGTGCCATATTTCGTTACAAAACTGCGCCTTATAAATAATTTGCTCTATCCTGTCAATGATCACCACTAGTCGATCAATACACCGATCGTTAGTTCGGCATCCGGAGGACAGGTGGCGCCATTGTCCGACGTAATTATAACGTAATTAATGTACGGTTTAAACGACTCAAAGCCATCAGATAACTCCCCGAGCTTATTGATGCACCAATTAATGCAATTAAACGAACCGATCGGCCGATACCAAAGAAAAACTACAGAAAACCATGCACTTGTGTTGACGTTTGGTACCGAAATGGTGATACATCGATAAATGTCAATGTGTGACATGCGACCAGTCAGCACACACACATTTAAAGTGGTTTTTTTTTAATGGATGCGATAACTGCGCTGAATTTGGCCAATTTATTTTTGAAAATTAAAAAGTAATTGTTAGCTAAATGAATAAAGTTTATTATCGACCCTGTAGTCTTACGTCAAAATTGAAATTACAATGGTTTCATTTGCGATATATCACTTTATTCTTTTATTTTACTTTGCTAATTTGGGATTACATTGTTGTTTATTAAATTCAGTGAATATAATTGTACTGCTTAAAAGGACGAACGAATTGAAAATAATGAACTCCGCAAAAACAGAAAAGGAGTCTGAACTTTTAGCGTCGCAGCTTGTGAAGGGGTATTGTGTGGTTTGTCATTGATATAGTACTTATTGCGAAATGATTGAAAAGTGTTCAAAAAAGTTACTGACTGGTATACATAAGTTCATACATAGGTTGGGGAAGCTAAGATCTCAAGTGACGACCACGAAACGACAGTGTAGTTAACCTGGGCCTCTCACTAGCTGGACCGACGACAACACGACAGTTGCAGGCAATCAGTGGGTGCAGATAGCAATTATAGTTCTAAAAAGGAGGCCTTTGTTCAACAGTTAACGTCACAAAATGTCACAAAATGTTACTACACCTATATTATTAACCCCCGACACAAAAAGAGGGGTGTTATAAGTCTGACCGCTATTTGTGTGTATATGTCTGTCTGTGGCATCATAGCTCTTAAATGGGTGAACCGATTTGGATGCGGTTTTTTTATTTGAAAGCAGGTTTCTTGGTGATGGTTTTTAGACCTGTTTCATCAAAATTGGTTCGGCCGTTTCACAATTATCAACTCTTTTTGTTACCTGCGGAAGGAACCTTAGACGCATAATGCCCATTTACTTTATTTTCAAACATTATGTGTAACCTAATTGTGTAGAGGGTTTTTTAAATTTTTATTTATAGTTATTTTCTACGCATAGCCTTAAATAATAAATTGGGCTACGCCCTTGATTTGTGTAATCATTTGAGACAGGGTTGGAGAATCAAACCTCTCCCATGTGCCTCTCTGAATACGGTTGGGACTTTTTCTGGCTCGAAATGCTGCCAGCCTTATGGCACAATCCGCAGGGACAAGACTTAGGCGAATTATATTATGTACCTAATAATATAAAATACAATTCATAAAATGCTATCAGTCAAACAAACCGCCTCGGTTCGTACCCGGCGCGAAGGTGCCCAATACACTAGCTGCATTGCCACATTGAACCGCGATGGACAACCTTTGTAAAAGAAACGACCCAGAGCGAAGGTCAAGACATCTCTAACGCAGACGACGCCCCACTTCTTTAAAAAAAACCTTTGCCTCGGAACCCCAACAAGCAGTTGTCTCCACCGCAAGTGGAATAAAGAAATAATTTGAGAGAGCCGAGTACTTCTCGCCCTTTTTAAGGGCTGCCAATATGTAATTAGGTTATTTTTAGGATAGTTTTTATTTCAATTGTAGCATGTGTTGTTTTAAAAAAAAGAATAACTTTAAACTTGAGCTTTTGCTGAATGTTGCTAATAATATAAATTTTGCAATTTGTGTGTGAGTGGGTATGTGTTTGTAACTCTTTCACGCGAAAGCGGTAAATTTACTATGCAGATAGTTGGATCTCTAAAAAAACACATAAGCTACTTTTTGACCATAATAAAAGTCAAAAGTCAAAATTCTTTATTCAATTTAGGCATCAAATTGATGCTCCTATGAACGTCGAAAAATCTACCACCGGTTCGGAAAAAACCCTGTTGAGAAGAAACCGGCAAGAAACTCAACAAGGTATATTTTTTTCAATCAGATCTACATTGTTATTAAATGACATACATCTAAAGTATTTAATACAATTAAATTTTTTAACACAGTAGATACGCTATTTGAGACTAGAGATCGCCAATGCGGATCGGAATTATTTCCAAACATCCCTGTCCATGATATAGTCATTAATTTTATAGTACGCCTTAGATATTAATGTCTTCTTCACAATGGATTTGAATTTTGTATCAGTTTGTTCGGTTATTGTTTTCGGAATTTTATTATAAAAACGTATGCATCTTCCCAGAAACGACTTTTTAGTTTTAGCCAGTCTGTAAGATGGAACTTTAAGCTTCCCTGTGTTTCTAGTAACCTTAGGCTTATCGACGTTAGTGGGAAAATCACATATGTGGGAAAATCACATATCATAATATTGGCACTTGGGATTTGTACACATGCGAAATTCCAAAATCTTAACCACTAAGTCTAGAGAGTAAATTTTGCACAGGTGTTCTTTATACAACGTACATGAAGATCACGATGTAATTCGAATTTTTAAATCACTAAGCAATTCTAATTATTTTGGCGAACGAAACCACGGGTAAACGCCGGTTTAAAACAAAAACACACTCGCATTACAACCGCTCCCATAACAATTCATAGCTCAGCAAAAACCCCCCACATTATTTACAACAAGCCGAACACAGCGCAATAAATAAATTGAAATCTAAAATGACCACACCTTTTAAGTTCGCATAGCATAGCGGCCTGTATCTCTCGAATCTCGAGATAAGAGTATTAAATCAAAGGCTTGAGCTTTTTCCACCACTATTCTTATTCATTAATGCTTCAAATAAAGCGGAAAAAGTTTCTCCGAGTGGGGGGTTGACATAAACCGTTGGTGGGCAAAAACTGGCATTCCATTGCTTACCATAACTGTGCAAAAAGTGGACGATTGACTCTGATTTCTGTGATGCTATACGGCCTTCGGGGCAAAGAACTCTGTAAATTATAAGTCGAAGTTACCTCATATTGTCAAAATTCGGCGAGAGAATGGAAAACACTGAACCAGTGCCACAGATTATACAGCATGGTCACGTGTAACCCTACAGATTTAAAATATGGATTCCTCGAGTTATTTCTAGTCAAAAATGAAGTATTAAGTCAATTTGGTTTAATTTGGGAGACGTGATTTTTCGTGAAAATATACTTTGAAAAATTCTGCAATGCATCACACTCTAAAGATGGACGACAACTTTCCCACTCTTTAATCTTAAAAAGACTACTTGGTCAAAGTCAATTTTTTTTATTCAATTTAGGCTGCAATTGATGCTCCTATGAACGTCGAAGAATCTACCACCGGTTCAGAAACTCAACAAGGTGAATTTAATGTTTTATTTGAAAAAAAAGTTAAAATTTTGGATTATACTATACTTCGTTTTTTTAGCCTTAGAAATAAGGTAAACAATCTTGACGAGTCTTTTTATTGAAAAACGCTTTTTAAAAATAGTCACTATTACTTATGATTATGAAATCACAAGAGTGTAAATTTTAAATTGTAAATTTTCATATTGTTACATATTAGCTATGACTTGTCTTATTTTTCAAAAGTGTTTTTCATTAGAAAGACACGTCAAGATCGCTTACCTTCTTTCTAATGCTAAAAAAACGAAGTATAGGTTCATATAACGTTTCTTACTTCCTAGGGGGACCGAGAAGTCTTTCTTAAGACTCTGGTGCATTTGCCATACTATATAATAGCTACGTAACCGATTCGACTCTCGCGTCTGAAAGTCGCTATTTTCATCTACCAGCCAGCTCACTCCCAACGGTGTCAGTCGTATTCATAGAATACATTTTCGAGTAACAAGCGCCAAAGAGATAACAATCAATTCTTGTTAATGATAGTAGTAGGGAAGTTCTTTATTCTATAGAGTGACGTGGCACTGTCGGTGCCCCCGATCTAAGAATAGAGACTACTAGAACAGGGATGCGTGCGTAGTGGTCATAGTCCCGAGTGTATTAAAATAATTGAAATAGTACTAGAGGTAACGCCACCAGAGTTGAGGCCACGCACACAACCACATCTCATGTAATGACAGCGGGATTTTGACGTTGTGTTGACGTTTAACGACAACACAACGTCAAAATCCCGCTGTCATTACATGAGATGTGGTTGTGTGCATGGCCTCAACTCTGGTGGCGTTACCTATAACTTTGCGTCTCCGCGTAGTAGTGACGTTAAGTCATGCAAAATAGCTACATTTGCGTTTAAAATATGCTCCTTCATGCAAATTTTCTCGCCCTCCTTGCGCATGAAAAATAAAATTAACCAACGCACACGTAACTAAACCCACAACCACCACCATAAACAAAAATCCAGACACGTTTTTCGCTTCTCCCCGAAGCGGTTGTTAATCCTACGACAGTCGATTGAATAAATCATATGCATGGCTTGACATTTTTTTTTTTTTAGTTTTTTTACTCATATAATACATGACTACTTACTTCGCGGAGGAGCAAAACAATGTAGGTAACATATTCCATTTATTTTAATATGGAACTCCGCAAAGTAACGCCTGAATCTATACCAATGTATTAGTTTTTTTTTTACATATAAGTAGCCTACATTTTGACCCTGGTTTTGTCCAAGCAAGTCACGCGCATGTCTGTCCTCGACAAAAACAGTAGTGCGTCCCATTCACCGCGGGAACAACAGGCGGACATACACATAAACATACAAGCAAAACTGAATGGCCCCGGGGCAATTACACAAAATCGAGTGAACAATCGGCCGGCGCACAAAGCGTTCGCGAACGCAAAAAACCCGCAATTATTTGACTCAAACAGTAATTTCGTGTCATTGTTCTTGAGAAATCCCAATTATATACAATTACTCGTATATGACATTGTGTTTTGAGATGCCACTCGATCGATAGTATATCGATGCGGCGCATTGCGCGCGCGTCGCGCATCTCTGGACTTAGGAGAAAAAGTGCCACAATGAAGCAGAATACCCGCCAAATAATATGCCTCGGTTCGTGCATTTTTGTAGAGGTGTGAACGGCGTTGTCGGTTGTTACTGTAGGTTGGTTCTGATTCTGCGAAACGCGCGGGAATGCTGTCTGATTGATAAGAGTATCAATATTCAACGGTCTGCTTATAACTTGGCGTAGAAGAAACGTACAAACATTGCTGGCATTGTAGATTGTGTAACGTGGTTGGAAAAAAAGGTAAAATCCCCACGCTACAAAAAAATTTAAGTGAAAACTATGAAAACTGGAAAATTAAATGAAAATGGGAAATGTAGGGAAATTTGGATCTGAAAGTAAAATGCAGAAATGGGTAAATAATTTAGAATTTATTCCTAGTCAAATCACATGAACACATACACTTTATGCAAAACATTGAAAACCAGAGCATAAAAAGAAATCAGGGTCGGTTCGTGCTTATGGTAGGACTGAATTATAACTAAATATGTATGTGCTAATACTAAAGTCCCTACAAAATGTTATACCACCATTTGTGTGTAAATTACTGGAAACTTACTTTGAAAAGATAAAATCAGTTACCGGAATGTGTGGGAATTAGGGCCCACCTCATGGAAACAGGGCGTGGCTCCACGCCGGGAACTCCCTGCGGTTTCCTCCGGCCGTGGTCTCGGGAGCCTCGTCGTCCTGCCTCTGCTACCACGAAGTGTTGCCCCGCAGCTACTCAGTTGAGGTCATGCCAACCAGTATCACCGCTCTCATGCCTTGCTCATGCTCTCACTCGTGGAGAAAATATTGAGATGAGGCAAAGGATTTAAGAATGAAGTGGTGAAGTCCTCAAATGTAGCATTAATTGTTATTCTTGAAAGGTGTTATGGAAAAGCATTGTCTTGAACATCTCTTGAAACAAACTCTTGAAAATGAAAGTCTTGAAATAATCTCTTGTAAATGAAAATTATACCCTCCAGCCTGAAAGCGAAGGAAACAAAGTCTTAGACACAGAATGGAAACGGTGGAGCATGAAAGGGCGTGCTCACACCATAAAAATACGATCAAAGACTCGGAAGGGAGGAAAAAATAGGAAAGCAATGCGAAAACACTTACCGCAACACGTCGGAATCGTGACTAAAATTACATGCTGGACCCGCCAACCCGCCGATCTTCGATCGCCATTCAAGTCTTCTTCGGACTTCGACTTTAAATTAATTGTATAAATTTAGATCTTGCGTCCGCGTCGCTTCAGCTCGCAAATAGGAAAGAGCGTCTGACGCCGGAGCATTTCTAATGACAACTCCGTTCTGTCAGCCCGGAATCTAACCGTTTTGGCCAACAAGAACGTTTCTGACAGAAAATTGGAAATATTGTTTATAATTACAAAGATATATGAAATGAAATCTGGAATATTATTTTGAATCTGAAACGAACTTAAGGAAAATAAAATGTAAAACCTGTGTGATTAAACTTTCGACTTGTCAGAAATACCTCATTGTGCAAAGTTAATATCACTGGCTACACCAGATGTTAAAAGACGAAGGACGAATAAGGAGCCTCTGTGGCTCGCCCAATCACGTCACGGAAACGAACCAATGACGATGTAAAATGTTTAAAGCGATAAGCGCGAAAGTTTAAATGTGGGACACTTTTCATAGTGCCGCGAAATTTAAATTGTAAATGCGAAAAAACGCAACGTTACAATACTCCCTCCCCAAGGGAAAGGTTCACAAAGATGTGAACCTGTCGCTGTCCCAGCGACTTACCAAAACAATCCTAAAATATTTACCCAAACAAAATCTTATATCTAATCAACCAGCTACAAAATCGGGTAATCTTCTCTGATCACCCAGAAAACAACCGAAATAAACCTAAAATAAGTACGGAATTTCCACCGTTAAAGAAAATTTAACAAAGAATCTATACAGAATATTCTTACTAAAATATGAAAATTCCTAACTAAATATACCTAGCTCTACATACTCAGTATGACTTTTCAATCCAGTAACTTTCCATTCCAAAAAAAATCCAACCAGCCAGGACACATCACTTGCAACCAATAGTCTGCCAGTCCGGGCGAAGATGTTAAATAAACCAACCATGAAAAAAAATCTTACTACAGCCTCCAACTGAGTAACTTCACCTACCACCATCAATAACTTTCCAATAACTTAACTTCAAAAACATACCAAACCATCTACCTTCTAAAACCTTACTCCTTCCAATAAACCCATCAAAAAAACATTCCAAAATTTCCATCTAAAACTCCCAATAGCCATCAGTCTTAAGTTTTCCAAAGTGTAACTTAAAGACCTAGCAAAAAAAATAGCCTTAAATTCAAAACTGAATCCAAACATTCCAGAAAATAAACTCTGCCTAAACTGACCAAAAAAGGAAAAATCTTATACAAAATTAAATACAATGTAATACTAACAGTGAGTAGGCAGTCATGACAGGTAGTTATTCTGTTCCCACACTCATACTCTTATCAGCTGAAATTTCCTAACATACACCACCCATACATGCTTCTCTTCATACTCTTTTATACATATACGCATACATCACCAATCTTACCAATAATGACACAATAAACTTGTTCATCATTTCCTTATAAACCTTTGGTGTACAACTACATAAACTGTGTTGACACTTTGAAAATAACCACTGACATATCTACAGCACTACAACTCTCCACAACAAACCAACACTACTACAAACTATGTTAAAAAAATTACTTCAAAAATTTGAGTAGAACTATGTCTTAAAATCCTTAACGTGCCAGGAACCTATACACTGGCCATTAAGTCGTTCCAACTCATAAACCAAGGGTGAAAGAACCTTCTTTACCCTACACTTCTCGTATTTAGGTGCCAGCTTCGCCATTTTAAATTTACTGGCGTCGCTTTGCACAAAAGTACGCTTCCAAACAAAATCTCCCTCTTTAAACTTCGCTGGCCGCCTTCTCAAGTTATAGTACTTGGAATTAGCGGCGTGAGCCTTAAGTAAATGACCTCTCACCTCTTCAAAAATATTAGTCATGTGCCCAAATTCTCCTGCGTACTCTTCTCGTGGAATACCAGGTTCATAGGCCTTGTCAGAATCTCTGTAAAATTTACCATTAATTACTGGCTCTCTAGCATGCACTAGGAAAAAAGGTGAAAAATTCGTACTTTCATTAATGGCACTATTTATGGCAAATTGAATTTTGCAGAGATTTTGATCCCAGGATCTATGGTTATCCTTTACATAGGATGAAACCGCTACCATGACTGTTTTATTGAACCTTTCTACTAAATTTACTTGCGGCGTATAGCGGGGCGTGTAGTGTAAGTTAGGAATATTATAACGTTGAATCATGGCTCGGAATTCAGATCCCGTAAACTGCACTCCGTTATCTGCAATTACGGTTTCCGGAACTCCATGAACCAGAATGATATCATTTTCAAAATGTTTAGCTACTAACGCACTGCTAGCACGCCGAAGTGGGAACAAAAATGTGTATTTGGAGAAACAACAAGTAACAACCAACAAAAATGTAAATCCAGAATTAGAGCGAGGCAAAGGACCAACTAGGTCTACCGAGAGCACTTGAAAAGGCCTATGACAAACTTTAGGCTGACCCATCAACCCAGCTGTGCCTTTAGTGGAGTGTTTGTAAGCTGCGCAGCTGTCACAAGACTTCACAAACTCCACAACATCTTTGTGCATTCCCGGCCAAAAGTAACGAAGGCACAATCTCCTGTGAGTTTTAAAAACCCCAAAATGTGCTGCGGTGGGTTCACAGTGATTCTCCTTTAAAATGGCCTGCCTATCTCCTTTCCTAACTACCTCCTTCCAGTCAAACTCGTTCAAAAGGTTGTATTTACTTTTACAATACCTGTACAACTTCGCATCCTTAACGGAAAAATTTGGAAAATTTGCAGGAAAGTCAATACAACCCTTTAGAACCCTGTCATACCATGGATCTGCAACTGCATCTGCCGGAGAAACATTAATGGCATCTACTTTCATAAGTCTCGAAAGAGCATCTGGAACAACGTTGTCAGTGCCTCGCCTATGTTCGATCTCAAAATTAAACTGAGAGAGCCTACAACCCCATCTTGCCAATCGGCCTGTGGGATTTTCCAAGTTAATGAACCACTTCAAGGCTGCATGATCTGTAATCACCTTGAAAGGTCGTGAACCAAGATAAGCCTGGAACTTTTCAACGACAAAGATGACAGCAAGGGCTTCTCTCTCCGTTGCGCTATAGTTCTGTTCACTTTTAGACAACGCCCGACTCACATAGGCAACAGGATGGTCAATACCATTGATGTTTTGGGACAGCATTCCACCTATACCATAAGCAGAAGCATCGCAGTGTACTGCAAACGGTTTAGTAAAATCCGGGACAGCTAAAATGGGAGCAGACACGAGAAGGTTTTTCAGGGTATTAAATGCAGTTTCTGCTTCCTCACTCCAGGTGAACGGAGGAGCCTTCTTTCCTTTGCTAGTCAATTTGTTTAAAGGAGCAGCAACTGTGGAGAAATTTCGGATAAACCGCCGATACCAGGAACAAGTTCCTAAGAAAACTTTGACATCCTTCGCAGATCCTGGAGTTGGAAAATTCAAAATAGCAGCCACTTTCTCAGGATCTGTACGAAGACCAAATTCGTCAATCACGTATCCTAAATATTTCAAGGAATTCCTAAAAAAATTCGACTTTTTAAAATTTATTGTCAGATTAGCGGACCGCAATTTCTCCAAAACCCTGTTTAAAAGAAGTAAATGTGTATCAAAATCAGAGCTAACGATGATTATATCATCTACATAGCAAAACACCATGCCATTTTCAATGTCGCTGCAGAAATTGTAACCAACTAAAGCATCCATCAGTCTCTGTTGTCTGGCTGGAGCACCACAAAGACCAAAAGGCATTACCTTGAACTTAAAGAGGCCACGACCTGGAACTGTGAAACTTGTCTTCTCCTGTGAATCTGGATGTAAAGGAATTTGCCAAAAGCTGGAACTTAAATCGACTGAGGACAAATAACGAGCTTCTTTTAAGCTATCTAAAATCTGTGGGATGTAAGGCATATTGTACGCGTCACCCTTTGTTACTGCATTCAGTTTTCGACAGTCTAAGCAAAACCTCCAGTCACCATTTGCCTTCTGTACTAGGAGAGCAGGGTTGTTCCAAGCACCTTCGCTAGGCGTGACCACGTCTAGCTCCAGCATCCGGTCCAACTCTGCGTTCAAAGCGGTCTTCTTCTCTGGTGACAATGGATACTGCCTCGTACGCAGGGGAGCCACCTCTCCCGTATCAATAAAATGTTGAGTTAAATGCGTCCTACCTAGTCCTTTACTTTCAAAAGAAATGTCATGAAATTTATTTATAATAGACTCGGCTAACTCCTTTTTATCCGAACCTAAATCGTCAAAAGCTTGTAAAGCATGTATCTGGTCAGAATTAATGGCATTCAAGGAAAACAAAGAATTTGAGGGGCATCTATAGTTGATTTTATCAAAAATTTCAGGTGCTAAATTAAATTCTTTCCAAACATCGCAACCCAAAATGATATTTGAAACTATAGTTGGAATTACATAAAACTTTATAACCTTGGTTATATTATTAAAAGTAACTGGGACAAACATGTACCCAATTGTTTCACAATTTACCCCATTAGCAACACTACATGATGTGTGAGATGTTTCATGCCAGTCAAAACCAAATTTAATTAGTTGGAGATGAGAATTATTCCCCAAAATAGATATACAAGCTCCAGAATCTAACAGTCCACAAACTCCAAAATCGTTAATTAAAATGTTTAAATGTGGTCTTATGTCATCTGGATCAGGTGAGAACAAAACCGAAGCAATAGAATTATAACTGTAAAACTTAGCAACAGAACTTAACTGACTACTTTGAAATTTGCTTCGGTTCGCTACTAGTTTTTTGAATTTGTACACTTAGGACAAGTTATAACTGTAAAGCCTTGTTCCCCACACTTAAAACATTTAATAGAAGAGGGTGTTACCCTACACCTCCTAAAACAATGATCAGTCTTACCACATTTGTAACAAACAGGTTTTTTCACGGGTGCCTTCTTAGCTGGAGCTGGTTGTTGAACTACAGCCGCTACTACTGGCTTTGACTTTCCGCTGTAAGAATACTCTGGACTCAATGTAAGTTTTGGAGGTTCAGTAAATAAATTAGCTCGCTGCTTTGCTGACTCTAATAACCGACATTTCGCCTTAAGCTCCGCTACAGAATGAATTTCAACCAATGCCAACTGTTGACCAAGGCTGGGCCTGATATTGTGCAACAGAATTTCTAGCTTCTCTTCTTCACCTAAAGGCACACGCAGCCTGCTGAAAAGGCAGGACATGACAGCAATATAAATGTGTACAGGTTCATCAGCACCTTGAGTGCGGGCCCGAATCTCCCCTTTCAACCTATAGTCAAAATCAACAGAGTCAAACTCTTCTAACAACAGATCCTTGAGCTCCGTCCAAGATGTGACCTGTGACCGAACACCTCTCAACCAAATTAAACCCTTGTCCACAAACAACAGCGATGCAGACTGAAACAGCTTCTCGTCTGAAACACCAAAGGCAGCCTGCAGCTCTTCAATATTTTCGAGGAAGGACCTAGGATCGCCAGTACCATTAAATCTGACTTTCCATTTGGATAAATCTTTATCACCCGAACACACAATATTTGTAGTGACAGGTGAATCCCTCTGTTGCTTAACCTTCGTATCGGATTTAATTGGTTCCCCTTCCGGTACCTGTACAGGTGGTTCCTCCTCAATATTCGGATTACCACGCGTTCCTACCATATTGAAATATTATTAAAGTAAATTAAATGCAAACAAAATGGTGGTAAAACTCACAATAAATATTCCTACAACTCCTTAAAATACTATGGCTTAACCATAAAATATCAACATTCAAAATGAAAATAAATTCTTGTGACTCAGTAAAATGAAAGTGAGCTGCTCTACTACAATTACTAAACAATAGCACACATAACTATAAATATTCAAGGAACAACATTTGTTACGCTACATAAAAAGTATGGTGAGATTCTGAACTATTTTACCAACTTATGTACTTATTAAAAGTCAATCTAACAACCAATAAAAATTTCCAGACAAAAATAATGTAAGTTAATGCTAACTATGGTGTGCTTCTGGACTACAATAACTATTTAAACTACATACTTCATAAATTTACAACACTCAGACAAAAGTTATAAAATTGATGAAAACTATGGTGTGCTTCTGTACTATAAATTAATGCAACACCGTATGCACTTTTCTAGTACATAATATGTACCAAGTTCAAACAAATCACAAGTTCTTAAGAAGTCGGGTGAAAATTACACCGAGCTTCTGTACTGGAAAATCCTTACACTATGTAAATCTAAGAAAAAAAAATTCAGTCTTTTAAATTTTTTCAGTCTTATGTTAGTACTCAAATATTTGGAATAAAGAAGGTAAAATATGCTATTGAATCAAAATCTAAGTCAATGAAACTTTGTCAAACTCAAAAGGGAACTGTTTTGTTAATAAAATTTATCAGAATTGTACCTGAAATTTAATGTGAAATGGAGAAAATTTTTGTTGTTATGACCACACCACACACTTAAGATGCAATAAAATAAATCCAAATTTTCCAATTAAGTATCACAATGAACAAAATATTATACCCGGAGGCTCTTAAGTCTTAGGTAAATATGAATAGTCAATATAAATAACTAATCACAGAAATCCAAAAAAAAATAACACTGACTGAGAAGTATAAATTCAGTGTAATGTTTTAGGGTGTGGCAAATAAAATTGTACACAAAATGGCTGCCAGCTTAGCTGAGCAAACCTGTACCAACCAAAAAAAACCACTAAAACACACACCTACTCACTACTCAGCTATAAGAAAAAATATTCAAGAGATCATAAAAGTTTGTGAATTTGTGTATTAATGAAAATGCGAACCTTTATTAGTACACAAATTACACATAGAAATATTCAGTATATTACTGACAATAAAAGCACCACATTGTGCACACATCACATAAAATATCCTCCGATGGTTTAATTTGACACAGAATTAAAATGAAAATTAAGTAATATTACAAGTTAGCAATTAAATTTAATAAACACATGAAATGATGGTATAACTCCTACCTAAAAGAAAGAAAGTGGGCGCCATTTGTAACGTGGTTGGAAAAAAAGGTAAAATCCCCACGCTACAAAAAATTTAAGTGAAAACTATGAAAACTGGAAAATTAAATGAAAATGGGAAATGTAGGGAAATTTGGATCTGAAAGTAAAATGCAGAAATGGGTAAATAATTTAGAATTTATTCCTAGTCAAATCACATGAACACATACACTTTATGCAAAACATTGAAAACCAGAGCATAAAAAGAAATCAGGGTCGGTTCGTGCTTATGGTAGGACTGAATTATAACTAAATATGTATGTGCTAATACTAAAGTCCCTACAAAATGTTATACCACCATTTGTGTGTAAATTACTGGAAACTTACTTTGAAAAGATAAAATCAGTTACCGGAATGTGTGGGAATTAGGGCCCACCTCATGGAAACAGGGCGTGGCTCCACGCCGGGAACTCCCTGCGGTTTCCTCCGGCCGTGGTCTCGGGAGCCTCGTCGTCCTGCCTCTGCTACCACGAAGTGTTGCCCCGCAGCTACTCAGTTGAGGTCATGCCAACCAGTATCACCGCTCTCATGCCTTGCTCATGCTCTCACTCGTGGAGAAAATATTGAGATGAGGCAAAGGATTTAAGAATGAAGTGGTGAAGTCCTCAAATGTAGCATTAATTGTTATTCTTGAAAGGTGTTATGGAAAAGCATTGTCTTGAACATCTCTTGAAACAAACTCTTGAAAATGAAAGTCTTGAAATAATCTCTTGTAAATGAAAATTATACCCTCCAGCCTGAAAGCGAAGGAAACAAAGTCTTAGACACAGAATGGAAACGGTGGAGCATGAAAGGGCGTGCTCACACCATAAAAATACGATCAAAGACTCGGAAGGGAGGAAAAAATAGGAAAGCAATGCGAAAACACTTACCGCAACACGTCGGAATCGTGACTAAAATTACATGCTGGACCCGCCAACCCGCCGATCTTCGATCGCCATTCAAGTCTTCTTCGGACTTCGACTTTAAATTAATTGTATAAATTTAGATCTTGCGTCCGCGTCGCTTCAGCTCGCAAATAGGAAAGAGCGTCTGACGCCGGAGCATTTCTAATGACAACTCCGTTCTGTCAGCCCGGAATCTAACCGTTTTGGCCAACAAGAACGTTTCTGACAGAAAATTGGAAATATTGTTTATAATTACAAAGATATATGAAATGAAATCTGGAATATTATTTTGAATCTGAAACGAACTTAAGGAAAATAAAATGTAAAACCTGTGTGATTAAACTTTCGACTTGTCAGAAATACCTCATTGTGCAAAGTTAATATCACTGGCTACACCAGATGTTAAAAGACGAAGGACGAATAAGGAGCCTCTGTGGCTCGCCCAATCACGTCACGGAAACGAACCAATGACGATGTAAAATGTTTAAAGCGATAAGCGCGAAAGTTTAAATGTGGGACACTTTTCATAGTGCCGCGAAATTTAAATTGTAAATGCGAAAAAACGCAACGTTACAATTGCTGTTAACACTTCTTGTTCTGCTTGATTTTTAAACAAACATAAAAATAAAGCTGGGAATCGAATCCAACTTCTGTTCATTCCATGAGCCGTGGCGTGCTACAGAACAATAAACCATCCCGAGTAAGTAATTAGTTTACAAACTATTGGAGTTTGCACGCAACCTCCTTTGAACACCAAGAACGCCTAAAGAGTTTATGTACTGCCGTGCCTACCACGCCACCGACGCTTATAGTGGTCATGACGTTTATTGTCAAACAAACTTTGACACGCGACATTACGATTGAAATTTGCGTTACTTTTCGTCTACACTCTGCGTCTTGGTGACATATTTGTACTCGAAATGGGGCGTTCAAAGGGTTAATTTAATTAGTTTATGACATTACTATTGATGTGTCACCTTTACACGAGCCTAGTGTAGATTAGCAACTTTACAAATCCTTTGAATTTCTTGTTTTAAAGTGTATTGTCACACAAATGTAAATTTCAAAAAAGTCAGCGGCGCATCGGTTTTGAACCCACGACCCCCTGCTTGAGAGACCATAGATCAAACCATTCTAGTAGAATGATTGTACAACGGCTTCATTGGTTTATACATAATTTTTTCTTACATTGCCCTTAGCTTTATTTATATATTCTTCGTAAAATTTCAGTTTTCTAAGTCCAATGATTTGGGCTGAGTATTGATAAGTGAGTCACTCAGAACTTTTTTAACAAAACGGCTCGCATTCTGTGTAACTTTCCGAAGAATTCCATTCGTTTTTATTACGTTTTAGTACAGTAGTTATTCAAAGTATTCATCATGGTTATAAGTTACCATAAACGAGCCTGCCGGCCTTATAAAGTTACGATCTGCAAAAAGCATATTATTCCCACGATTTATTAATATCACCGTAAAACGCCGATAAAGTGTTACTGCTGTTCTGCTAATTAGCTTTGACTAAACGCCTTCATAAGTTTTTCAAGTACTCTGTCACTTTAACATCGCTAATGGCCCGCTGTAACTTTTGCTAAAGAACTTAAAGTGACTAGGTACTAAAGTGTTAACTTATTTATGACACTGCGGTCATAATATGAGCTGACATGACATAAATAAAGTGTACTTGTTTCATTGTTTTCGTTTTTATCAAAATTATCAGCCAGCTACTGACAACTTAATGATCGGAAAGAAAAATGTTTATTGTTGGTATTAATACAAACCCAGCCACATATGGGTTCCGCTGCAGATTTAGAGATAATACGAGTAAGCTGGAAACACGTATAAACCATTCTAAAAGTCATAAATTGATTGGCATTCTAAAAGTTGTCTTAACAATGAATATCTTAGGACGCGGACACGAGATTTTATGAGACTTTTGAGACAACTTTTGGAATACTAAATTAAAGGTTTTTATTGTCTTTCATTTCATCATCATCTCGGGCTATGTCCCATTACTGGGCACAGGCCTCCTCTCAGAATGAGAGGGCTTGGATTGTAGTTCCCACTCAGGCCCACTGCGGATTGGGAACATCGCACACACCGTAGAATTGCTTCACATGTCAGGTTTCCTCACGATGATTTCCTTCATTTTGAACATAAAATTACCGTGAGACTTACTCATAGTGAAAAAATACGGATTACTCACGTCTTTATACGAGTTTAACTCGATATGTTTCGAGTTAATCTGTAGCCATCCTTCCCAGCGTGCGTAAGTAGCGTACGTTGGTGTGCTCCGGGAAAAAAGGCTACAGATTAGCTTACTATGATTTCCTTAACCGTATAACGCGTGGGGTGGTGATGCGTGGTGTTAATTTTAAATTTTTATGTTACAATAAAGAGTTTTACGTACATATTTACATTACGTATAATTCCGCACATGAATTCTGAAAAACACAGAGGTGCGAGCCCAGATTTGAACTTACGATCAATAAATTATCTTAAATACTAATTATACTTAGACTTACCCAAAAAGCCACCACTCAGTGGCATCATCACATACTCCTTTCAAATGATCTTCCCGAGTGACGTGATTTCAAAAATGGACTCGACCCCAATATACCCTTTATCTTATCATTGAACACACCGACCCAACACAACCTCAAGCGATATTCCGAGCGAACAAGGATAATTTAATTTTTTTCCGCCCACCACGCTATGCCCTGTAAAGGCGATAACCGTGAAAACGCACAAAAACAAGCTCAATTAAAATATTTATCATTTTCTCACTTACGCGCTTTGCCGTGGAGGCATTCAAAGTTTATTTATAGGGGCCAATTTTCTGATACGGCTCAGTCAAGTTTGAAGGAACTTCGTCTTGTGGGCATTTTTTACCGGGAAACTACCTTCTGGTAAATTATAATGAGCGCGAAACCGTTTAATGATGTGGGACATCGTTTCTAAAAGATATAAGAAAAACTGAGTGCAATCAATACATAACATACACCTGTTGCCTACCTTGTTTTTCTGTGTACCTATATAAAAGGCAACCGTTACTGTCTGATCTAAGATCAACGCACATCTCAAACCACTGAACGGATTTACCTAACTAACTTTTATTTTCTTTTAGTAAATATGGCCGTGTTTCACGATAGGCTACAATCTCTAGCTACAATAGAGAAATATTTATCTAGGCAGATGTTACGCCTGGTTAACTCGTGACCACGGTTGCTGCAATGTGGCCGAAACGTCGAGGTAAATAAATAAATATTTATTGCGTGATAAGTCCCGTTTAGTTTGGTAATTATCACTGAACGGATTGTGCTGAAATTTGACACACGGATAGCTAAGTATTACGATGTAGGCATCTAAGAAGGGATTTTCTAAATTCGTACGGGATAGGGAATAAATGGTATTTATATTTTTACTTAAAAGTGACCCTATCTCCGTAACTATAATTATTAGAGACTTCAAATTTGGCATGTTAAGCATGTCAAAAACAGTAAAAAAATCTAATAGGTAGGTATATAAAAATCTCGTGTCACGATGTTTATTATCGCACTCCTCCGAAACCTTTTTCTTTATATTTGGTAGGTCTGAGAATAGGTCGTAGGCTATTTTTTATGCCCTTGGGTGATATATGGAAAAACAACGTGTACGGGGTCAGCTAGTAATTTAAAGATTTCCGGAAAATCCCACGGGATAAGGAAAAAACGGGATTTGTATATTCAATTCAACAGGACCCTATATCTGTAACTATAATTACTAGACTCTTCAAATTCGGTATAAATGGAATTGATCATAACAGCAAAAAAAATATTTCAGGATTCTTGAAAATTCCCAAGGGATAAAGTAAATAAATATATTAACTAAATAATGAATTGAAACAATTACTTTGCTAATTTATTGAATCGGGCGCTACTTTGCGGAGGTCCATTTTAATGAACTATAGCAATTACTTTGCTCACCCGCGACCTTACAATAGCTACGTTTATGTAAGAAATGCATGTTCATGCAGTTCCTCCACCTCCACACTGTACGAACACACACAAATCACGCAAACCCAACCATCACCACCACCACCAAACTACACTGACGCGTTTCGAACTCAACCAGAGCTCATCTTCAGAGTTGGTACCTGCGAACTTCACTTTTTTTTAAAGGTCGCGGGTGAGCACAGTTCATTTCAGTTCATTAATATGGACTTCCGCAAAGTAACGCCACGCCTGATTCAATAAATTATTTGATATCGATGATGATGACGATAGATTTTACGATTTTTGCTTTATTCAATGAGATAGATGAAGAAGCTTTACCTTACCACTCATTTAAATTCTGCGCGGACGAAATCGCGTGCTACAGCTAGTTCCTATGTACATAGGTACCTACATGTTTTCGGTAGGTATTGCTTATTACATACAGGCCGAAAACTTTACAATAACCTGATACCGCAAAAGAGGCTGAATTATTATGTATATGTATGTATACGAAATAAATAACAGTTATGGAAAAAAATCCATGTCACTTATTGTTAGTTAAGCGACATAAGACATTTTTTTGAAAGAGTATACAAAGAGTCACATCATCATCATTTCAGCCGTTGACGTCCACTGCTGGACATAGGCGTCCCTTGATACCCAATCATTATTCATTACGGTTGGAAGCGATTTGCATCCACCTTGAACCTGCGGCCTTTACCAAATCGTCCGTCCATCTGTCCATCTCGTTGATGGCTTCGCACGGGTGCAATGCTGATATTATCACTGTTATTATGCATGTGTCATACATATAAACCTTCCTCTTGAATCACTCTATCTATTAAAAAAAATCGCATCAAAATCCGTTGCGTAGTTTTATCTAAACTGTCAGTCAATTGAAATTGCAAACAATGTAAACAAACCTTGTATTTATAATGTCTTTAATTTCCATTTTCTCTAATCAAATACTGCTAAATCCGTGTGTTATGTAATCAATACTTACCACAACACTATCCTAAACCATTAAAACAATAAACAAGTGCTAGAATATGGATATTTCATTAAATGGTTTATTTACATTGTTCGCAATTTCAATTGACAGCGATTTTAAGCATACATAGGGACAGACAGCGGGAAGCGGCTTTGTTTTATACTATGTAGCAAATAACAGCATAGAGCCACATAGCATATCACTTCTAGTATTAACTAGAAGTGATATAGATATATGTTATGTGACGCTGCTATCGGTTTACTAAGTGACATGGATTCCTTATTTACCTTATTTTTGTCAGAACTGGTATAACTTGACAACCCGTCCGATACCACTTACTTCTCTACCCCTAACGCGCGAACGATTGCCATCGCTTACACCATCTCTTTCTGTCACCGTCTCATATCGTTTGACAGAAAGAAATAGTGAATGCGAAAGCAAGCGTCAGCACACAAAAACAAAATTTTAAGTATTATTGTACGATGTTGTACATTTTTAATATTTTTTTCACTTCTCATGCTCTTAAAATGTTACTTTAGTCTCTGCATATCGGGACTAATAGCTCTTTTTTGATCTCTAGGGATTAAAGTAAATTTTTTTTAATTTACTTTGGAAACCTCTAAACTGCTAATCACGGTGTTTGTGGATGGAGGATTATTGCCATTTTCAGTGACTGGGCATAGACAATTTTAAAGCTTTCCACAGACCGCAGCCCGCTGCGGACGCTCCGAAGCGCTCCGTAGCACTCCGTAGCGCCCTGCGCTTCGGTCTGTGGAAGCCTTTAGGGCGTGAAAATAACCTCAAAATGACAACTGTATTTATAAAAAATATTTTAAAAAATATTAATTTCGTGAAACACCATGAATAATTACGAATATTAATCTATTTAATTATATTAAAGATGAATTCATTTTATTATGCATACTTAGTCCAATTTGCTATGAAATAATTTTCAAGTTTGAATCTGTTGGCTAAATATGCAAACATTTAGAGCGTCACTCAACAAGAAAAAACCGCGGAACAAATTTAAATTGCTATTTGAATTCTGAACAGACGTCGTATTGAGCGTACGTTGTATAAAAGTAATATTGTAGATTTGTATACCTAAAACATCGTTTTTTTTCCTCGCATTCAAAGCGAAAAGTAGAGTGTTTAACGCGAAACTAAACTGCCATAATGACACGCGAATTATAAATATCTTGTGTCATTATGGCTTGTTTTAGTCCCTTGTTGAACAATCTACTATTGCACCCGCGTACCGCTATTCAGTTACTTTCGTATGCAAAATCTGTTTTCAAAGCGATTGCCATGTTGCGGATTACATTGGAACTAATTTCTGGGTCTGAATTTGAAGTCACTTGCTATGGACACCGAATTTTGATTCTGATTACGGGGAATAAAAGTAGGTACCTAAGTCAAAATAACTGGTTGCCAATCCTCATTGTTCAGACAATACTGAAATGTTCACACAAATGAAAACAGTAGCGCCCTCTTCACAATGATCATAAATTTCTGGTCAGGCATTAAAGCCATTGCATATGTTGCGGGCCGCAAAAATACCGGCTGCGGGCCGCAGTTTTACGACCATTAGCCCGTCGCGCGATCGGGGACTTTTTTGGGTAATTTTTTCTATGTACCCTATGTTAAAAGGTGATCGAAACTAAAAACAAAAATTAGCAAATTTTGACAGTTAGTTTAGGCACACACGTGTCTGCCTAGGACGCTCGAGGGGCTAGTATATGTAGAAGAATATTATTTTGTCTGACACGCGCGGTGTCTAAAGATATGAATCGACCTTGATAGTAGTGTGCATGAAAGATGCGTATAGGTTAGACAAGTTGAGATTTATTAGGCGTCAAAAGGACAAAACAATAGAATAAATATTTACAGCGCAACACAACGCCTATAGCTTGTTCATCTAGGGCTGGTGAGTTGTAAATTTCATTGGTGTGTGGCCATCATCCTCATCATCATAGCTCGGACAGGTCGTACCAAAACAATCGCAACACGGTAATAGAACAAGATTAATAGAGTCGTTTTATATGCCATACTAGCTTTTGCCCGCGGCTTCGCTCGCGTGTACCATGAGTATTCCAAAGAACCAAGATATCAAGCAAGTAAGCATACAGGCAAGCAAGCAAGCATGCAAGCAAGATGCAAGAAGCATGCATGCACGCAAGCGAGCAAGCGTGCAAGAAAGCGTGCAAGCAAGCGTGCAAGCAAGCGTGCAAGCAAGCCCGACTAAACTTCAGATAGATACGGTCCTTTACAGTATATCTTTACATAGAATGTTTTTCACTAATTCGGAAGCGGGCACTAAAATTACCAGGCTTGTTAATGATATAAAACCTATTATTACTTTCCCCTGTCCTGGATTAGGTATAATTCAATGTTTTCTTACCTTCTACGGAAACTTGAGTAACTGGAAGCGCTACCTACTTAGCATTGATATTATAATTATTATAGTATTTTGTTAAGGTGTTGTGTGACCTAACCGTTAAGGAGTTATACCTTCCATCATCAGCTCATGTGAATAACCAGAAAGAACACAACTAAAGGTCTATACGTGCATATGATATTTAAAGAAACTTCCTGTTACTCCTAACCGTTAAGGAGTTTAACCTTCCATCATCAGCTCACCTGGATAACCTGAAAGAATACAACTATCGGTCTATACGTACCTATAATATTTGAAAAAAATATCCTCAACTCCTAACCGTTAAGGAGTTTTACCTTCCATCATCAGCTCATCAACATGAGATGATGTCTACCAGACGCAAACACTTAAATAGCTTGAGAAAATTATATGAAAAACGTAATGCGTGCCTACAAAATTTGAGGGTTGCCCTCGATTTCCCTGAGATCCCGTCATCAGATCCTGATTTGGTAACAAAGGGACCATCTCAGGAGTATATTGTATTCTTTTGAATAAAAAAATAATGTTTATAATCGGCCCACAATTGACCGAGAAATCGGTGAACATACCTACAAAAAAAATACATAAAGTGGAATGCATAACCTCCTCCTTTTTTTGAAGTCGGTTAAAGAGCCCTTTGTGGCCAACTTACAGTATAAACTTTTGTATTTTGAAATTTTACCTTTCTACAACCAGTAAAACGCAAAATCCCGTTTTTTCTCGTTCCCGTAAGAATTTCGGGAAATGCTTTATTAATGCTCCTCTACACTCCCCAAGCAACCTACATGCCGAATTTCAGCTTTCTACGATCAGTAAAACGAAAACTCCCGTTTTTTCCTTGTCCCGTGGGTATATCCAAAAATCCTTAAATCAGTTTTTTACTATTATAATTACCTACTTATATGCCAAATTTAAAGAGTCTAGTATGTATAGTTCATAGGATTCCGTTGAACTGAATATATTATTCCCGTTTTTTCCCGTTCCCGTGGGAATTCCCAAAAATCCTTCCTTAGTGGATGCCTACATTGTATAAGGTATCTGTGTGCATCAAATCTCTAGGTCTAGTGGTTTTGGCAAAACCTTAAAAACGACACCCATATTGATATTTAGACATTTCAACCCCATCGCACCCCATCCAGGGAGATGGTATTTTACGTATTCCACATCGGATTTTAAAACCGTTGGTGGTTTCATAACCAGCGACCCGATAAGCCATAGAAACAACACCCATGTTGATTTTCAGACTTCCTGAAACACGTGTTTACTCATTTATCATTAGGAGTACTTTTGTGAAGTTTCGAATAAAATAGTCGAACTAATCTTGTTTCCCCATACAAACTTTGAGCCCCCTTTTCACCCCCTTAGGGAGTGAATTTTGAAAAATCCTTTCTTAGTGCACCCCTAGACCTTTTAAGAAACCTATATGCCAAATTTGGAATCTCTAGGCCCAGTGGTTTGGGCTGTGCGTTGATATGTCAGTCAGTCAGTCAGTCAGTTTCTTCTTTTATATATTAAGATTATTTAATTATATTTTTCAAATACATTTATAACGGTAACCTAAAATTGGCCAGACATTTGTCCACTTATTAGGGTTCCGTACCTCAAAAGGAAAAACGGAACCCTTATAGGATCACTTTGTTGTCCGTCCGTCCGTCTGTCAAGACCCTTTTTCTCAGGAACGCGTGGAGGTATCAAGCAGAATTTTATATCAAATACTCAAGTCTATTGTCCCTTGGAGCTGTGAAAAAATTAAACTTCTAAGCCAACGCAAGATACAGCCATTTATGCCGCAAATTTTCGACACTCGCAAGGGAATCAAAACCTACAGGGTACTTCCCGTGAACTCAGAATCTTGAAATTTGGTACGAAGCAAGGTCTTATAGCACAGATAAAGGAAAAATTGCGAAAAGCATAAATTTCTTTGTCTGTCTGTCTATATCAGTAACCAATCTACAATGATCCCACACCACGCACATTTTGCTTAGGAGCAGGGGTCTGCTAAGACTGGATGTTCATAGATACTTAATATAAATTTATACGGAACCCTCGGTGCCCGAGTCCGACTCGCACATAGCCGGTTTTTTTATACCTACCCCTATTCTTCACGGACGGAGTCGCGGGCGACAGCTAGTAACATATAAACTTAGGTTTTATGCGCAACAGACTTTTGAACTTGACTTGAAGTTATTATGACCAAAAAATTTATGACCAGTACAACGTAACTCTTAATCGTTCTGGTTAAAACCATGACTATTAACCGTTAAGCGTAATGATGACTATGACGAAATTAGTTGTGCGTTTCAAAAATATGACTAGAAATTTTATGCAACCCGATATGGACCCCCCATAGAGGAATTAAAATCATTCCAACTTTCCTTAGTTTTACTACGTAGACAGACGATAGATGGCGCTGTCGCAAGATTATTCACGCTTACGTTTGCTTACTCTGCAGTTAACTAGTAGGTGAGAATAGTTGCCAAATCTTCACCGAATTTAAAACATATTTAATTTTTGAAAGAATCGTGGTCTTTTGGAACCGCAATTCTGAATTGTGCAACTTAACGCTTTGATAGTAGACGCGATGTGTCTTGTCTTACTTAGGTATACGTAGCAGGTGTTGTGATGGCAATAGTTTCGCTATTGATAGTTTGACCTTTAGAAACACTCGGATATAGACAGACAGAAAAAAATTATGCTTTTCGCAATTTTTCCTTTATCTGTGCTATAAGGCCTTGCTTCGTACCAAATTTCAAGATTCTGAGTTCACGGGAAGTACCCTGTAGGTTTTGATTCCCTTGCGAGTGTCGAATATTCGCGGCGTAACCAATCTACAATGATCCCACACTGCTCCCATTTTGCCTAAGCAAGGGTCAGCTAAGACTGGATGTTCATTGATACATATAAATTTGTACCGAACCCTCAGTGCGCGAGTTCGACTCGCACTTGGCCGTTTTTTTTTAATTTAACCATATTTAAAATATTTAGAAACAACCATATCTAAATAGTTTTACATATTTCAGCTGACATAAAACTGTTTCAGATATTTCACTTTAGCCAAACTATGATTATATATATATAATTAAACTATGATTGATGATATATGATTTTCGGGACCTCCTGGCACAGATATCTTTATATTTAAAAGGAGGTCCCAACCTTGATGTTAATATGTAAGGTTTAAAACGAAATAAACATTTTTTCATTTTTTTCATTTTTTCATGATAGAATGCAACTGAAAAATGGTCAAAAGTTAATTGGGGTAATGATAATGGGGGCTTTAGATAATAATATAATAACCGACACTATTACGACTCCATTGAATCTTGTTCTATTTCCGTATGTGTTTTTGCGATGACCTGTCCGAGCTATGCCATCATCATTTCACCCGAGAGACACTTCTGTACATAGACCTCCTCCAAGGCTCAAGCAGACCGGTCCTTTTTTTATGGTGCTGAAAATGCGCCTTATGTATTCCCACAAGGGGCCTACCCACTAAAACTAAACGGATTCCCTCGGGTTTAGGCGACTATGGACTTAAAGGAAAAATGACGATGTATAAAAATGTCTACTTTCATGAAATAATTTGTCAAAGTATCAAAAAGCCAAAATATTCAAATGTCTTAGTCTAATTAAGCCGAAATATAATAATGTCTACTATCACAGTATAACCGAATTCATCATTCAAGTAGTCATTTTTATACTTCGTCAAAGTTATATTTATCACCACTTATATATATGGAGACAATAACAGAGCGACATTTTTATACTTGGACATCTATATATTCGGTCAAATATAATTTTGAACTAAATTAATGTGGATATTTTATAGTGCAACATTAATATTAACTTGTTAAAATTAACCTTTTTTTTTTTTGGCGTGGAAAATGCACCTTATGCATCGTCTCCGTTCGGGGAAACAGAGGTATGTGGGGCTTTCCCCAAGGGGCCTACCCACTAAATACCACACAGATTCCCTCGTTGCCATTGTGAACGTCACGGGAGCACAAGGAGTCATCGCAACGCCCACTGGCCGCCCCGGGATGGGGCTCCTCTGTCGACACCGTGCAATGCGGACTCGGTACTCCCCGGCCTCCCCCGCTGGTGAAGGATTGTTTAAAGAGGTTTACTCCTCGTGGCTTCCGCAGATGCCCACGTTCCCGGCAAGCCGGGGTTACGTGCCCTCACGTTAGCTCCCGCGCCCTCATGTACTACTGCTCTGAAAGCAGAGCGGGACCGAGGGCACGGTCGCTTCCGCCTACTAGGCTCCCCCTCGCCTTTCCCTGTCCGCCGTGGCAGAGCAGGTACTCAGATCGGGTTCACCTCCGTCAAAGGCGTCCACCCAAGGGCGAGACGCCGTCCTCTCTGCGGACCCACGAATGGGCCCGCTGGCTCGGATCCCCCGCAACTAGTTGCGGGTTCACCTCACCACCCCTACCCCCCAATGTGTCAGCAAATGTCCACAGGCCATGGGCCCAACCGCTACTCTTCTCCCCCTTAACCACCAGGGTTAACAGGGGAAAACCGTAACGGTCGTGCAGCCCAGACCATCTAGTCGTAGGCATGATGGCCCGGGCACATGTGGAGATTGCTGACTCCCACCTCCCCAGTCGGATATTAGCCAACGGTTAACTAAATCCCCGAAGGAATTAATTAACCGTTGTTGCCCAGGGTGCACCGTCCCATGCGTTACCCTTCCCCACCCCATGAGGTTTACGCCTCGGATAGAAGGGAGTGGTAACGCCCGGGCACTCAAGGAGGTTTCCGACTTCGCACCCCTGTTAAAATTAACCTAGGACAAAATTATTCAAGTAGACAGTTTTATACATCGTCATTTTTCCTTTAAGTCCACAGTCGCCTAAATCTTCCCTCGTTGTCATTGTGAACGCCACGGGAGCATAGGTAAAAGACACCGCGACGCCCACTGGCCGCCCCGGGATGGGGCT
This sequence comes from Archips xylosteana, assembly GCA_947563465.1. Taxonomy (NCBI): domain Eukaryota; kingdom Metazoa; phylum Arthropoda; class Insecta; order Lepidoptera; family Tortricidae; genus Archips; species Archips xylosteana. The sequence goes on along the minus strand of OX387364.1, from coordinate 12,710,794 downwards.
CCCTGTCGACACCGTGCAATGCGGGCTTGACTGTGAACAGACCAGTCCTGCGCCAACTGCATCCAACGTGTTCCTGCAACCTTAACCAAATCGTCGCTCCATCTTGTTAGAGGCCTACCTACACTGCGTCTTCCGGTCCGTGGACGCCACTCGAGAACCTTTTGGCCCCATCGGCCATTAGTTCTACGAGCGATACGCCCTGCCCTCTGCAAGTGTCTAGTGTCTGCTAATACTTTTCAAAAAGCGTTATTTTTTTAACCCCCGACACAAAATGAGGAGTGTTATAAATTTGACCGCTATGTGTGCGTCTTTGTGTCTGTCCGTGGCATCATAGCTCTTAAACGGGTGAACCGATTTGTATGCGGTTTGTTTTTATTTTATTTCTTGGCGATGGTTTTTAGACATGTTTCATCAAAATTAGTTCATCCGTTTCAAAGTTATCAGCTCTTTTGTTAGCAGTGAAAGAGATCTTAGAACTTATTTTCAAACATAGGTACATGTGACCGAATTGCGTTGGAGGTTTTAATTTTTTTTTAATTTATAGTGATGTTTGTTGCTTCCTCCTACGGTTTTTAAGAAAAACCCTACTCGCTTCGGCCGGAACATCATTTGCTGGCTTCGTATTATACGAACTTGCAAGCTCGTCCTTTTAAACCAATACCAGCCAGCAATACATATTACCTACTTAGTTTCCAGCCCTAAGCAACAATGTACTATTATAAATTTACCCTATAACGTTAACAACCAGCCGCAATTTTTTCCCGCCCTGTTCTTATCATGAAAATGACCAACGATCTCAATTACTGGACGCGGCAACCCTACGTCTGCGTTTTTACACCGACCCGCGAATTCGTCGCATACATTGTCTTTGTATGGACAAAATAAGTGAATCGGAACTACAAGTAAGAAGCCGCCACTATACTTGTTCTTGATCCTTTGAAGTTACCTATCAATATCTAAAAGGAACCTTAATTCTTACGTATTAAAGTCCAATTTAACCCTTCAGTGAACTTGGTTTGTTGTTGGGACGGGCGAAAGCAATTTGCGGTGTATAGTCTTTGGATTGGGTTGGTTTCGGATTGTATTCTTTTTAACTTTTGATAACAACGCATTGAAGATGTTATAAAAAGTGCGCGATGACACAGTGTTAACTCAGTAACTGATCTTAGAGTCCAATTTGCTCTAACCCAAGTGCCTGCTACGCATTTTCTTCGTACGTGTATTATGTTGCAGCAACATGGTTGAAGCTGTAATAAAAAAAATGGTAAACGTCTTTTTTATAATTTTTATATTACAGACAAGCTGCTTCGCGCGACATCCGTATGCGAAGATTTTCTTGGTGGCATCCTGCGAAAATAATGCAATTTTCCGGACCACATTGTAATTTTGTAAAATAAATTTCGACAATAGATAATTTTCGTGAGCCAAACTTCATCAAAATCCATACAGTTTAAAATAACAGAAATGTCCATTCACCCAGTTATCCTCACAAACTTTCGCGTTTATAATATTATTACAATACGTAGATGCAGGCCGGGTCTTTTTCGCCCAGAGACTGAGTATAGCCGTACAGCAAGGGAATGTCACAGGTATTCTGGGCACGCTGCCCCGAGTAGGTGTAGGTGAGTAGGCGTAAGTGGGTGGGTTTCGATATTTTATTAAATCGTCGGGTGACAACCAAAATTCACTAAGTACCAAATTGACGCGACCGAGATCAAAGTTTTTTCATAGTTTTTTTTGACAATGTAGTGACTTTTTATAAAATGTAGGTTGGATTTTAATTGCTCGTATAAGATTTAGGACTTTATTAGTAGCTGAAATGTAAAAGAGCAAGACATTCTGCCCAAAAAAAGAGCATTTTCAATTTTCGTAAAGGTGTACTTAGTGAGTTTTGGTTGTCATCCGACGAAATACATACTGTTTACTATTCAATGCCTGTATTTTTTTATGGTATAGGGGGCAAACGAGCAAACGGATCGCCTGATGGTAAACGTTACCGTCGCCCATGGACACCCGCGACACCAGAATAGTCACAAGTGCGTTGCCGGCCTTATAAGTAGGAGAAAGCTCTTTTTTTGAAAGCTGCAAGGTCATATCGGTCCGGGAATACCGGAGCAGGTACTTCATTCCAGAGCTTTGCTGTGCGAGGCAGGAAATTTCTGGAAAAACGCGCAGTAGAAGACTGCCAATCATCCAGATGGTGAGGATCGAAGTGTTGTCGTGTAGGGCGGTGGCGGAAGGATGCGGCAGGGATCAACCCGAATAACTCCTCGGAGCACTCTCCGTTGTACATGCAATAGAAGACAACAACAATGTTTCACTCATAAGTATCTAGTACCAAGGATGATATAGACTGGATTGGCAGTCGCCATAGTACGGATCGGCCGCGGTTTTTGTAGTTCGATTATTAAATCTAGATGGCGCTAAAGGCTTTGAATGCAAAACAATAAGACTAACAGATGTTTCATATAGTAGTAATATGATCAAAAATATTGCATAATAATACATTTGCAGTGATATGAAATATCTGTAGTCTTATTGTTTTGCTTTCAAAGCCTCTGGCTATATTTCAGCGCCATCTAGATTTATTAATCGAACTACAAAAACCGCGGCCGATCCGTACTATGGCGATTGCTAATCCAGTCTATAATATCATCCTTGCTAGTACTTAGCATTACCTCATTAAACAGTTTTAGAACTAGAACTACACTATTGCGAGCGCGTAATTGGCACGTTATTTGTGGATTATTTACTGATTTACACTATGGCGATGATCCAGAAGTAAGCAGAATCTTATTAAGCCGCTTGACGAAGATGCCAATAGGCGATCGATTTCTTATTGCAAAAGGATTTATTTATAGATCCCTGTCCAAGGATTCCGGAGCTTTCGGGAATTCGGTTTTTGAAATAAATGGCGTTCAGTAGCTATTTGAGGACTACTTTTTGTTGATTTTTAGGGTTCCGTACCCAAAGGGTAAAAACGGGACCCTATTACTGAGACTTCACTGTCCATCCGTCCGCCTATCCGTCTGTCACCAGGCTGTATCTCATGAAACGTGATAGCTAGACAGTTGAAATTTTGACAGATGATGTATTTCGGTTGCCGCTATAACAACAAATACTAAAAAACAGAATAAAATAAATATTTAAGGGGGCTCCCATGCAACAGAAGTGGTTTTTTTGCCGTTATTATAGATAATGGCACGGAACCCTTCGTGCGCGAGTCCGACTCGCACTTGGCCGGTTTTTTTTATTTATTCCTTCCTAAAATTTTAAGTATTATGTTAAGTTGCCATAATAAAAATAAGTAGATTTTACATGTAATACAGAGAAAATAAAGAAAAGGAGTAAAATGTGAAGTATAAGGCTTATAGCAATTTCGCCTGTTTTTTTACAGAATTATTGCAGGTATTTTTTTTAAATTTAAACTATTATATACTTTACTTTATAATAGTTTGACTTAATTTAAGAAGAAAAAAATTGCTTGTATTGATTTAATGTTGTTTTTCCTTAGAGCGAAAGCGTGGCTTTCCTGGGCTATACTTAAATTGTTAATTTTGCACGTTATTGTAATAATTTGGCCGCTCTAATATTGTTCATGCCAAAGCGGTGAGTGTGGAAAGTACGACGAAACTCATAATATATAGTGAAACCCATATTTATTTATAGTGTTACCCATCATGATGGGCGCTCAACCAGTGCTGCAGGCTTATTGTCTAACGTTTCTGACGCTTGCCTTCGCAATCACTATCTCTTTCTGTCAAACGGTATAAAAGGATGATAGAAAGAGATGGTGAAAGCGAAGGCAAGCGCCAAAAGTGTTAGACAATACGGCCACAGGTTGCTACGCCTACTCACCGTAAGATGTCGCTGTCCTGTCACAAACTGGGTAACGTTGTTTTATAACAAAATCTGTATTGTTGTAGTCATTACGTAAGAAACATAGTGTAAAAGTTACTGTAAAATAATTTTTGGGCCACCTTCTACTTTAAGGAAGGTGTTGATCCAGTTGATCGTTAAGGATGTTTGTCGCACTATGGCGCAGAAAATTATACTCTTTTCCATAGTTATACTAAAAGAATTAATGAATTTTTGGGGCACCTTCTGTTTTAAGGAAGGTGTTAAATAAAGGCTCGACGCTGGCAACGCTGGCTAGTTGTTTGTCGTCGCAATCGCAATGACGTCACATTACATTGGGGTACTGTGTAGTTTTAGGAGTAACTGGAACGGTCTTAATTATAAGAAAAACTAACGGGTTTTAACTTAACCACATAAATTTAGATAAGTAATTCACGGCAAAAATTACCTACTTAGTATTGAATAAATTAATCAATAATATTTTTTTTGGAATATTACTGCGAACAAAGTTCCCTATCCGCAAAGTGATTGTTTCAGTCCATTAATATGGACCTCCGCAAAGTAACGGCTGATTCAATAAATTATTCAAAGAATTATCTTTGTCAATTTATCAGTTTAACGTATTATCTATGGTTTAACGGTTAACCTATACAACCTAATAAAGTTTTTATGTATAGACTGTTTGCTTTATTTTCAACTGCACGTCACATTGATCGTGTCAATGTGTCTGACACTATCTTATGGCGTATATTTTAAAGATTAGTTGATTTTATTATTTAAATTGTATAGGTTAAAGATAATAAATTAATAAAGTCCTTCCTCGGGCAGAATTGGAAGAGAGACGATCTGAACTTGTGTATGATCTAGAAGATACACTAGCACAAGTTTCTGATTGGGGCACACGTAACTTAGTGCAGTTTAACCCCTCCAAAACACAAGTTTGCGTATTTACTACCAAAAAACACCCGTTTGTCGCTGCTCCATGCTTCCAAGGATCACCCCTCAACACTTCGGAGAGTGTTGGGATCCTCGGTGTCGATATTTCGAGCGCGGTGCAATTTCGCGATCACCTGGAAGATAAAACCAAGTCGGCTGCTAAAATGTTGGGCGTGCTTGGCCGCTCTAAGCGATACTTCACTCCAAAGCAGCGGCTTCAGATATATAAGGCCCAGGTTCGGCCAAGGATGGAGTATTGCTCTCATCTCTGGGCTGGCGCACCCCAATATCAGCTGCTTTCACTTGATCGCATACAGCGCAGGGCGTGCCGAGTTGTCGGCAACCCCTCACTCTCCGTTAAACTCGATCCTCTTGCTCTCCGCAGAGACGTTAGCTCCCTTTGCGTGTTCTATAAGATCTACAACGGGGAATGCTCTGAGGAACTCTTTGACCTCATTCCAGCTGCGGGGTTCCATTACAGATCCTCCCGTCGTAAGCGTTCATTTCATCGACATCATGTTGATGAATGGCAGTCTTCGACGGTGCGTTTTAAGCGGTCTTTTTTGCCACGAACTTGCAAAATCTGGAACGAGCTTCCCGCTGGGGTCTTCCCATTGAGTTACGACCTGGGTGCCTTTAAGAGGAGAGTGTACAATTTTCTGCAGGGCCGACAACGCACTGGTATCGCGTAAAGCGCTGCGAGTGTCTATGGACAGTGGTGTTCATTTAACATCAGGTGACCCACTAGTTCGTTTGTCTGGCTTCAAAAAGTTATAATTGTACCTAATATATTTCATTATGTTCCACTATTCCATTTCCTGAATGGAACTAAGGTTTTTCCAGCCGCTCACTTTTTATTCGTCATACCAAAATCAGACTACTCTGTAAAAAGTTAGTCAATCATCCCCTGTTTTCCTCCCCTTAGGGTAGGAATATTATTTCCAAATTTACATGGGAGCACCCTTGGGGTATAAGCTTTCCAATAAAAAAGAATTATCAAAATCCGACTACTCTGTAATAAGTTATGCGTGGTCATATAGTACAATTAGTAACTGAACAATCAATCATCCCCTGTTTTTCTACCCTTAGAACGACGAACTTCACACATACCATTGAATTTCTTTCCAGGTGTGTGCACTTTCGGAGCCGTATGGATTGGAGTGTGGGGTGAGGCAGGGGGGGTTGACTTCGCCCAAGCTCTTTAATCTATACATAGATGGGCTTATCGTTGAGCTCAGCAGCATCCGTACCGGCTGTCGTGTTGATGATGTCAGTGTCAACAATCTGAGTTACGCGGACGATATGGTGCTGTTGAGCCCCACGGTAAGGGCACTCAGATCGCTCCTTAAGATATGTGAGTCGTATGCAGCCAGTCATACTAATTTATAATATTAAAAAGAGTGAATATATGATCTTTGAGGCCACTGGTAAGAAGAATCCTGAGAATATACCAGCCATCACATTAAATGGTGCTCGACTGAGCAGGGTTGATAATTTTAAATACCTAGGGCACTACCTTGCCGTTGACCTTAGGGATCAGATTGACATTGAGCGGGAACGCAGGGCGCTGGCAGTGAGATGTAACATGCTTGCCCGCAGGTTTGCTCGTTGCTCTGACCAGGTGAAAATTACGCTTTTCAAAGCGTATTGTCAGAGTTTATATGCGAGCAGCCTGTGGATTAGCTACACTCGGAAAGCACTGAGCGCCCTGCGCGTCCAATATAACAATGGTTTCCGGGCGTTGTTGGGGCTGCCCCGATTCTGCAGCGCATCGCTAATGTTCGCGGAGGCGCGCACCGACGGCTTCAACGCGGTTGTACGCAAAAGGACCGCCTCGCTGATGCGCAGAATTTGGGACAGCCCTAACACCATCCTCCAAGTGTTTGCGGGAAAGTATGATTCTCCGTTCCTCAAGCATTTCAACCAAGTGCTGGTTAATAATAAACTTTAACGAGCACTTGGTTGAAAATCTGAAAATCTGTAAATCTGTAAATTTAAATAAGCATGTCATTTTCTTAATTATACTCACTAACATAGCTATAAGATATTGTTACTAACATGTAGACTATGTAGTTGTCTGAATAAAGAGTTATTATTATTATTATTCCTCACGATATTTTGTTTCATTGTAAAGCTCATAGCATGGTAAATTTCTAATGTGATTTCGCAAATTCGAAGAACTCAAGAGTTGCAAGCCCGGATTCGAATTTACGACTCTACTAGTAGGCTACCACTTCTGGATAAAGTACTTACTTGATTTTAGTTCCGTGGCTATATAGGCAGCTACGAAACGGGACTAAACCTTTGATGGAGATAAATTATGTAACTAGTCTATGGATGGAGTTAATGGCCATGGACTGTCATATGAACTACAAAGATTAAATAATTTATTGAATCAGGCGTTACTTTGCGCAGATTAATGAACTGAAACAATTACTTTGCTCACCCGCAACCTTACTATAGTTACCTACGTTTATGTAAGAAATGCGTGTTCATGCAGTTCCTCTACCTCTTCACAGCACCAAACTACACTGACGCGTTTTGAGCTCTGTACGCTTAGTATAAGTTTTACTTCACCAAAATACTTCTCGATCGCGTTTACGTAAAAAAAATAATTACTAGGGTAGGGAAACATGGACAGCGACTCCGCGGCCGCGCGTCCATGTTTCCATAGAATTGAAATTTTTACGTAAACGCGATCGAGAAGTATTTTGGTGTAGTAAAACATATACTAAGCATACTGGTTGAGTTCGAAACGCGTCAGTGTAGTTTGGTGGTGGTGATAGTTGGGTTTGTGTGATTTGTATATGTTCGTACAGTGTGGCGGTGGAGGAACTGCATGAACACGCATTTCTTACATAAACGTAACTATCGTAAGGTCGCGGGTGAGGAAAGTGAGTAATTGTATCAGTTCAAAGATTAAGCTAAAGACTTGTAAAGGCTTTGACCAAATAAGTCCCAAAAACAGAATTTTATGTTGATTTAGCAAAGCGTTTTCGGCTAATATTCAGAAGCTCGCGAGGCGGCTGTTGAGCGACGCCGGTTGCCGTGGCGACCGGACGTGACCCGCGTGCCGGAACGGCCGGAACTCGGATCAGGGAGACGTAGGAGTTAAATGAGAATGTCAGTTTCATACTAAATAAATAAAAATTATAGGATAATTGACACAAGTTGACCTAGTCACAAACTAAGTAAACTTATGTTACTTATGGGTACTAGGTAATTTATTTATATACTAGCTTTTGCCCGCGACTCCGTCCGCTTGGAATTAGTAATTACCCCCGCTCCCACCGATCCCCCCGCACACCCCCATTCACATTCACCACCGTACTCCCAAGTCAAGCGTGCCTATAGAAGTTTTACTTCAAAAACCCCCGATTTTGAATCATTCCTCCGCTCCGCTCTGCTCCCCCCCCCCTCACCGAACCCCTCCGCACACCCGCGTTTACATTCACCACCGTACTCCCAAGTCAAGCGTGCCTATAGAAGTTTTACTTCAAAAACCCCCGATTTTGAAACATTCCTCCGCTCCGCTCCTTTTGGTGTTAGCGTGATGATATAGCTTTCCTCGACATATGGGCTATCTAACACTGAAATATTTTTTCAAATCGGAGCCGTAATTCCTGACATTAGCGCGTTCAACCAAACAAACAAACTCTTCAGATTTATAATATTAGTATAGATTTTCAATAAAAAATTGCAGTAAGTATTACTGTGATAAAACCGGCCAACAGCGTGTCGGACTCGCACAGGTTAGGGTTACGCAGTCGTTACGACGTGTACTATCTGTATTCAACAACAATCTTTCTAAGGATTTTGTACGGAACTTCTCAAAATTAATTAAAAAAAATATATAAATAGTTAGTTGACTGAGTGACTTGGAAATTCAACCAATATTATTTCAGTAATAAGTTACAATATTCATTGTAACGATTGAAAATACTACTAGCTTTAAAAATATCATAATTAATTACTAAACTAAACGGGACTTATCACGCAACAAACATTTATTTATTTAACTCGACGTTTTGGCCACATTGCAGCAACCGTGGTCACGAGTTTAGTAATTGTTTAAAAATATGCTTTGTCAGGTATGTATTCGATTTTTGATTCTGTGGTAGTATGCTCCAATAAATGGGGCCTTATTAAGGGTTAAAAAAAATTAAGGGAGAGTAACCTACCTATATTGAACCGGCGCTTAAATTGGACCACTTCCGTATTTCTACCAAATTACACTATTTATTTACACTGGCAACAAAAAATGAAGCGATGACAGCGCCACAAACAGTCCGCCAGTTTGCATCATCGCTTAATTTTTTGTTGCCAGTGTAAATAAATAGCGTGACTTGGTAGAAATACGGAAGTGGTCCAATTTAAGCGCCGGTTCAATATAGGTTAGTTACTCTCCCTATTACCATAGTAATTGTTCGTGATGATTAACTTTCAAACCGCTCAAACAGTGGCTTATATGAATAGACATGTTCTTTTCGTGTACCCAAATGATGATTTTGTATTTTGCCCATTATTCTTTTCAAACTGTATGTAATTTAATACGTACGTCAAATAGCCAGGTGCAATATTTCCGACATCTGTATCCTTTCACTAAGCATACGTTGTTAACATGGAAACTGTAATACCGTGTTTGCTATGCCTAACGTGACCATGTTTTTATTACGTTAAAACGGGACAACGACTTTTTAAGGAGATTTTAGGCAGAAATAAACTTTTTTTTTAAATAATACACATCTTACCACCTAATTTTGTTTTTATTTTTTTTCCGATCCGCAAATACACTTTAGCACTGGGTGATAACTTCCGAAATGTGTACAACTCTTGACAAGATTTTTGAAATATTATCTTTAATACAATTACTATTAACATAGTTCAAACTACGTATATATCTACATATTGAGTTTTCTTTTCTATCGGCAATTTGTTTACAAAAGAAAATACATGTTTGACTACCGCTTAAGTACGTGTCGTAATTTTAAATCTTACGAAAACGGGACATTTTCGGGTCCCGACCAGTTTTTTCGGGACACCGGGACAGAGTACCTGAGAGCGGGATAGTCCCGTACAAAACGGGACTAATGGTCACATAAGCTATGCCTGCCACGTTCTAAGGTAAGGGGGAGGGGGTTTTTATTTCATTACCTCCCCTAAGTAGGTGATAGTGCCCCCTAATAGCAGATAGAATCCTGAAGTGACGGGGAGAAATTTTAGATTATTTTGAGAATAATTTGAAAGCGTGTGGCCTAGTTTGACTTATGCCCTCTCAAGCAGGTCGTGGGTTTGAACCCGGGCACGCACCTGTGACTATTTCGTAATTTACATGCGAAATTACATATGAATCGAGCTTTACGTCTGGCTGGAGAAAGAAATTGAGGCCTATGTCCACATTAATCTGCTGTATCCTGGTTAAGGTTGCGGGTTCTCGTTGGATGCGAATGGCGCGGGACCGATCTGTTTGGCGAGTCTTGGGGGAGGCATAGGCCTATGTTCAGCAGTAGACGTCTATCGGCTGAAGTGATGATGATAATGATCAGCTTTACGGCGAAAGAAAACATCGTGAATCTGCACACCTAAAAATTCAGTGGTTTGTGTAAAGTTCCCAGTCCGCACTGGGCCCGCCCGGAAACTACGGCACAATCCTTCTTATTCTGAGACGTGGCCTGTGCCTTGCAGTAGGGCGTATATAGGCTGAGCTGATGATGATAAAACTAATGGTTTATGCGAAAGATACCGCGAGTAATAACTAGTGTTATGTCAGGTTTCGTATCAAATAGAGCTCTCAAACCTTTAAATCGCAATCAATTATAAGAAAAACAAGATGGCGTCTAAGAACTCGCAACATATTGTTTTCTACGACAGGGGGGGCGATGGACAGTTTTTGTGAGATATTAAAAAAGAGAGAGTAAGTGAAATACGATTGCAAGGACGCCTGGACAATACGGCGGGCCACGGGACCAGCGAGATACCTAAATGTGTTTTTATTTAGAAAAACCGATCAAGAGTGCTGTAACAGTCGTGTGTAGGTTTCCTTACAATGTTTTCCTTCACCGTGAAATGGTAAATTTCAGATGTAATTTCAAATATCGCACGTAAATTCCGAAAAACTCAGAAGTACGAGACGGCCTCTAACCCACGACCTTCTATTTGAGGGGTTATAGGACAAACCACCTTGGGTACAACGGCATTAAAACTTAATTAAACATTATGTACTGCTCTATCGCAGTGGTAGCGTCGCTTTGCTCCGAACTTGAAACATTCGTCAATAACAATTAAAAAAAACCTAATAGAGACTTACGGGGTGTTAACTTAAAATGACATGTCACTTTAATCGTCCTACCCGCCTGTTTTACGATGCCAGCACGCTATAGAAGATGACGGTGATCTAGAAGTAAGCAGAATCTTATTAAGCCGCTTGACAAAGATGCCAATAGGCGATCGATTTCTTATTGCAAAACGCTCTATTGATAGACCCCTGTCCAAGGATTCCGGAGCTTTTGGGAATTCGGTTTTTGAGATAACTATGGTTCAGTAGCTTTTTGAGGATTACTTTTTGTTGATTTTTATAGACAGACAAACGAGTCCTCAAATTGGACGAGTTAGTGTAATAGGCAGAGTTAAAAATAACATAACTATCACAAATTATCCCACATAACAGTTCATTCTTAAAGCCAAAACGTTACACAACCATCTATAACAGATGAGAAGAGAGAGTATGTAAGTAGGGTAACTTTCTGATAACTTCGAAAGTCGATTACTACGAATCCAACACACTCACAGGATTACTTGGATTATAATTGTTGACTACGAAATTCGATTTCCGAACTTAGCATCGTGCCATTCCGTTCACGCTAATTGTATGAAACAAAAGAGTGAAAGGGACAACATGATGCGAACTTCGAATTTCAAATTTCGTAGTATAGAACTCCAGATTCGCAGTTTTCGTGGCCTACTAATGGGCATGCGCGCATTGTAACGGCGACGTTTCGCGCGGATCGTAAATCAAAACTACTTAATCCAGGGGGCGAACGACCTCTTATTGATCAAACAATAAAATTGACGAGATTTCATTTTTTTGACACTTCAAAAGAGTTTTGCCTCCTAAACACGGAAAAATATTTATAAAAATAATAATAATAATAATCATATATTGAAATAACTGTACATAATACACGTTGAGGTTGAGGCATGTACTAATTTATATGTAAACAAAGTTAGGCATTAATCTGATATGCTATGAAAATCAATTACAATCGTGTTAGATATCCAAATGTACAAATATACAATATTTACATTAGTTAACAAACATTAATATTTGTGTCTGGCGAAAACCGGGGTTGCCAACGCCCTCTCGTGGAGTCAGTAGTGAAACTACAATTTCACTTCATCTTTATGACAATATATCTCAAGTGGGGCTTTGAAACAGTAAAAGTAACTTGTAAAAGTCCTTAACTAATATGGCACGCATCAAATGTTTTTGTTATAGTCAACAGATAACCTTTGTTAGGCGCTACGAATTCCGTTTTAAGCGTCCACTAGCGCCATCTAGGTCGCCGCCGTGGACATACTTAAGGAATGTTTTCTTAACTAAACTACTCTCAATGTTACAACACTAATATATAATTAATGAAAACAGTAAACTAATACTAAAATTAAACTAAAATTTAAAAAAAAAAAATAAAACCTCCTTCAAAAAACATCCAAAAAACTATGAAATAATAATTGAACCGAACCGACCACAATAAGCATGAAAATATCTTTCTTCTAATCTGTTTTAAGTCGGTGCCTCAGCTCGAGCCAGCAGGAGTGGACCTAGTAATCTAACATACCTACATACCTACTATCTATAGGGCTTCTACACTCCTGCTGGCTCGTGCTGAGGCACCGACTTAAAACAGATTAGAAGAAAGATATTTTCATGCTTATTGTGGTCGGTTCGGTTCAATTATTATTTCATAGTTTTTTGGATGTTTTTTAAAGGAGGTTTTATTTTTTATTTAAAATTTTTTATTTTTTGCTTTTTAGTTGTTTCTGTATAAAATAGACGCGTAGGATAAAATCATCAGTTTGACTTCGAAATAAGTTTATGTTGAAAATTCTATTTTAAAAGCTCGACAGGGTATGCCATTTTATTACAGAGTTCCATGATACTTTCTGAATGCAAATGCTCGACTTGTCACCGAAAATACTAAAATCGCTATACGTTTCTCTTGAATTTTTGAGGAGTTTCTTCAATTCCTCATGGATCCCATCATCAAAACTGGATTCTGGTAACAACGGGACCAACCTTGAAGCATGTGCTTTCAAACAACGAAAAAATTTTCCAAATCGGTTCATAAATGACTGAGTTCTGAGGTAACACACGTTAAAAAAAAAAAAAAAACAACCGAATTGAGAACCTCCTCCTTTTTTTGAAGTCGGTTAAAAATAGACATCATGGAGGGAACGTCACATAGATGGTGCCGCCAACTGGTGCCATCAATTTTAATGGTTTACCCTTATAAGTTTATTTTACTGTCCGCATAGTGTCTCTTCTGTCGCATTAGTGCTAGGTAGCGCCTCGCGACGATAACGTTACGCATTCGCGGCTAAATCGTTGCACTATCGTGGCAAACTTCTTTGCACTCGCTTCACTTTTAACACGTACGCAAATCAACAGTGTGGCTCTAAACCTATGATAAATATAGAGCACATCTCAAATGCTCTAAAATAAAGTCAAACAATTTCCTAATAACTCGGTTTTATAGCTCCTTACCCCCGGACGTGCAAATATTTTTATGGCCGTCCGCGTGCCTGCGCGCTCCCCTGACAATAGCATGATTTAAGGACTGTTGATTATGCTTCAGCGTATTATTTATGGGTTTAAATGCAAAGACAGGCGTACGGTCGGCCACAGAAGTCGCTGAACACTTTACTACTTTGTCTAATCTACTTTGACTAACGTGACATAATTTCAAACTTCACAGTATAACTGGTTATTGCGACAACGCACTAAAGTGTTTAGCGACTTCTGACGCTGACTGTAGGTACTAGATGGAAGTAAATAAATTAAAAAAATATGGGAAAATTCACACCAATTCACCTAGTTCCAAACTAACCACAGCTTGTACCACGGTGCTTCCACTTCCAACAATGTCTATTTTTAGTTCCGTCAATTTGCACTAGATGGCGATATTATTTATTAAATCATGTAGAAAATAGATGAAAACAACTTTAGATTCTAGTTTCAAAAATGCTGTGGCAGTGGCCCATGGGCAGTGGCACAGCACAGCAGGGCTGGTATTGATACGTGTGATTATTGGTCCTTGATATTATAGGTATGGTCCTAATAGTAGTTACAGGAATTTGCGTTAGATGGCGTTGTGCCGTTGAATAGAGTGATATCTCTATCCTCCTATATATGTATAATGTACTCTGTGGCTTGTACTATGGGTTCCAGACAACGGATAAACATACAGGTATATAGATAAATACATATTAAACATCCAAGACTCGAGCACAAACATTCGTATTTTTTCACACAAATATCTGTTCTGCTCCAGATGAACAGAAAGGTAATATCAGACGATTTGTTTACTACCTAGAATGCTTTATTTTTAGCGCACCTCTGATTTTTTCTAAATTGATGTGTGAAATTCATTACCAATATCATCATTTCAGCCGTAGGACGTCCACTGCTGGACATAGGCCTCCTTCAATGTATGAAATTACATTTGAAATTTACAATGAGCTTTACAGTGAAGGCAAAAGTCGTGAGGAAACTTCCACAGCCACACACCTGGAAAGCAATTATAAATAAAAATAAATAAATATAAATATTAGGCGACAATCTTACACAAATCGACCTAGACCCAAACTAAGCAAAGCTTGTACTATGGGTACTAGATGACGATAAACATACTTATATAGATAAATAAATACTTAAATACATAGAAAACATCCATAACTCAGGAACAAATATTCGTGTTCATCTCACAAATAAATGCCCTTACCGGGATTCGAACCCAGGACCTCTTGCTTCGTAGGCAGGATCACTACCAACTAGGCTAAAGCGGTCGTTAAATAATAATATATCGTAATTTAGTGGTGTGTGTGAAGTTCCCAATAGCGAATAAAATTAAAACGAAAGAACAAATTCGTTCCGAATAGATATAAATTTACGTGCAGTAATTAAAATGGCGCGAATTTTTCTCAATTTCACGAGATCCAATAAAGAAATGCAAATGAGCCGCTGAGAATTATTGCTCCGGCCGGTGCCGGGGCGATGTCGATAGATTGATATGTCGATAACATTTTACAAAAAAAAAAATACAAAATCATTTATTGACAAAAACTACATATTTACATTTTTGAGGCTATCCATCAGTGGCCAAACTAGGCTGAGCCTATATCTTTGCCATCTGCGAGTGCATTAAACAGAAAAAAAAGAAAAAATATTTACTAAACCAGTCTTGATATTACGAGATGCATATCCTATTTTTTTAAAGCACACGTTTTTTGTATTAATAATCAATAGAGAAGGGGACTTGTGACCGGATTTTTTAGTCCGTGCAAGTCGGACACTGTCTGGGCCCTCCATTCCCAGTTCGTCCGAAGGGATTTTTCCCGAGCACAAGTCACTCTTCCTACCCTTAAGTAAAAAACAGCAAAGACTTCGCGTCTTTGGCCCCTCTGGCGACACATTAAAAAATAAAAAAAGAATATCCTATTTTTCAAATTATGTTTATAATAGTTTAAATCAGGCATTGCTTTGCGGAGGTCCATAGGAGGTAGCATAGTGAACGGTTGCGATACTCCGAGGATGAGCTCTGGTTGAGTTCGAAATGCGTCATGTTACTCATGTTGTTTGGTGGTGGTGATAGTTGGGTTTGTGTGATTTGTGTCTACACTGTAGAGGTGGAAGAACTGCATGAACACACATTTCTTGCATAAACGTAACTATCATAAGATCGAGGGTGAGCAAAGTAATTGTTTCAGTTCATTTATAATAGTTGCCAGTTGGCCAATGTCATTACATTGGCAGCTATACTCCGATTGAGCCTGGCCTACCAACGCGGAAACGATGCCTTGCCTCCTGAATAATGTGCCGTCCGGTGATGATTAAAGGATAATTTTTATTTGTAAGTTTTTAGCGTTAGTATCTAGTCTGCGGTGCTCCTTCTATAATATAAACACACAGTGTGCAGTGTGATCAACCATTTCCAAATAGGTAATGTATTATCGCCCCAAGCGCCAGATAACCACCTTAAAGGCCCAGTTTGCGTGCAGTGGCTAGACATCTGTCCATAACAATCTATAGCAATAAACATCAACGGCTGCAAGCAAATTTGTTTTGAAAATGGGTATCTGACGTCTGGGGCGATGGTACATAGGCATTTTCATGGGGTCTACGGCCCGAGCCCTCTCTATTTGAGGAGAGGCTTGTGCCCTAACAGTGAGACGTAGCACGGTGATTTTTTTTTAATTGGTGATCAGGAGTTGAAAATTACTAATCCCTAGCCAAAATAGAATTTAATAGATGAGGTTTCAAGACATTAAAACTAACAAGTTTGATATGAAGTATCTTTTTGTATTTTTTTTTATTTTTCAACTTCATTTTTTATTACTTTTACGGTCATCCCGTGAAATCCATATATTTCATACTAAATACAAACTGAAATATGGATGCACAGGAAAACCCCAGAAAAAAGACCAGCGCTGGGAATCGAACTCAGGTCCTAGGTTCTGGTTTTAAAATACAAAAAGATACTTCATATCAAACTTGTTAAAGTTTGGCTTAGTAGCGACATCTCTTGTCCGGGTGAGCGGATGGATAGTTCCGAAGGAATGTTGAAGTCTCTCGATGAGTGTATAACATAGATGGCGCTGTATCACTGCTATATAATTGATTATCTAACAAATTGAGATATGGATGTATGGGAAAAATTCGTGTCTAAACTCCTGACCAGTGGTGGTGTAGGGGAATGGCACGTGGCACGGAATGCTGAGGACCTGGGTTCGATTCCCAGCGCTGGTCTTTTTTCTGGGGTTTTTCTGTGCATCCATATTTCAGTTTGAATTTAGTATGAAATACATTAAAAGTCCGTTTAATTAAAAAAAAACTTTATTATTAAGACCTCGTCCAATCACCGAAGGTCATCTTATATTTATGGAAGTTAAGTAGTGTCATCCAGGGTCATCGTTTTGGCGGGGAATTCTACAGGTCTCACGTCAAAGTTTGTTTAAGGACTTGTCAAAGAGGTTTTAGCCTCATAGAATAAACGATGTGTAGGGTGACAATGATTTTAATTAAAAAGTCATTTGTCAAAAATAGAACTTTGGACTCACGTAAGTGCGACTTAAACGTGGTCACCACCGATTAGAAATCATCGTGTGTAGACTGGGGTGATGGTAAAAACAATCTGAACTGCCTACGGCCAGATGTGCAGGTCAGCTAGGTCTGTGCCGGCCGCCCTTGTCCAGTCAGCGTCAAATAGTTCGTGACTCCCAAAGTGGTCAAATAGTTTGCAACACGTCTTTATTACAGTTGAAATAAGGCCGTGTTGCTAACTTTTTGGCCACTGTGGGTGTCACGAAGTATTTGACGCTGACTGTCCAATTCTACACAAATCAACTTAATGCCATGTCACTCAGATCTATGACAAATACCACACAATATTGGAACGCGTTTCAAACTACGTTACGGGCGTTTGACGACCGGGTAGCCTAGTGGTTAAAAAACCTAACTACGAAGCTTGTGGTCCCGGGTTTCATTCCATCCCCGGTCGGGGCGGATATTTGTATGACTATTACGAATGTTTGGGCTCGACTCTTGGATGTTCAATATGTATTTAAGTATGTATTTATCTATGTAAGTATATGTTTATCCGTATTCTAGTATCGTCCCATGGTTTATTATCATTATTCATTATTACTTCCATAGGCTGTGATGATGTCATGAATATTTTCACGATTGTGATTTAACACGTTGAATGCGAGACTTTTTTACTACAACTGACGTTCAGTGCTATACCAGGGCTGGGCAAAATACATGCTTTGCTTTAATTAAAATACAAATTACAAAATACTATCTCGCATGTATTTAAAATACGAAATACAAAATACTTTTAAGTCGAGTATTTGAAATATAAAATACAAAATACAGTATTTCAGGTATTTTATTTAAAATACAAAATACAAATTACAAAATACTAAGTAGAATTAAAACGAATCCAACCCGGCATGGGCAAGAGGAGTAAAAGAAAATTACTCTCTTTAAACATGAAACTACCGTGAGGTCGTGAGACTCACTCATAGTGAAAATACAGATTATGGTCCGAGAGCTGGCACCAATTTTTGGGTAGGTGTTTGAGGCAAGCTGAAAACTTGTCACATACTTCTCCTATCATACCCCAACACAAAACTGCAGACCTGGCTGGTGAGTAGCGGGGCTAAATGAAACCATGACTTTTTAATTATTTTTTTGGTTCCTAAAATATATTTAGGAAATATTCAATTTATATATGTTGTAGTTTAATGTTTAAAGAATAAAAAAAATAATAAGCCAGATGATTTAGTCGGGTCTTTAATATTGCCAGGCGCGTGCAAACATATTTTTCAAAAAAATATAAAAAATGTATTTGACGCAACTTGAAATTTTAATAGAGTATATTATTTATAACTAAAAAAATAAGATTCTCAAAAAGACAGGTCATTTTGGTGGGACTTTCTACCTGCCAGGTGATTTAACAAATATACTCACTCGCACGGATATATCATTTGTTAGATCACCTGGCAGGTAGAAAGTCCCACCAAAATGACCTGTCTTTTTGAGAATCTTATTTTTTAGTTATAAATAATACCCTATTAAAATTTCAAGTTGCCTCAAATAAATTTTTTATATTTTTTTGAAAAATCAAAATATGTTTGCACGCGCCAGGCAATATTAAAGCCCCGACTAAATCGTCTGGCTTATTTTTTTTTTATTCTTTAAACATTAAACTACAACATATAAAAATTGCATATTGCCTCAAATATATTTTTGGAACGAAAAAAAATTAAAATTAAAAATTCATAGGTTCATTTAGCCCCGCTACTCACCAGCCAGGTCTGTAGTCTTGTGTTGGGGTATAATAGGAGAAGTATGTGACAAGTTTTCAGCTTGCCTCAAACACCTACCCAAAAATTGGTGCCAGCTCTCCTACTATTACTCACGTTTCAAAACGAGTCGAATTTAACTCGACAGTTTCGGGCTAATCCGTAACCCTTCCTCTCGGAAGAGTACGCTACGGCTGTGCCAAACGTGCACTCAAGTACGCTACGGCCTGAAATACCTATGTCGACTTAAACTAGTTTTGAGACGTGGGTAATCAGTATTATTTTACTAAAAATTACTTTTATTAAAGGAAACTAGGTACTTTTACTGATTAAAAGCAGAGTTTCCTTTCCTAAACACCAGACTTAAGTGTTATCTGCCTCTCATAGGGGAATGAATAAAGTCATGTCTACACCGGTGCGTTTTCATGTTCAACTTAAGATCGCTAAATGAAATCTAAATGTATTTTGTTAAAATGTATTTTGAAGTCATAAGTATTTGAAATACTAACTACAAAATACCTTAGCGTCAGGTATTTGAAATACAAATTACAAATTACATTTTCAGCGAGTAATTGAAATACAAATACCAAATACGTATTTGTATTTCAATTACGTATTTCAATTACAAGTAATTCAAATACTGCCCAGCTCTGTGCTATACATACCATTTTTGACTTGTAACATTTTTTCTAATAGTGCGGTACAAGACGATAGTGACTTGTAAGCAGAAGATTAAGTTTTTCCCACTATTTCTTTGTTTTTTATAAAAAAATATAATTTTATGATTGCAATAGCAAGTTGACATGTTTAATTAGATAAGTTTGCTGTCGCCACAGAATACAGACTTTAATTTGGAAGTTATATGACATTTAAATAACAAGACGAATTCGACTTGTACCGCATCACGGGGGTAGGGCAAGGTTTGTTATGTCGATAATTTTATAGAGAAGGGAAATATAATGAAACAAAATATCGCTATCGATGTTCACAATTATTTAATAAAAATTACAAAACTAAATGTTCAAATACGATTTTTTGTAGCATTATTGTTTTTCTTATTTTTTTTTATAACAGTCAACGCACATTTTACTTCTGGTACCTTTTTGAAACTTGTTGACTTCCTTTTTTGCGGCAATAAATCCATCATTATCGTATTGTAGTTTTCGCAAAGCTACTTTGGTCACTTTTTTCTGTGAGTTCTAACACTTTTAATAATGTTTTCTATGGCCTATTTCTCGGTGCATTCATTGAGAACGAAACTACGTACAAAAAAGTCGTTATTAATCACAACACTAGCCCGCACTGGCCAGTTCCCATGGTGCGATACAAGGCGGTACTTTACAAGACAGTTTTGGCTGGTACCGCACCAATTACAATTTTTTATCGTCTGGTGCGGTACAAGTTGAATTTGTCTTGTATACTTTGAACCTACCTATTGGATATAATTTGAAGTAACAAACCTAAATGTATACTTGTCTCTTTCTGAATCAAGGGATTTCAATGTCAAATCACCGCCGCACCAGACAGAGATCGCCTATTTTCAACGCCGCACCAAACAAAAGTCTAATGCAAGTCAAAAATGACTTGTACCGCACTCAACGTGTTAAATATCGATCCCCTGTAACTTTTGACGTTACTGTCGATACTTTTAGTACAGCCCTATTACACGGTGAAAAAGTTTTTATAGCTAATTCCCTGCCGTTTCGTTTATTCTTGCTTTTACAGTCGCCATAGTCAATCTGCTTGTAAATGAACTTGCATGTTTGTTTTACTGTCTATGCCCAGTTTATGTACTCTGTGGTAACTTTTTGATTACGAATTGGGGTAACATTGTTACGATGTTCGGTTTTATGGAGAGTTTTAGGGTCATTCTTTTTTTTTTCATTGTACTTCGAAAACGATGTGATAAGAGTTTGAACTTGTGGACAGAAATGGGAATTGCCAGAGATTTATTACTTACTTTTAATTTTATTTATTAACCGTTGACGGTTGTTTTTTGGTTGGCAAGAAATCCTTATAATTTCGCCATGCCGCCGGTCTGTCTGCCTGTCTGTTTGTCTGGTCTTGCAGGCTGTAATTTTTAGTTTCCCAAGAACATTTTTCTATTTAATTATCAGTTTATTTTTGGTAAAAGTCAAGTGCAACCCCTCCCCCCCTGCCCCGTAAGCAAGGTAAACCGTTGGCTTAAAAAATATGAAAAATAAATAAATAAATCCTTACTTCCTTCCTAATAAAAATGCGAAACTGTTTGTTTGTCTGTCACCTCTTCACGCTTCAACCGCTGATCTGCTTTAGATGACGACAATCTTCGATCAACAAAAAATTGTTGTGTTGATCAAAGAGGACAATGAACGAATTCTACACTACACATGGAACTCTACACGCACTTGACCAGTTTTTTTTAAATTTTGGATTCTCTTTACAATAAATTCAAGCTCTGTTTCGAAAAACAAGGTTGTCATCTAACACTTCTTTTTGCAATTAATAAAATAATAAACCTAATCTCAGCCTACATTAGCTAGACATTTATTTGCAATCGCAATATGGCCGATAGATCAGCCGTGGGTTGCCATACATCCGCGTAATAGTGCCATGCTTTGCGACTGGCAACATTAACATGAATACTTGATGCCAATGTGGCGGCAGAAAAATGGCGTTCCCGCTAAAATCTACCGTCGAACGCGTGAGGAATGGGGAGGTGGATTGTTTGGATTTAAATAAATAAGTGATACATTCAATGTTAAAAATCCTACTAATGTAAATGGGAAAGTTTGTGTATGTTTGTGTCCATTAGCGCATGCATTCGTGCGTGCGCACGTGCCTGAGTCACTGAATATAATAACAGTACTAATTAGGGTTCGAGAATTCCCGGGAAATCGTTGGGCTTTGTTCCCGGGAAATCAAGCTCGAGAAAACTCGAGAACTCGAGAAATCATATCACTACATAGTATAAAACAAAGACGCTTCCCGCTGTCTGTCTGTCTGACCCTATGTATGCTCAGATCTTTAAAACTACGCAACAGATTTTGATGCGGTTTTTTTAATAGATAGAGTGATTCAAGAGGATGGTTTATATAGAATACATGCATAATTGCACCCGTGCGAAGCCGGGGCGGGTCGGTAGTTTGAATCTATTTTAATGCTGTACTTGTATTGTTAGATTGTTACGTACCTGTAATGTTTCTTTTATCTTGCAAAAATTTAATATGATTTTTTTTTTCTAATTAACATGCCAAAAATGGTGCTGTGATTGTAATTTTTGTTTATTGTTTGTTTTGTAAAAAGAAAGAAGCTAGAAGTTTTAAGTTGATTTTTTTTCTTTTTAATGCTGTGCTTGTGCTGTGATTGTATTATATAAGTCACAAATGTCAAAATAGCTTATTTTTTTAGTTTTCTTTAAGAAAAAGAAGCTAATTATGTTGAAGACTGACAATAAAAGTATTATAACTATTTTGATAGTTTTATTTGAGAGGTAACCACTGAATTTGTTGATTAATCACGTTATTGGAACCGAAGAATATGCAAATCCGTACGTAAATGTAAATTTCTCGACAACCCGAGAAGACCCGAGAAATCAGCCTCGAGAATTCTCGAGACCCGAGAAATTGATAAGCTCGAGAAATCATGAACCCTAATTGATACTTGATCTAATTTGTTGCTTCTGGATGTCTGGCCGCATGACGAACATGCTATGCTTCCATCAATTACTCTCTGGATGATATCGCGTTGTAGCGGAGTTTATAAGTCTGGAGCCTGGGTAAGGGCCAGAATGATTCAACCACTACATATGAGGATATAACTCAGTTTATTATGATAGTACAGATACAGGGTTTATGTACTCTTCATGATTATTGATTTACATACATCTGGTTCGCATCAGTTAATTATATACAGTGTGATTATGACGTCATCGGGTAACCACATAAACAAGAAGTTGGCTTAATGTAAATGACACAATTGTACCAATAATACAGATGAAACCGGGTTCCATAAGGAACCCGGGAGGTCCACCGATACCACCCCTCGACCTCTCCTCACGCCTCCTTCTTCAATACGAATCTACAAGGAGATACGTATTGCATTAGAGTAATGCGCTAACAACGGCGCTTGCAAGAGCTATTATTACAAGTACAATTCTGCACAACAGGTAAATTTATATAGGTCAAGATTGGGTAAATAATATGGAACAAACTCACAGCTTTCTTGTTCTCTGGAACTGCATCTATATCCTCTCGCCATCCGTCCTCAATCATATTCTATCTAATCTGAGGGCAGTTCACTCACCCACTTATCCATCAAGTTCAAATATCAACCGATTTTCCCTCCTCGTCATAAACGTCAATGTCATCCCTAAGATTGCCAGCTTAAAATAGGATTGACAGATCAGAATAGATGTCACTGCATGAATGCCACCAACTAGTACATCGCGGAGTTCACGGGATCCGCGACACGCGTATCATCACGTTAAGAAAGTATTTAACTTCCGGATGACATCTCGTGGCATCACAAAAGGAAGTGTGGCGGATGGGGTCCCGAAGGCATTAATAAGTTGTTTCTGGATGACATCTCGTGGCATCACATAAGAAATAACAGCAATAGCACGTTGATGCAAATTTTTGCTAATGTAGGTTATAAATAAGACACGTGTCCCCCGGGGCGCCAGGTGTCGGTGATTGAGTCTTCGAAGCCATCTGAGTACCTGAGAAAAGCATTTATTTTCATTTATTTATGTTTACTGTACTGTCTACATACTTTACCTCCGTAATAAGAACTCTCTGATGAAATTGAAGGCGATATGGAGCAGGATCTTGATTTGATCAGTTTTCTTATCTTATTTGTTAATTCCGACGAATCGTCTCTTTTCCTCTTATTCCTACCCATTATTCTGCGATATTTGGTGATTTATTTTATATTTTATCGAAAGGATGAACTTGATGATGCCGCACACAAAATAACAATGACAAACTGTCCGTTACGCCCTCAAGTGGCGTCGTAGGGAACTACCAACATAAGTTTTTTTTTTCTTTCATATTTTTAAAACGACTACTACATAATTAAATCTCGAGGATGTAGCATCGAAATATAATTTATAATTTACAGATTATGTTTGCCTTTCGTGCAATAATGATATTAAACAAATTTTTGGGGCATCTTCTGTTTTAAGGAAGGTGTTGAAATGAAAGTTTAGGCTCGCTCGGCGCTGGGTGGACTCAGTGCTGTATGCTTAGTATAAGTTTTCCTTCACTTCAATACTTCTCGATCGCGTTTACGTAAAAATTTCAATTCTATGGAAACATAGACGCGCGCGCGCGGAGGCGCTGTCCATGTTTCCCTAGTAATTGAATTTTTTACGTAAACGCGATCGAGAAGTATTGAAGTGAAGGAAAACTTATACTAAGCGTACTGTACGCTTAGTATAAGTTTTACTTCACCAAAATACTTCTCGATCGCGTTTACGTAAAAATATCAATGCTATGGAAACACGGACGCGCGGCCGCGGAGGCGCTGTCCATGTTTCCCTAGTAATTGATTTTTTTACGTAAACGCGATCGAGAAGTATTTCGGTGAAGTAAAACCTATACTAAGCATACAGCTTGCTTCGCCTACTAATCGTAAGATGTCGCTGTCCTGTCACAAACTGGGTAACGTTGTTCTAAAACAAAATCTATATTATGTTGTAGTCCATTACTTCAGTTTCTTATTAACTCCTTTCCCTATACATACTAAAAGAACTAAATTTTTTGGGGCACCTTCTGTTTTAAGGAAGGTCTTGAGATAAGATAAGGCTCGACGCTGGATGGATGTTTGTCGCAATCGCAATGACGACGTCACATTATATTAGGGTACTGGGTAGATTTGGGAGTAAATGGAACGGTGTTAATTATACGAAAAACTAACGAACGATAAAAAACTTATAAAATACTTATCGATAATTTTAACGATAAAAATTACCTAGTAAATTAAATAAATTAATCAATAACATTTTTTTGGTATATTCTGCAAACCATACATTTGTACGGTCAAGTGCAAAAATAAGTATCGATTTAATCCTCCCATCGTTACATACCTATACCTTAATTCCACGATATAAGAGCTATGGGACGTATTTATGAGCAAGTTGTGTGCACCCATATTTTAACACTTGACTGTACGGTAAACTGGCTTATATTTAACGAATCAAAAGTGAGCGCCCGAAAAAACTGAAGTTCCATTCAGGAACAGTGGAACATAATGAGATATATTAGATTTATCTTTGTCAATTTATCAGCTTTAACCTATAAAACCTAATAAAGTTTTCAACAGCACGTCACATTTATTGTGTCAATGTGTCTGACACTGTCTCACAAAGGCGTTTATTTTAATGATTTGTTGAATTTATTAGTAGAGCTTATTAAAGCTAATAAATTAATAAAGTTATTTGTTTATTTATTTCTTCGGTTACAACTATTTTTACAGGTATTAACCTATAATACAATAATAATAATAATAATTATTAATAAAATGAAATCTGTCTATGACTTTAGACATATTGATTACTAAGTTGACTTAAGATATTTTTTTTTGTGATTTTTTTTATATGGCTTAGGTAGATATTTTATCTCGATATGAGGTATGGTTGCGCCATCTTTTGCTGAATAGCTGAACTAACTCGAAAGAAACCCTCCGTCGCCTAAGGTCGTTATTTCTTCAGGAACTTTATTTAACCACTCAACCTACGTACTGCAGCGGCGTTATCCTTAGGGTCTTTTTCACTAATGCTATGCTATAAAACCGATTGAGGAATATCCAGAGCACGCGTCTTTCCATATAAAAGTTTGTTAAGCACATGTCCCCTAGACCCACTAGAGCTACTTGAAACCGTTACTACTACACACAACATGTCCTTTACTTAAGTTTTTCACCAATATGCTACGTGGACCAATTAAATGCATCTATAGCAATGTAGCATAACATTATCATGGGCCGATTGACACCTATCGTCCTAGTCCCAAACTAAGCAAAGCTATAACACGGATAACGGATAAACGTACTTGTTGTAAATACGTACTAAACATCCAAGACTCGAGCACAAACATTGGTATTTTGCACACAAATATCTGCCCTGATCGCAAATCGAACCCGGGACCTCAAACTTCGTAGTCAGGTTGTCTAACGACTCTGCGTTATTTCTATCCGGCCGTCATGTGTTTTTTTACGTGCTTGAGTATAATTTAGTAATTAAAGATCATCAGATTTTATTCATCTT
Source organism: Archips xylosteana (assembly GCA_947563465.1). Taxonomy (NCBI): domain Eukaryota; kingdom Metazoa; phylum Arthropoda; class Insecta; order Lepidoptera; family Tortricidae; genus Archips; species Archips xylosteana. The sequence continues at coordinate 12,684,669 of OX387364.1, read as the reverse complement.
ATCTAGCTGGAGATCTGGGGAAAATACCATTCGAAAGTGGTATGTAATATTGGCTATGTGCGAAGCTATTGGCTAGGTACAGAAAACGATCGCAGCGCACAACATGGCAAAAATTAGAAGTTAATGGGGAGGAAATGAGCATACTAAAAGAAATAGCAATACATATTAAGGAAGAGAAAAGAAAACAGTAATAGGTAGTGATACTTCATCTAAATCATTTGTTATCCATTTCTGGGCCAAGCCCATACGTCACTGGTCCAGATTTACATATAAAACACACCAATATATCAATTCGACCACGAATGCAATTTGTGAGTGGTACCCATAAATAACCATTTCTCGTTTGACACATGGCGACCCCTCGCTAAGCTAAGACGGGCAACACTGCGGCCCGCGCTTTCCCGCCATTATTTGACAGATGCGTTCCGAATTTGAAAAGCGGAAGACTTTTCAAGCGGCACGGCCGCTCAAATCAAGTGTGAAATTCAATTGGGTGGCCATAAATATTGTCGGGTTTGAAAAATGTTACAGTTTTATTTTTCAGTTCTCTAGCAAGTCCCTGCGAGGGTGTGATGTGTGGTTTGGTTATCCGTTTCAATTTCACAGAAAATTTATTCCACAATTTAGACTTGCGATAAATGTACCAAACGCTGATTTAACAAGCTAGAGCAGTATTGTGAATAGATTTAGGTATTTGTCAAATATACAAGTGCAATGAACAGTACAGTCCGACCGAGAGCTGGCCTGGCACCAAGTTTTGGGTAGGTATTTGAGGCAAGCTGAAAAAAAACTGTTAAGGCTGTTTCTTAAACGACCGCTTTAGCCTAGTTGGTAGTGACCCTGCCTACGAAGCAAGAGGTCCTGGGTTCGAATCCCGGTAAGGGCATTTGTTTGTGTGATGAGCACGAATATTTGTTCCTGAGTTATGGATGTTTTCTATGTATTTAAGTATTTATTTATCTAAATAAGTATGTTTATCGTCGTCTAGTACCCATAGTACAAGCTTTGCTTAGTTTGGGACTAGGCCGATTTGTGTAAGATTGTCCCCCAATATTTATATTTTATATTTATTTTTTATAATTGACTTTTAATAAAAACCATTAGTATTTTTTTAGACATTCCGAATTACTTAAACGTTATTGTAATAATTTGGCAGCTCCCATATTATTCATGCCAAAGCGGTGAGTGTGGAAAGTACGACGAAACTCACCGAGAAAAGGTATCCGTTTTTTGTTGTCTTGACGGGGACACTACCATATTTATAGTGTTATATTTATAGTGTGTGTTAGTGGGCGCTCAACCAGTGCAGCTTGCTTCGCCTACTAACCGTAAGATGTCGCTGTCCTGTCACAAACTGGGTAACGTTGTTCTATAACAAAATCTAAAGGTAACGCCACCAGAGTTGAGGCCACGCACACAACCACATCTCATGTAATGACAGCGGGACTTTGACGTTGTGTTGTCGTTAAACGTCAACACAACGTCAAAATCCCGCTGTCATTACATGAGATGTGGTTGTTTGCGTGGCCTCAACTCTGGTGGCGTTACCTTATATATGTTGTAGTCCATTACTTAAAATTATTAGTATTACAGGATTATTATGTAGTAGAAGAATATTTGGGGCACCTTCTGTTTTAAGTTAACTAACCCTTTCAACGCCAACGACACATATAGGTGTCACAAAGTACATTATCAAAGTGATCTTGACACAATGACATAAGGTTCAAAGCAGGTTTACGTTTTGTCGAGGCGTGGCGTTGAAAAGGTTAAGATAAGGTACAAGTAACGCCACCAGAGTTGAGGCCACGCCATTGTTGCCATATCCATTTTAAGTAAATCCGTAGGTCCAGGCAAAAAAATCCGTAGAATTCCGTAAATCACCTGAAGAAAAATCCGTAGATCTACGGATTTTTTTAAAATAGGTATATTCAACTGCACCTGAACCTTTAAATGCTATTGAAAATTAGATTAGAGTCTGGCTAAAGTAAATTGGCAATAGAAAATCGACAAAAATTAAAAAAAAATTGGCGATCTATTCTGACAAGGAAGAAATTTTCTATTCATACGCTTCGGTTTCCCGTTTATTCCGTTCCGTTTTGTTCATTTTTGCTAGTTGTCAGCGAAACTAGAAGGTAAATTTTAAAAATTAGGCTAGTCTAAAATTCCGTAGATTAGCCAAGCATTTCCGTAGGTCTGGACTCTGGGCACAAGGCCTAAAATCCGTAGATCTACGGATTTTTCCGTAGATCTGGCATCGCTGGGCCACGCACACAACCACATCTCATGTAATGACAGCGGGATTTTGACGTTGTGTTGACGTTTAACGACAACACAACAACAAAATCCCGCTGTCATTACATGAGATGTGGTTGTGTGCGTGGCCTCAACTCTGATGGCGTTACCTAAGGCTCGACGCTGGAGGATGTTTGTCGCAATTGCAATGTCGACGTCACATTACATTAGGGTACTGGGTAGTTTTGGGAGTAAATGGAACGGTCTTAATTATACGAAAAACTAACAGGTTTTAACTTAACCGAATAAATTTTGATAAGTAATTCACGACAAAATTTACCTAGTAAATTAAATAAATTAATCAATAATATTTTTTTTGATATATTACTGCAAACAAAGTTCCCCATCCGCAAAGTAATTGTTTCAGTTCATTAATATGGACCTCCGCAAAGTAACGCCTGATTCAATAAATTATTTAAAGAATTATCTTTGTCAATTTATCAGTTTAACGGTTAACCTATACAACCTAATAATTTAAAGTTTTGACTTATATATAGACTAACTAACTAACTAACTAGTTTGGCTCAGTGACCCAAAATGAGTCTTGGCCTCCGAAACGAGAGCACGCCACTTAGCCCGATCCTGCGCAGTTTCACGCCATATATAGACTGTTTGCTTTATTTTCAACTGCAATTCACATTGATTGTGTCAATGTGTCTGACACTGTCTCACAAAGGCGTATATTTTAAAGATTTGTTGAATTTATTATTTATAAGGTTGTATAGGTTAAAGCTAATAAATTAATAAAGTTATAATTGTACCTAATATATTTCATTATGTTCCACTATTCCATTTCCTGAATGGAACTTAGGTTTTCCAGCCGCTCACTTTTTATTCGTCATACCTCCATACAGTCTGCAAACCCTCCTCTCACTACTGCCACCCGCTCCAACAAGGATCCAGAAGCAGCAGACGAGGCTCTGAGCGACTGGCCCTTGCAAGTACCCACATGGCGCAAGAACTGCACTTGACTACAAATCTTACCGACCTCCGGTCTAAAAGGGGCTGATGTAGCGACTACTAGCGCCATCTAGTCATCACATAAGAAACTAATTACTACATCCTGCATCGCACTATCGAAGTTTCTCACCCCAGATGCATAAATACAACTTCCAACTTTCTTCCATTGGACTTCGGTCCCCAGCATAATATCGGTGTTAGAAACCTCCACAGTGCTGTGTGGTGACATCTAATAAAACTTTGTATTTTTTAGCGTTCTATGTCACTCTAGAATAAATGGTGAATAGTAAACATTGGTTTTCCTCGTATTAGGCTTTTCTTGTGGTTTTTAACATCTGGCGACCGTTAAATAGTATGGAAACCTTAAGAAAAGAGCGAAGTATCGCTCGGATGCTTTTTACGAAAGCCAAAACCGATTTTGAAGCTAATTTAGAGTCGCATATTGATGAACTCATCGCCGCCTTCGGAAAACTACAACTGCGAGCAGAAAATTTGTTCAACGTCGATGAACGTGTAAAAGAGCAATGGCTAAGCACAGATGACATGTCTGAAGAGCAGTATTTCGAGGATTGTTTGACCAGCGATAAGTATCAATCTGACTGGGAGCGCGTGAAAATACAATACGATAATGCTACCCGGAACGACGAACGCATAAAAAGGTCACATAAATCTAACGGCAGTGATATATCAAATAACACAGTGAAGAGTATGAAGTCTCAGCATGATTGTGAGAAATCGACATGCAGTTCAGCGTGTCAGTCAAGACGGTTCCGGTTACCTAAATTTGAATTACGAAAGTTTGACGGAAACACGAAGAATTGGATTGGTTTTTGGTCTCAATTTCAGAAGATCGATAGCGACGACACAATGGACGATGGAGATAAGTTTCAGTATTTATATCAGTGCACTGTTCCAGATACTCCAGCAAGAGAACTCGTCGATAGCTTTCCTCCATCAGGAGCTAACTACAAACAAGCTATTGAACAATTGAAGTCCAGATTTGCGCGTGATGACATGCTAATCGACATCTACGTAAGAGAACTTCTTAACCTTGTACTAGCGCAAGCAAAAGGTAATACCTCCTATAAATTAGGCCACTTATACAATAAATTAAATACGCAGTTACTAGCACTTCAAAGTTTAGGTGTCACTATAGATAAATACGCCGTTTTATTGTTTCCTTTAGTTGAGTCCGCCTTACCCGAATCTGTTTTAAGAGCATGGGAGAGGTCTCAAGTACACGAGGAGAAGGGCGATGAGCATCTCAACCGACTCATGCAGTTCCTGAAAAGCGAAGCGGAGTCGGAGGAGCGGATCCAGCTCGCGCGCAGCGGAATAGCATCGGGTGACTGTTTACCTAGCGTTTCTTCGCAACCGACCGCGGCATGCCTGGTGTCTACGGAAGATGCAGGTAAGAAGATTTGTTGCGTTTGGTGTGAAAAGGCATCGCATAACAGCTTCGAGTGCTACAAGGCTAACAAGATGTCGTATGAAGCTAGGAGGGAAGCGTTAAATAAGAAGGGAGCTTGTTTTATTTGTCTAAAAACGGGACATAATACGAAAAAGTGCAAAAATTTCTCGAAATGCCTTTTCTGTTCCAAACGTCATGCTGTAATAATGTGCCCTGACATTAAAACGTCAATTCAAAATGAAAATGTTAAAACTTTCAAAGACGGAAAGTCGTCAAATTTGACTAACAACATAGCGCAAAATAAGGCTAGTACTACACTGTTGCAAACGTTCATGATAAATATTATTAGCGATAATAAATCCATACAAGTACGGGCATTTATTGATACAGGCGCACAAAGGTCGTATTTACGTCGCGATATTATTGAGGATTTAGGTCTTAAACCTGTCAGCAAAGAAACTCTGTCACACTGCCTCTTCGGCGGGATTGAAACTAAGAAACAGTCGTTCAACTGCTACGAATTCACTGTCGCGAGCTTAGACAACGAGTTTCAATGCAAGATTACTGCGCTTGACAAATCTACAATCTGCGGCTACATACCTCGTTTAAACATAAACCACGAATTGTTTCAAGAGTTGAAGAAACATAACATCGCGTTGAGTGACGTCGGCGAAGAGGCTACGCCCACCATCGGGTTGCTAATCGGCGCAGACTATGCGGGCGCTTTGCTCACTGATAGTTTCATACGTCTGAACAATAACCTCGTGGCAATGAAAAATAAATTTGGTTGGACACTTCAAGGGCCCATAATGAACGCATGCAGTGTAATGACGAACGTAGTATCGGCTAACTTGCAATTGTCGGAGCTTTGGGATTTAGAAACTCTCGGAATACGAGACCCGGCGGAAGTTGCAAGCAAGACGAAGTCTGACTCTATCATAATGGACCAGTTTAGAAATTCGATCAAGATCAACGACGAAGGACGGTACGAAGTAGATTTACCGTGGAAACCAAATCATGGAGAGCTTCTTGACAACAAACAGTTAGCTGAACGAAGATTGATGTCAACAACACAGAGACTTCTAAAGCTGAACGAGTTTGATAACTACTGTCAAGTCTTTGAAGATTGGTTGAAGGAGGGCATAATTGAAGAGGTTAATGATTCAGCGATACCAAAACACTACCTGTCACATCACGCTGTCATCAAGAGCTCCAGCCTGACCACGAGAGTCCGTCCAGTTTTTGACGCGTCTGCTCGAGATAGTAATGGGAATTCTCTCAACTCGTTCCTAGAAAAGGGCATAAATTGTCTTGAACTCATTCCGAAACTACTGATCAAATTTAGAAAATATGCGATTGGGATAACGTCCGACATTAAAAAAGCCTTTCTTCAGATATCACTGAATGATGAAGACAGACGATATCTGTCTTTTCTGTGGTGGAAGAATAATGAAAGGAAAGACTTGATAACCTACCGCCATCGTCGTGTGGTGTTCGGCGTAACGTCTAGTCCATTTCTTTTGGGTGCGACTATAAATTACCACTTGGAAAAGTACACCGAAAATGTAAGGACACGGCTGAGCGTCTCAAGAACTCCTTCTATGTTGATAACTGCGTCACAAGCCTAGAAAGTGAGCAAGAAGCACAAAACTTCATAGAAGAGGCGAAAAAAGTAATGTTGGAGGCGAAATTTGACTTACGAGGTTGGGTCACAGCTCCCATGACCAATAAAGACTTGGCGTCAAAAGAAGACAGTCTGTCAGTACTCGGCCTTATATGGGATCTGAAAAGAGATCAATTGTACTGTAATGTCAACTTCGTTCAAAACATGACGTTAGAACAAAAAATTACAAAAAGGAGTTTGTTGTCCATAACCCAAAAGGTTTTTGATCCGGTCGGTTTGGCGTGCCCAGTTACTCTTGTGCCCAAACTAATTATTCAAAAGACTTGGAATTTAAAGCTGGGTTGGGATACAGAACTGCCAATTAACTTACAAAAAGAATACTTCAATTGTTCTAAACATATTCACTTGCTTATTGACTGCCGTATTCCGCGTCGACTTACCTCTGCGACAATAAACAATTGTAATAACAGTCTGCACGTTTTCAGTGATGCGAGCAAGGTGTCATTCGCGACTGCCATCTTCCTGCGAAGCGAATTTCAAAGAGAAGTTACTGTGCAGTTGATTCAAGCAAAGTCACGCGTCGCACCAGTCCGTGAAGTCAGCATTCCGCGCTTAGAATTAATGGCAAACCTAATTGCGACACGCTTGTATATTCAAGTCAAAGAAGCGTTGGAACTGTCAAATTTTCGAGTCTACTTCTGGACTGACGCAAGTGTAGCATTCACCTGGATTACGACTGAGGGAGACTGGAACATTTTTGTCAAAAACAGAGTGAAGGAGATACGTCAACATACTACCGTGGAAGATTGGCATCACCTACCAGGCTCTATGAACCCTGCCGACTTACCTTCGAGAGGCTGCAACGCTAAACATCTACTGAAGAGTAAATGGTGGGAGGGACCGACTTGGCTCAAAGCAGAAGAAAGTGAATGGCCTATGTCTCAATTAAACGTTGATGAGCAAGAAGTCAACAAAGAAAGGAAAAAAGTAGTACTTGCTAACACTACGGCAGATATTAGTACAATTCTATCCAGACTGACTTACTTTTCCAAATTTACTATGATAGTGAGAACGGTCGGCTGGATATTAAGATTTGCGTACAACTGCAAGACAAAAAATAAGCGTAGAGGTGAACTGACCTGTGAAGAGTTTCAGAGCGCCGAGAAGAAACTTTTAAAGATGGTTCAAGCCGAAATGATAGCAGATGATATCAAAAAGTCAAAAAACCTGCAGATATTTAAAGATGTGGAAGGCTTATGGAGAATTCGTACAAAGCTTGCACTTAGTGATGAGCCCACAGACTTTGTATGTCCGATATTTCTGCCTGGGAAGCATCTTATAATCAAAAGACTAGTAGCCTCGAAACACCACATGTTGCATCATGCCGGCCCGGGTATTCTAATGACAGTACTCAGGGAGACTTATTGGATTACTGGTGCTAGACGACTTGTCAGTTCAACAGTGTCAAAATGCGTAACCTGTAAGCGACAATCGGTGAAACATGCTGACACACCATTACCGCCTTTGCCTCTGGACAGGATAAAACCTGCTGCTGCCTTTGTAGTAACTGGCATTGATTTAGCTGGTCCTCTCTTTCTGCGGTCGGGAGGGAAGGTGTGGATAATTTTATTTACATGTGCTGTATACCGCGCCGTACACCTGGAACTAACAAAATCGCTGTCGACTGAAGCCTTTCTCATGGCGTTACGACGGTTTATCGCAAGACGTGGAAGAGTCGACACAATTTACACGGATAATGGCACTAACTTCCACGGAGCTGATAATCTGTTAAAAACATTGAATTGGGAAGAGATAGCAGCTTACTCCAGTGTGCGAAGCATCAAGTGGAAGTTCAATCCGCCCGCTGCACCATGGTGGGGAGGTTGGTGGGAGCGATTGATTCGTTCTCTTAAAGAACTTCTCCGACGCAACTTGGGCCAGAAAACAGTCACTTATGAGGAACTGTCAACCATACTTTGTGATTGTGAAGCCTTGATGAATTCACGGCCCCTTACTTACATCGCGGACAACTCAGACAACTTGAAGCCTCTGACGCCAGCCTACTTCGTGCAAGGGCTTCCTGCTAGCGAGACTCCAGATTTAGACCAGCTCGACCATGATTCTTTGAATAGGCGATTAAGGTATTTGCATAAGCTAAGAGGAGATCTAAGAGAGCGGTTTAGGAACGAGTACTTGGGGATGCTCATACAGAAGGGTAAGGAGAGGGACTCTAATATAAAGGTAGGCGATGTCGTATTGGTAGAGACTGATGCGAAGCGTATAAGGTGGCCTTTAGGAGTTATTTTAGAAGTATATACTGGAAAAGATGGAAATGCTAGAGTAGCTAGAGTACGCACAGCCGACGGCGAGTACACCCGGGCATATCAACGTCTGTACCCGTTGGAAGTGCAACCTGACGAGGTGCGGTGAAGATAGAAGGTTTGGGTCTTCGTCCCAAAGGTGGGAGGATGTTAGAAACCTCCACAGTGCTGTGTGGTGACATCTAATAAAAACTTTGTATTTTTTTAGCGTTCTATGTCACTCTAGAATAAATGGTGAATAGTAAACATTGGTTTTCCTCGTATTAGGCTTTTCTTGTGGTTTTTAACAATCGGCTTGGAGAGCGATCTCTCTATTGCACCCCCAAAAAATAATAAATTTAACTAATCATTAAAATATACGCTTTTGTGAGACAGTGTCTTGACAAATGCAAATAAAGCAAACAGTTTATATGTATATACGTCAAAAATTTATGAGGTTGTATAGTATGTACTTATAGGTTAAAGCTGATAAATTGACAAAGATAATATAGTCGCCATAATTCGAGAGACAACTTTGACAATTCATTTTGCTCAAATGTTGCCACAGACAGGGTAGTGCTGTTCGTGTCGATAATAAAAAAAAAACATTACGGCTTTGGCTACCTGTGGTATTTATTCATTACTTACTGTGATATGATTAAATTAATGTAATACTTTACATTTCAATGTAAGATATCATTAAAGGAAGTAAAAAAACCCGTCGATATCGGCCACATCATTATTTAACTATTTAATTTCGTCTAACCCTGGTAACCCTTTAATTGTCAAGCTTGTCTCTCGAATTATGGCGCCGACTATAATTATATTTCATTATGTTCCACTGTTCCATTTCCTGAATGGAACTTAAGTTCTTTCGGGCGCTCACTTTTGATTCGTTAAAATGCAATTTACCGTACAAACAACGACCGCTTTAACCTACTTGGTAGTGACCCTGCCTACGAAGCAAGAGGTCCTGCAGCCTTATTGTCTAACGCTTCTGACGCTTGCCTTCGCAATCACTATCTCTTTCTGTCAAACGGTATAAGTTGATGACAGAAAGAGACGGTGAAAGCGAAGGCAGGCGTCAGAAGCGTTAGACAATACGGCCTCTGGGTTCGAATCCCGGTAAGGGCATTTTAAATTTGTGTGATGAGCACGAATATTTGTTCCTGCGTTATGGATGTTTTCTATGTATTTAAGTATTTATTTATCTATATAAGTATGTTTATCGTCGTCTAGTACCCATAGTAGGTACAAGCTTTGCTTAGTTTGGGACTAGGTCCATTTGTGTAAGATTGTCCCCTAATATTTATTTGTTTATTTTTTATTTATTTTAAATGTATAGTTTGCAGTAATATACCAAAAAATAATATTGATTATTTTATTCAATTTACCTACTAGGTAATTTTTATCCTTAAAAAAAGAAAAGAAAAGAAAAGATTTTATAAGAATAAGAATAAGAATAATTTTATTGTTGAACTGTGTACAAAGGTGTTAATTATTATATATATTTAGACACAACAGTTTGTCCATCACGGATATACAATATTTACAAAATAGTAAGAAAAAACTAAAACTAAATTACATGCGCTAATAATTACCGAATTAATCTGCATAAAACTCGTTAATGCTATAGAAGGTTTTATTGATGAGCCAACGTTTCAGACTACCCTTAAACTTTCTATTTTCAAGAGATTTAATCTCGACAGGTAACTTATTATAAACTCGCATAGCGGCAATGAAGGCACTTTTGAACATAATTTTATTGTGGACCCTAGGAATACGGTAATTATACTTGTACTGAGTACGCAGATTGTGACGAAGTGAAGACATTTTTGTGAAATACTCTTCATTGCGCTTCACGAAGAGACACAACTCAAGTATGTAAATTCCAGTGAGCGTCAAGAAGTTCTTTTCCTTAAATACATTTCTGAGTGAGTGTCTGTAGTGCAAGTGGTACATGGTGCGTAGACATCTTTTTTACAATCTGAATGTAGTTATTACGTCAACAGAGTCACCCCAATAGATAATGCCGTATGTGAGCAGTGAAAAAACATTTCCATAGTAAGCGCTCTTAATGATATTTTCAGAACAGGTCTCTAAAAATATCGATAAGGCGTAACAGGCTTTTGCAATTTTTTTGTTTAAATCAGCAATGTCAGATTTCCAACTTAGATGTAGTTACCGCTGTCAACCTTTTCAATATTTACCGCCCCTTCTGATACATCAAGAGTCATAGGTTCAGTTCTGTAATTTCTAAACTGCATCAGTATAGTTTTGTTCAGGTTAACATTAAGATTTAAAGTTTTCAGCCACTTAACGACAACACTCAGTGTGTTATTAATATTATCTTGTAGCTCTTTACTTGATTGTGAACTAGAGAACAAAAGTGTAGCATCATCAGCAAAGAGGACGCATAATTCATTAACAACTTTAGGTAGTTCATTAATGTAAATTAGAAAAATAAGTGGGCCTAGCAAACTTCCTTGCGGAACCCCTACAGTAACTGTCTCAAAATCTGATCGCTTCTGCTCTATTGATTTAGTTAAATTATTATAATATTCAATTACTGTCGCCTTTTTCCTATCACATAAGAGTTTAAGGGCATTACCTCGTATGCCTATATTTTCTAACTGATACAGGACAGTCTCGTGTACTACGCAGTCGAACGCCTTAGATAAATCTAATAATAGAGCAAAACATGGTCTCTTGTTATTAATCTCATCCCAAATACGCATAAAAATCTTAAATATTGCCAATGAGGTAGATTTACTTTTTTGGAATCCGAACTGATTTGGACTAAGTATTTTATTAGCTTCTAAAAATCCCAGTAACCTGCTTTATATAACTTTTTCAAAAATTTTTGATTATGTTGGAAGCAAAGCTATAGGCCTGTAGTTACAAGTTTGATTTCTTGCACCTTTTTTGTGCAACGGCTTGATTAATCCTTTTTTTAAATCATTAGGAAATATTCCCGTTTCAAGCATGAGGTTAATAATATAAATCAGATAGTATAAATCTTCCCAGGTGAATTTTTCGCTTCGAGCCATTACATTAAATTTGAACCCTAATACTATACCGATACCGTTTGTTTTGAAAGATAAGGGCTCGAAGCGAAAAATTCACCCGGGAAGATTTATTATACTATAAAATCTTTCCGTTCCATTTACTCCCAAAACATCCCTAATGTTACGTCATACGACTAACATCCGGCCGGACCGGAGTTGAGTCTTAGACTAGACCTTTAAACACCTTCTTAAACAGCAGAAGGTATCTCTAAAAATTGGTTTTTTATACCTATAAGTTACTTGTATGTATGGGAACTTATGTGTTATGGACTACAACATATAGATTTTGTTATAGAACAACGTTACCCAGTTTGTGACAGGACAGCGACATCTTACGGTTAGTAGGCGAAGCAACCTGCACTGGTTGAGCGCGCCCATTATGATAACATAACACTATTAAATACATGGTAGTATCCCCGTCAAGACAACAATAAAAAAAACCGGCCAAGTGCGAGTCGGACACGCGCACGAAGGGTACCGTACCATTATCTATAAAAACGGCAAAAAAATCACGTTTGTTGTATGGGAGCCCCCTAAAATATTTATTTTATTTTAATTTCATTATTTATTTTTAAAGTGAATATATAACTAAATATTCTGTGAATATTTCAAACGTCCACCTGTTGCCGTTTTCAATATCGAGCAAAAACGAGCAAAAAATTACGTTTGTTGTATGGGAGCCCCATTAAATATTTATTTTATTCTGTTTTTTAGTATTATTATATAGTATAGCGGCAACCAAAATACATCATCTGTGAAAATTTCAACTGTCTAGCTACCTCGGTTCCTGAGATACAGCCTGGTGACAGACGGACGGACAGCGAAGTCTCAGTAGGGTCCCGTTTTTACTCTTGGGTACGGAACCCTAAAATAGTTAAACTGAAACCAGACTACGGAAAAATACGCGCTCTAAAAAGTAAAAAATAAGAAATTGTTCAAGAATTATACCACAGAATAACTAATAGTACCTACTAGCGTACAGAAGGATCACTCTTGAACAAAAGTCAACTTTAGGTATAAAAATTTGCCTACTCTTACGACCGTTAACTGCTTGCACGCGAAATTGAAAGTTATCGTGACGAGCGTTACATCCAACACTCTTTAAAAATTTCATGGCTTAGACTTCACTCAGGTACATTAGTCGTAGTTCTCACGCGGGATATTTTGAAATGATATGCAATAATACGTATTTAATTTTCTTTTACTGAATATAAACAAGCCTAAAAAATTCTAAATATTTTTCTTCGGTATGCAACGTTCAACAAAAAAAAGGAAAAAATTAAATATTAATATCATACTGGACCTTATTTAGTCGTAGTCGGGTAAAAGCAATAAGTAAAAATTGACAACCCTAACATATCCAGGATTTTGTATAAAGGATTTCAAATTTTTTTTTACAACTTTGTCCACACGAGTTTGGAGGTAAAATATATTACTTAAAGGACTAATAATACGACACAACGTTGCTATGCCTATTCTAGATTATTAGACTTTAAGAACCATGACCATAAAATTGATAATCCCGAAGTTATGAAAGTGTAAACAAATGTGGGCAATCTCGAAATTTTTTCAATATTTCGGCCCGCCTGTTTGAGGCCCGTTTTCTAGATTACGGAAACTCATTTTAAATGTAGTGTTCTCATCGACACAAAGAAAAGTATGTCAATATGTGAGTGCCACAGATAAAGTTGCACAATATGGACCAATTGACTCAAAAAAAAGTAAAATATCGCAAAAAGCGGGCAAAGTTGTACGTTTCTACGGTAGTTAAAATAAATAACAATCAGAATTCATAATGTACGTTTTTCATAATGGTCGAAATACATACAATTAAAATGACTATGTTCACAATGTATATGTTCAGAATATATACAATTAGAATATATATAATATTTGAAGGAAATAACAAATCGAATCCCTAAAGAACGTTTTTCATAATGGTCGAAATCAATACGGTCCAAATACATACAACCAAGATCTCTACAATACGAATGCTTTAAACAATAAGAATTTAGTCAAATGAATTGTTAAGTAAACAAGGGTAACCCTTACCATTACACTACTATTAACCATTAGACAAATACTATACAAATATTGCTTATTTTCGGCGAGCGAGCGAAGCGAGCGAGCAAGAAGGTTCAGAGCTGAAGCGACTCGGAATGGTTAGGTTCAAAGGCTAATGCGGGAGCGTAGCGGAGCGAAGCTGCCGCATTAGCCTTTGGTGTTAATTATTTTTTTTATTACGTCGTAGAAAATCTTATTTGTTTCATAAAATTTGGTATATCATTTGCATTTACATTTCATAATGTTAAAAACAATAATACCTACCTAATGGAAATAATCATGTAATGTGCTGTTACAAAAAAAAACCTAACATCGAAGGCTAAAGCGGGAGCTACGCTACGCTTCGCTCCCACCTTAGCCTTCTAAATCTAACCTATCCGAGTCGCTTCTGCCCTAAAAAGTCTTGCTCGCTCGCTTCGCTCGCTTGCTGCCAGCGAGATACCGGTTAGGGTATACGAAAGGGAGTTTTTACAATTTTAATCATCCGAGTATAGTGTATTAATCTTGTATTTCAGCCATTATGGAAAACATACTTAATTGATATTTTATTTAACTATAATATTTTTAAATTTTATGTATTTTGAACGTATACATTGTAAACATATGCATTTTGTGAAATATGACTAGTAACCATTATGCATTGTAACTATTATATATTATGACCACTATGCATTTCAAGCTTATGCGTTTAGATCTTATGTCAAATAACTTTATATATTTTGATACATTATATAATAATATGTGTAAATGTTAAATTATGTGGCGGCGAGCGAGCGAAGCGAGCGAGCAAGACTTTTCGGGGCAGAAGCGACTTGGATAGGTTAGGTTCGGAAGGCTAAGGCGGGAGCGAAGTGTAGCGTAGCTCCCGCCTTAGCCTTCGATGTTAGGTTTTTTTTTGTAACAGAGCGGAAGAAATAAATGGATTGTTTGATTGTTTGCTTGCATCAAAGTTTTTAATGAATTTATACGTTTTAAATCATAGGTGTTATGAACATAATACGCTTTGATCGTTATATCAATTGATATTATGTATATATAAACAACCTTATACATTACAAAATTAGATATTTTATAATTATACTTTTCGTTCATTATATCCATTGAACGTTATACTAAACGAGTTTATATAAAGTGAGCGTATATATTATGAATATTAGATAATAAGTTGTTATATCTCGTATTACTTACCCACTCACGTGCCCTGCGCAACTACGGTTGCGATTTTGTCAAAACGCAAAATGCTCTCGCAACTCTAGTTGCGAAGTGGAGTTCCAACGGTTATTAAATGATATTTAAGTGGAACGTGCAAAGAGCGCTTTTCTGTTGACTTAGTTAGGTAGCGGATGAATGTGGCAACATTAAAAAAAATAAAAACCGTAGTCTATGGAACAATTTTACAAAATCGTAAAAGTTGTTTCGGTGAATGTCAAAGTTCGGAGTGTCAACAAGGGAGTTCGTGATAAACAAATGCCGTAAGTACTCAATTTCGCATATTTTAATTAATGTTGTATATCAAATTAATCGTTATTAACTGCTCCATACGATCAAGCATATATTTCAATACCGATTTAAATATAATGTGATAAATTCTTGCAACAAAGTACGTCGAGTGATGAAAATGTTGCGTGTTTGATTTTTAATCGTACATTTATTGTACGATTACGCCATATTTCTGTCTAGGCTATTAGAATAAGTAAGTTTGTCTATTAAACTAAGCGTAAATCCTCTTTAAATAAATAATTATGTATGTTTTGAACAGGTTTAGGTGAAAAAAACTTGTGACGTCTGTAAGTACAACTGTACGCAACAGTAGTTGCGCGAAGCATTTTAACAGATCCGCACGGGGTCCGCGTTTTATGTCGTAAGGCATGGTGCACACTGGGTTTTTGTTGCAGATTGGTTTAATTTAGCTTATTCATTTTTGAGTGTTTCTATTTTCATTTGTGGAGGCTTTTACTAATTCTTTGATTACTTTTCATTTTTTTTATTAATCGGCGAAGGATGTTTTATTTTTATTATTGATATAAATGGTTATGGTTCAAATTCACATATTCCATGTACTGGTTCAAAATTCAAGTATTTTTAATAAATCAAGTTCTGATTCTTACCATTGTCGGCCATTGTCTGTCTTTATTTGCTTAGCTCGCACATTAGCTGCTATTGTCATAGTTGTCTTAACTTAACACTCCAAAATTTTTTCGCCACGGCAGAGCATACCGCTTAAGGCCGTGTTGCACGACAGGGTTTCTGTGACTGATACAAAAGGGTCCCGCCGGAAGACCAGCGCTGGCTCCACCTCAGGAGTCCGCATTTATGCTGAGGCGGGACCTTTTTCACACACATTTTAATGTTTTTTTTCTTCTTTCTTTTGTAATTTTATGTGTTTTGTTTTGTGTGTGAAATAAACTTCTTTCATTCATTCATTCATTCATACTACTTACTAGCAAAATTTACTACCGTGCCCCCCGCCCCTGGATATTAATCGAAATTAACTCGCTATTATTTTTAAATAATTTAATATTGACTATCAGCCTCACAGCTAACCGACCATTGGTAGACCCTATCTCGTTGCAATAAGGTTCATGAATGGTCAGTCGACTATGATGCTGATAATATATAATATTTTATGTATAAGAATAAAATTTAATATGCATCGCTTATTTTTAACAGGTGTACAAATTTTCATATTACGTAATATTTTTAAACAACAATCTTGTACGTAAAAAACCATTAGCTTAATTTTAACTTTGTGTTTGTGTTTTAATTTTAACTTTCGTTCAAAATTATTCAAATCGTTCAATTAATTCTGGTTCCTGTAATTTACGAGTACATATGCTAAAATCCGCCCGTACCCATTATAACATACTATGTTTAGTCTTTTTTTCTATATCACGACAGCCACTGTTATTAAAATATAATTTATTCATTGAAGAAATTCAAGTCTGCGTGAGTGAACCTCTACGCATGATAGTTAATTTCGTATTAGCATTTTATTGGTAATAAGTATCTAAGTATCTTCATATTGATACAATGAAATGTAAATAATATCATGTTGACAATGTGATAACTCTCTAATCTGTGATGAAATTCATGTCATGAATTTTATTGTGATTTCGTTTCGCGCCTGTGTCACCTGTGTATCCCGTCCTTATACCGCCGCCATGTTGAATGATAGCCGCGCGAGCCCGTCTGGTGACGTCTAGTATGATTCTGACGCCCTGCACGTGGGTTTGTTTACTTTTGTAATGAAAACAAAAGAGTATATAATGAGTTGATAATCGGCTTGATATATATTTAGTTGTGAACTGTGACATGTGAGTGTATTTTTGTTAAGTGTATTTGTGGTTTTAAGTGGTGGGAATTGTCGGTAATCGGACGTCAAAAACGACACTCGTTACGGTAGGTACGTAGGGCTATTTTTTGTTATTGATAGTTTGTAACAAAAATTGCTGCGAGTTTGACAAAACTGGCACATGTTATTTAAAGACTGATAGTGTCTTTATCTACGTATGACAATATTTTTGTCCTCAGATGCCTAAATTATTTGTAAAAAAATCATAAACAAACCACGCGGTTTGGCGGTGAATTGTGAAACTAACATTTTAGACATTGCAAATGAAAAAGGTTTTATGCAAAATATTTCCTCGCAACCATATACTTTATTTGGTATCAATAGAAGCGTAAACTATTAAAGTTTTAAATAATCATAAAAAATACATATCTTATCGATTTAGATTTTTAAAAATAAATATATTTCTGGCAAAAGTCCCCATTCGGAACTGCATGTCAACTTTGTGATTTTTTTTTAAATTATTTTTACTACCGAGACCTATTTAATTATTAATGTAAACAAATTGCCCGTTTCTTTAGCTTTACAACGTAATAAGAATCATAACAAAAAGTACAGGGAAAGCTAAGCAATCGATTTATTAATAAAACATGACACGGTGCCGCTGGCGCGCGGTAAATCTTGGGCACTTCACAGCACCTTTTTTTGAATCGCGGGCACTCAAGTGGTTACCCAATAGTCATAGTCATAGTCATAGTATTTATTCAATAAACAATACAGGTATTGTGTTTGAAAAGTATACAATCATAACTTAAATATTAGAAGAAGAGAAAAAACAACCACTATAATAATCTAATACTTACATTAAACAGCAAACAAAACAAAATAAAGCAACAAATAACAACAGATTTACCAATAGTTGGTAATGTAAGTAATTATCACAAATGTTTGTTTATTTTTGTTTAACCTAATTTTTACGCATTGTCAAAAATCTCATCTACACTGTAAAAGCAACTTCTTAACAAAAAGCTTTTTAGTTCTTTGTGAAACAGTAAGTTATTTGTGATAGACTTAAGGTTAATAGGCAGTTGGTTGTACAGTATTACAGCTTGATGGCCAGCGGAGTGCGCTATAACATTGATTCTAGGACGAAAATTTAGTTTTCTATTTTTAGAACGCGTAAGAAGACGCTCATTTTGCTCTTTGTACGTCTCATTCTTGAGAAATTTTGTGAGTAGCACTAGAACATATAAACTAGGTACTGTCAATATTCCTAGTTCTTGAAAATAATTCCTACAAGATTCCCTTTGAGGAATTCGAAACATAATACGAACTGCTCTCTTTTGAATTATAAGTGCTCTATTGATGTTATATTTGAAGCTGTTTCCCCAGAGTTTAATGCTGTATCTTAATTTGGATTCTATCAATGCATAATATACTGTTTTGAGCTGCTGGATGCGCATGACCTCCCTAAGACACCGTAAAGCGTAGCAGGAAGACGCAATTGAGCTCTCAACAGCTTCTAGTTCATGCTTCCAATTTAGATGGGAGTCAATACGCACACCAAGGCATTTTACATGGTCCACTACGTCTATGTTAGCTCCGTTCATTGAAACTTCAAGTTTGTCGGCCTTCTTTGAGTTATATTTGAATAATATTAATTTAGTTTTATCAGTGTTAACGCGTAAATTATTTTTAGAAAACCAGGCACTAAGAGCTGAGACTGCATCATTAGTGATTTTATTCAGTTCAATAATATTATCAGCATAAATGGTCGCACTGGTATCATCTGCATATACAGTCATCTTGCAATTGTTAACTGTATTTCTAATAAAATTTATGAGATCGTTAGTAAATACTAAAAAAAGTAAGGGACCCAGAATAGACCCCTGTGGGACTCCCCGTTTAACATCGACTATTCTAGAACTAACAGATGTTTCATAGCTATTTAGTACGTCTTTTATTTCCACAAATTGTTTTCTATTTTGTAAATAATTTAACAAAAGTTGGTGTGCATTTCCGTTGATTCCATAAAATTCGAGTTTCTTCATAAGAATCGCATGGTCAACTGTATCAAAGGCGGAGCTTAGGTCGATAAAAAGACTCGCCACTCTTTTTCCCTTATTAAGCTCACTCACAATGTCGTCTAACAGAGAGTCAATGGCGTCCGAGGTCCCTAAGTTCTTTTGAAACCCAAATTGTCTAGGACTTATGATATCATTAGATACAAAATGATCCAAGAGACGGGATTTGATAAGCTTCTCATAAATTTTGGAGAGAACCGGTAGTAACGATATTGGCCGATAATTATTACGGTCAGTTTTTAATCCCTTTTTATAAATCGGTAGGACCCTGGCCACTTTCAACTGATCCGGAAATATAGCAAAATCAAAACACTTGTTAAAGAAATATTCCAAAGGTTCCGCGAGTAAATCTAAACAATCTTTAAACACCGAAATTGGTATCTCATCAAATCCGTATGAATTTTTATTTTCCATAGTTTGGACTATTTTTATTATTTCACTTGAATTAAATTTTTTCCAGGATATGTTGTTAAATTTTCGTTTAGTAGATTGTTCGAGGGCACTTATAGCAGAACGCAAATCACCCGTCTTCGGACCATCACTGTGATCAAAACCTTTTGAAAATAAGTTGGCCAACTTTTGAGGATTTTTAACTATCTCGTTATTAGTTTTCAGGGTAAGTTTGCCATGTTGATTGTTGTGAGATTTATTACGATGTTTATTAACAATATTCCATATAACTTTAGAAGATCCCTTAGCCTTACTTATTTCTGATTGTACAGCCGCTTTTTTCGCGTATCTGACAACTCTTCTAAAAACATTCATGTATTTTAGACGATACTCTACTATAGATTTGTCACAGGCTTCCTTACATATATTAGCCAGGACACGCTTCATTTTGCTTGATACCTTTATGCCCTTCGTGATCCATTTAATTTTAGCAGTCTTTATTAATTTTATTTTTGTCCTACGTTTTCTAAAGCTTTGACGAAAAATTTCAAAGAAGTTTTCAAGAAATCTATCGATACTCAAGTTATACCAGTTAATAGCTTTCAACCTATGTCTAAATAGCTGAAGGCTTACTTTATCGTTTACAAATCTTTTTTCTCTAACCACAAAGCGTTGTTCAAGATTATTGATATTATTACCTTGAGTAATTAGTTCACAAAAAATAGCAGCATGGCCGTCAGCCAGACCATTATGATCTACTTCAGTTGCTAAAATGGAGTCTAACGGCAAGTTCGTTATATAGTTGTCGATGCAAGACTGAGATTCGTTTCTTCTAAAAGTGATATCATTAATAAGATGCCTAAAGTTATAACATTGCAACAGACTAAGAAAATCATGTCGTTGTTTATTGTCTGTCAAAAAGTTTATATTAAAATCACCACAGATGATAGCTTTCTTATTAAAAAGTTGTTCCAACAGTAGTTCAAATTTTTCCATAAATAATTCAAAACTTTTTGTATATGGGGTTCTATAGCAACAACATATATGCACATTTGTATTTACATCTTTTACACCACATATTTCAAACCCATCAGCTGAATACAACTTGCGACAGAAACCCAAGTCTTCCGTTTCTCTATCATTCAAAGTCAATATTAAAGTACCACCTCGTTTTTTTTCTGGCCGCGTGTTGTGACTTGCTACTTTATAACTTTGTAGGTTCAAGGAAGCTACAGAGTTTTTGTTAAGAAAATGTTCACTTAAACACACAAATTGTATTGGTTTATTTTGTTCCTCAAAGTAAATCTCAAAATCATTTATTTTATTCGAAATACCGCACACATTTTGATGGAGCAAATTTAGAGTAGCATTATGCGTTGAGCTTTTAGACACGAAAAAAATCATTATTGCTATTATTATTTATGTCGTAATCAGTGCTGTTTGAAATCCATGAAATATTATATTGTAAGTTTTCAATGATGTTTTTCATGCCTCGATTATTTAACCTACCGCTCTTAGGCGAAAACATATCAAATGCTAGGTTTGCATTACAGTCATAGACAAAGAAACATTTATTATGGTTCTGCAAATCATTGAACAACAGGTAGTTAAATCTTTCTACACTCTCATTATATAGAGGTCGGCCACATATAAATGTTGGACAGGATAGAATAACATTTGTAAAACCTATACTTTTTACAACTTCTCTTATATGAAGCACAAGTGCGCTTACATCAAGTTCTTTAAAATCCTCTTCCCCAAGAATGATCACGCATGCGTTTATTGCACATCAAATTCAAATTTAGGCGACGGAGGGTTTCTTTCGAGTTAGTTCAGCTATTCAGCATAAGATGGCGCAACCAAACCTCACATCGAGATAAAATATTTACCTAAGCCATATAAATGAACTAAAACAATTACTTTGCTCACCCGCGACCTTACAACAGTTACGTTTATGCAAGAAATGTGTGTTCGTGCAGTTTCTCCACCTCTACACTATACGAACACACACAAATCACATAAACCCAACCATCACCACCACCAAGCTACACTGACGCGTTTCGAACTCAACCAGAGCTCATCTTCAGAGTTACCACAACCGTATGCTATGCTACCAAATGTTAAACATTTGGTTAACATTTGATTCGTGGTTTTGGTTTGGTTTACTTTAACATTTGGTAGCATAGCATACGGTTGTGGTAACTCTGAAGATGAGCTCAATATGTCTGTCTAACTTTAAACATGAAACTACCGTGAGACTCACTCATAGTGAAAATAAACGGATCACTCACGTCTCAAAACGAGTTTAACTCGACATGTTTCGGGCTAATCCGTAGCCCTTCCTCTCGGAGTCGCACGTCACGGCGGCTGCCACACGTGCACTGCGTGCTAACGCCCTGGTCGCGCGGCTACTCGACGCAACTGACAGCGACACACAACTACCCCCGTTTTCATCATCACTTTTATTGTCATTGTCAAATGTAGGGTAGCACACAACACTAACCACATCACTTTGTAAAGGTTCGCTCACACTCACCGTTGACGCAGTACGAACATTCAACACTGTTTTCCAACTCGGGGGTACTGACCAACCACTATCCCGGTTAAAATTTGGATGACGACCAATCTCGATGGCTTCACGCACCTTCCGCGGAATGAAAACCGGAAACGCGCGGACTAAAGGGCCCCGAGTGGTCCCGGAGTATATAAAATTCCATGTTCCTGTGGCAAGGATTATATCGGAGAAACTGGACGTAATGTTTCCACAAGGTTATCGGAGCACATACGCAGTATGAAAAAGCAAGACAGCAAGGGGTCTGCGGTGGCCGAACACTCAATGGACTCGGGCTCGACGCACTACATCCGTTTTGATAAGGCTTCCGTACTTGCGAGAGAAAAGTTTTTCATGTGGTTAGTGTTGTGTGCTACCCTACATTTGACAATGACAATAAAAGTGATGATGAAAACGGGGGTAGTTGTGTGTCGCTGTCAGTTGCGTCGAGTAGCCGCGCGACCAGGGCGTTAGCACGCAGTGCACGTGTGGCAGCCGCCGTGACGTGCGACTCCGAGAGGAAGGGCTACGGATTAGCCCGAAACATGTCGAGTTAAACTCGTTTTGAGACGTGAGTGATCCGTTTATTTTCACTATGTCTGTCTAAAGTTATAGACAGATTTCATTTTAATGATTGGCATGTATTGTGTAACTGTAAGTCCAATATTGTCTACCGAATATTCAATAATCTTTTTGGCATGTATGACATTGATCTAATAAAGTTTCATACTTTGATAAATGTATCAAAGGTTTATATGATATTAATGAACATAAGCACTTCATTAATTTAATACGAAGATTTATTGACATTTGGTGAGTCGTGGTTGGTTTCCATATTTCCAGATAGCAAATAAATTATTACTCACTATATCTAGGCCCAATATTGTGTGCAAGTATAATAATATAATAAACTAGCTTTTTTACCCGCGGCTTCGCTCGCGTGAACCATAAATATTTCAGAGAAGCATGCAATTAAGCAAGCAAGCTATTATGCAAGCAAGCCTGAAGCAAGCATGCACGCAAGCATGCAAACAGCATGCAAGCTTGCAAGAAAGCATGCAAGGAAGCATTTAAGCATGCAAGAAAGCATGCAAGCGAGAATCCAAGCAGGATTCTAGTAAGCATGCACGCAAGCATGCAAGCAAGCATGCATGCAAGCAAGCAAGCAAGCATGCAAGTTAGCATGCATGCAAGCAAGCAAGCATGAAAGCAAGCATGTAAAAAAGCATGCAAGCAAGCAGTCATGCAAGCAAGCATGCAAGCAAGCGTGCAAGCAGCATGCAAGCAAGCAAGCTTGCAAGAAAGCAAGCATGCAAGCGAGAATCCAAGCAGGATTCTAGCGAGCATGCGAGCAAGCATCTAAGCAAGCATGCAAGCAAGCATGCAAGCAAGCATGCAAGCAGGCATGCTAGCGAGAATCCAAGCAGGGGGCCCAAATTTTCAAAATTAAAAACTGACATTTATTTATATTGACATTTTTAATTTCGTATTATCTTTTGAATGGAATGTCCGATTTCAATAATTCAAAAAACAATCAACAGGTACTGAATCAGTCTTGCATACGAAATAATTTATTTGGATAAGAAGTAATACCAAGGTGTGGATAACATGGTCTGATTTTAATAGGCATTTCTATCATCTTTTAAAATGTAAAAAAAGTAGTAATGGTGACATAACTACATTAGTTGGACATATGGTCTCGCAAAGTTTTATGTAGATATTGATACGTTCTATAATATAGTAGAACATTTTTTTGTTCTATCATCAATACTTTCTGCAGCGCATGCGATGAAAGACATTTTATGGCTAATTTTTTACACCTTGGGTTGGTTTTAGTAAGATTTTCTGAGGATCTCTAATTTTTTCTAGTAATAAATATAGCCTATGTTACTCAGTGATAATGTAGTTTTCTAACGGAAAAAGAATTTTTGAAATCGGTCCAGTAGTTTTTAAGTTTATTCATAACATACAAAAATACAAACATACAAAAATACAAAAATACAAATCTTTCCTCTTTATAATATTAGTGTAGATAATATTTGGGCATTTAAAAAAAAGTGTACGCTATACTTTTTTTCAAATGAGGAAATTTTGGGCTTTTCTTATTCAGTATCAAGAGCACTATTGATTTTGATGATAAAAAAGTCCCAAATTTTGTCAAAAACATAATTAGACATTAATTACATTGCTTGCATTAAGAACCACTTGCATCATGAACGAGTCAATTTAAATAAATAAATAATACGCACACTGAAGCACATAATAAAGAGTCGACTACCTAACTCACAAAATAATCTTCATTCTAATTTAGACTTAATTTACTTTCGTAATGGTCTAAATTACATGGTGGATTCTTTTGAGTTGGTTGACTCTTGAGGAGAGCGTATTATGGAGCCATTATTTTTGTAGTTTGTTTCCAAACCACAGAGGGCAGCACAGTAGTCTTATTACATATTTTTAAATTTTGCGCCGCGTCAAACAAGATGACAATCTAAACTCTTTGCCTAGAGTACGCTACGTTCTCTATTCCTATTGGCAGGTACGATATATCTTACTCTACTCTATGATACTGACGCGACGCGCATGTGCTGCCAGTGCCAGTCAGTCAGCTGTTCGTTGTCCTTCTCCGCGTCCTTGACTTTGATTCGTCAGACTTAAAAACAATAACTAAACCGTAAAATGGATTTCAACGATAAAGTGGTGTTAATAACCGGCGCGAGCTCTGGATTAGGCGCTGCCACGGCTATTTACCTGTCCAACCAATCGGCGAAACTTGTATTGGTTGGCCGGAATGAAAAGCACGTCCGAACAATCTCTCTTTACTGCGGTAAGTCAAAAGGAATAAAGCCGCTAGCCATCACCGCCGATGTCACAGTTGATGCAGACGTGGAGAGGATCGTGAAAGAAACCATGGATCATTATGGGAAGATAGATGTTTTGATCAACAACGCTGGAATCATCATAATGGGCAGTATAAAAAACGGCAGTATGGAGACTTATGACAAGGTTATGTCAACTAATATGCGGGCTGTTTACCATTTGACCATGTTAGTTACACCGCACCTTGTTGCAAGTAAAGGTTGCATTGTTAATGTGTCTAGTACAGCAAGTACCAAGCCAAGCTCTCGTTCCATTTGCTACAACATTTCGAAGGCTGCATTGGATTCATTCACGAAATGCGTTGCGCTGGAATTGGCGGGAGATGGCGTTAGAGTGAATTCGGTGAACCCGGGATTTCTGAAGACAAATTTTTACAACGACATTGGGTTAACAGAATCCCAGTTAGAGAAGTTTGTGGAGAGTTCTATTGAGAACTCGCCACTGAAGAGGGCCATAGAGACAGACGAGGTGGCTGGCTTGATTGCTTTTCTGGCAAGCAGCAAGGCTAAGAGTATTACTGGTTCCTGTTATGCTATAGATTGTGGTGCTTTGTTGAAGTAATAGATTTCTTACTATTTTAAGTTACATTATTTTACAATTACTATTGTGTTAGTTTATAGTATTGTGGTAAAATCTACCTGTAATAAATGTTGATTGAAATGAATCTAATTTTATAAAGTCATGTCTGATCTCGCACCTCTTCTGTTGTTGTAAGAAAGGGGTGAATGTTACTTATATAGATGTTTTCTGGGGGCAGAGAAGCAGTATTCAGTATTGGCCAAGGCAGTGTTGCAGAACTATTGATAGTTTGACTATCGATTGGATCGTTGACCTCCCAAACTATTCAGGATATTGATATTACTATCGATAGTGATTTATAAGCAATACTATTGATACTATTGTTAGGTTTATGTCCAATACAATCAATAGTATCGATAGTATTGCAATAATGACAATGCAATTAATACTATCAATAGTTTTGTACAATCAATTGCACAAAACTATCAATACTATTGATAGTATCAATGGTTTTCGGTCATTATTGCCTAATTTTGCAATACTATTGATTGTATTGGACATAAAACTATCAATAGTATCGATATTATTGCCATTATCAATAGTATTGCTTATAAATCACTATCAATAGTATTGACACGTGGTGATACTATCAATAGACTATCGATACTATTGGTTTTGTCTTAACTATCGATAGTCTATCGATATTGGACTATCGATAGGCAACACTAGGCCAAGGCCTTAGCTGGGTCTTCATAATACAAATAAAATCATCTGAGCAGTTGTAGTTTGCGGGTTACCAAACTAGTTATATTCAAGTGCTAAAATGTATCATAATGTTCATATTTTATGAAGACCTCTAAGCACCTGTGGTATTTGTCCATGATAAGTCTGCCTCTAATCACTTAACTTTTAACACATATAACACATTAACAATATATATTTATATTGATGGTGGAAATAATTAAAGTGCCATACATATATATGACGTATTTGTGCTTTACCGTTTGTTTTTACATTTGTGACAAGGTTTATAATTGTATAAATAAATCACCACCAAATAAAGCACCACCGGGTGCTTTAGCGATTTTACCTTTTTACTGTTGAATGTGTACTGTTGTTTTGTGCTCCTCTGTTTTAAAAATATCTGCACATTATGTAGTTTAGCAAAATATACAATTGAAATAAATTAAAAAAAAAAAATAGATTTAGATAGTATAAACTCAAGTGTTAATGTTCCGGCTGATTATGTATGTAGCCATTGAAAGCATGTATTAATAATATAAGCATTAAATTGATATATTTTGTACCAACATGCTTGTTTTAATTTTGTATGGTCAAACCCAGTACAGTCGGCAAAAAAGCTTGTGAGTATTAAAAATTAATATTTTTTGACGAAGATTAACTACTAAACATTCTTATAGCAATAACATGAAGTAAAAACTTATTTTAGGATTTTGGAAAATCTCAAGGGATCCTATTTCTCAGTAACCATTCCTTTAGGATCAAGAGGTCCAGTTAAAAGGGAGTTTTGGAATTTCCCACGGCATTGAGTTTGGGAGTTGACATAAGTACTTACATTATTATATGTGCGCGGACGAAGTCGCGAGAAAAAGGTAGTATTTTATAAGAAGCTATTCACACTTGCCCGACACCGATTTTGTGTCGGTGCCGACAAACAATGTCGGGTGTTTTGCCAGCCGACGTCCGTAAAAAAATCCGACGTTTTCTCGTGGTCTTATTGATTTGTCCCATCAATGGGACCACAAGGGAGACTTATAAAAATAAAATTACTCAATTCTATTCTATTCTATTCAATTATCAATGTAAGAGTACGAAATGGGCAATAGGTATGTTTTAAAAACTTTTCCAATGAAAAGGTAATTAATTAGTGTTCGCCCGTCACAGTGATCGTTAGTGTCACATGACATGACTTACGTATTGCGTCATAAGTAATTATGCACCTAGGTAAATAATAGCTACTCTACATACATTTACTAAAGGCCGTGTAGAGCAGTCATACTGAACTTTGTTTTTCATATGGGACACAAAACGAATCGCTGCTTTTAAACGAAAGGCCCACAAATCAAAATCAAGTACAATACGTTTACTTTTAGTTTACCACTGACAGATGGCTTGCCTTAATTTCATTTCCAACTTTAATACCATACAAATAAAGTAGCTATTACAAAATCTGCAAACGTGGATAACAGTATTCTAAAATTGGCTTTATTTGTAGGTCGTTAAAGTTGAATATGAAATGAAGGCAACCCATCTGTCAGTGGTAAACTTTATGTAATTTTACTGTAATGGGTTAAGTACCTCAAAGCAGCCTCGGATCTAACGGGGGCAAACCGGGGCACTTGCCCCGGGCGGCAGTTTCATGGGGGCGTCAAATCCTTGAGGCAAGAATTCGAAATATCGAACAAGTGAAGGGAGGGGGCGCCACTATCGTTTTTGCCCCGGTTCGAAAAAATCGTAGATCCGGCTGCCTCAAAGTAGTTCATAAAATGTAAAATGGCAGTAAAGCCGTGGTGGCCTAGTGGTTTGATCTATTGTAAACAAGCAGAGGGTCGTGGGTTCGAATCCGGGCTCGCACCTCCGAGTTTTTCACTGCACTGCACTGCGCTTGACTACAATTCGCACCGACCTCCGGTCTAAAATGGTGTCTGCGACTACTAGCGCCATCTAGTCCTCACATAAGAAACTAATTACTACATCCTGCATCGTACTATCGAAGTTTCTCAACTCAGATGCATAAATACAACTTCCAACTTTCGTCCATTGGACTTCGGTCCCCAGGCATAATATCGGCCTGGAGAGAGATCTCTATTGCACCCCAAAAAATAATAAATTTAACAAATCATTAAAACATACGCCTTTGTGAGACAGTGTCTTGCGCAGGTGCAAATTTCAAGAACTGTCCATACTCACGGCATGCTGTGCAATATGTACTCCAAATATTCGCATGTACCGGCTCAGGTAACGACAGACATAAATTAGGCAGAAATCGTTGCACTACGATATATGAAGGCAGTCAATTAGTGAGGTTGTCTTTAAAAAACCGCAAGAAAACTTCTTCTGTGCTAGCTACTGACTTTTCTGTAGCCACTAATAAGAAATTTTCTGAGCGTACGATCAGAAAAAGACTGCAAGAAGCTGGTCTGAGAGGTTGCAAAGCCAGAAAGAAACCCTGGCTCTGAAAATAATCAAGTGGGCTACTCAACACCAAAAGTGGACTGAAGGAGATTGGTCTAACATTGTATGGTCAGACGAATCTAACTTTGAGGTATGTAAGACTCCTTATTTTCCCATATAATAAATATTGTTTGGTCCCATTAACTATTTATACGACCATTATATTAGGGCTAGAACTATCATGTCGTTTTTATTGATTCACAGGTTTACAGGTTTTAGGAATGCTCGGTGGATCCTACGTACGACGTCGGCCTGGTGAAGAATATATGCCAGAGTGTTTTGTACCAACTCTAAAACATGGTGGAGGTAAGTAGTATAATGGTTTGGGGTTGCATATTATCAATTTCTAGCGTGGGGCAAATGTGAAGGGGAAGGCCAGATGAGTTCAGAAAAATACACAAATGTACTCGAAAGTGCATGTTGTCAGAACTTTTTGGTGACACAAACCTTGATGGCGTTATGTTCCAGCAAGATATCGCCCCGTGTCATGAATCTCGTCGAACAATGACGTGGTTTGATGGAAATCAGGTGAACATCCTTGATTGGCCTGCACAGTCTTAAACCCCATTGAACATTTATGGGAGCATCTTAGGCGTAAGATCCAAGGGCACGTAATTATCTCCAAAACAAGACTTAAAAAACCGGCCAAGAGCGTGTCGGACACGCCCAAGATAGGGTTCCGTAGCCATTACGAAAAAATCAAGTAATATTTTTCTAAGGATTACGTATGTGTACGGAATCTTCCAAGTTAGGTATCGTCAATACTTTGAAAAAAGCTCGTATCTCAAAATCGTTAAGTTTAGGTATGTTTTATACCTTAGGCTACTATTTACTCTTAAACTACAAATAATTCCCAAGCAATCTTAGCTGCTATAATTTTCCTTGTAAATTTAATATATTTACTACCATTCTGAATTTTTTACAATTTTTCCACCCAACAGTTAAGATTTTAGAGGGGGGGGGGGGGGACGGTCGATTTTAATGAAAATTTTCACTTTAAAGTTGAATATTACGCAAACAGATCACTGAATAGAAAAATCATGTTAGCAACCCCCTAATGGTTTTAAAAGACCTATCCAACGATACCCCGCACTATAGGGTTCGTCGAGAAAAAAAAATCACCCCCACTATACGTCTATAGGAGGTACCCTAAAAAAAAATATTTTTTATTTTTTTATTTTACCACTTTGTTGGCGTATCTGATATGTATATTCATGCCAAATTACAGCTTTTTAGTACTAACAGTCTCTGAGCTTAGCCGCGGACAGACAGACAGACGGACGGACAGACATGGCGAAACTATAAGGGTTCCTAGTTGACTACGGAACCCTAAAAAGTGTCTTATTCCAGAATGGCAGGTGATTAGCGGCGATGTGTGTAAAAGACTTTTCGCCTACTATGCCTGAATGGATTCCTGCTAGTAAAGGGGCACATAGGGGCCAACTAAACATTATTTTATGGCAATAAATAAATGTAACCTAGTAACTGAAATCGTTTTTATTTAAATTGTGTACAGTCAAGGGCAAAAATATGTATACACTTTAGTACCTTGTCTTTTTTCGTCATATTTGAACTGTCATATAATAAATAAAAATTGTTTATTTCGGACTATTAAAAAATCCATAGTGCTTGTTAGTAGGTACACTTCGATTGTTAAGAGGCAAACTGACCCAAACGCCCCCCCGGCAACAGTGAATTTTATAGGAATAACCTCAATAACGCCCAGGATGGCGTTCGAAACAATTAGCCCCTCAACAGTCGACTTAATATCTATGTAGGTTAATTACTTACAAACTAATCCAAGTTTTCTAAAGAAACTATAACTAAGAAATGAGGCCTTGCCCTATTTGACCCTCCCAATCACCACATCAACCCAGTATTCAGTAAGCGGGCAGTCGAGTCGCTCTGCCAACGCTCTCAGCATGCTGTTGCTGCTACCGCGCACTCGTTTCAGCAGTGAGGCAATTCTTTTGCGCCTAATTGCAAAAAAGTCATCTGCCCTTGCCTCTGCGAACATACCAGAAGCACTGCAGTGCTTTGGTAGCCTCAGCAGCATTCTGAGAACGTTGTTGTAGGTACTGGACACGTATCGTGTTATACGCCTTTTGTGTAAACCTCACCCACAGGCTGCACGTGTAAAACGACTGGCAATAAGCCTTGGATAACGTTATTTTTACTTCCTCGGTACAACGTGCAAACCTGCGGGCGATAATGAACTGTCACAGTGGTTAAAGTAACAAGGTACTAAAGTGTATACATTTTTTTGCCCTTGACTGTACAGGTATACAGCGAGATCGCACAAAATCATAGGTGCTCAATATAACAGGTACATAGGAAGAAAGTTGGAAGTTGTCTTTATGCAGCCGAGTGAGAAAAGAAACTTCGATAGTGCGATGCAGGATGCGATGACTAGATGGCGCTAGTAGTCGCTACATCTAACCTCGTTTGTATGAAAGGTGAACAACTGTGGGCCGAATTTTTTGACCGTGAGTGCCCTCCCCATAAGGCTGTCGATTTACTGTGGGTAATTGGTGGTATCCTGAAGGTCCTATTCTCCAATCCGGCTTAGTTGATATGCACCCCTATTGTCCCCTATGGGAGGGTTTCAATTCATTTGTTGAGAAAATTTAAAAATCTAAGTATACTTGGACAATTTGTCGATATACTAACCTGTCATCAACGTAACGTACCACAAACCAGAACGATTTTGTTGTATTGTATGGTTATTTACCATTTAAGAGTTATTAATTAAGAGGGTTTATACCTGCTGAGCTGGCAACGTTGCATTTTTGTTAGTTTTTCTCGATTATTCCATAAAAATTGAATGAAAATTAAAAATGTTTTGTATACAAATTGTTCTAATATATAAGTTAATGTGTCTAAAAGTCTTATCAAGAATTATTATTGCAGTAAACACATTAACTTATATATTAGAACAATTTGTATACAAAACATTTTTAATTTTCATTCAATTTTTATGGAATAATCGAGAAAAACTAACAAAAATGCAACGTTGCCAGCTCAGCAGGTATAAACCCTCTTAAGCGTATGTTCCGAATTACTTTCGTGGACACATTTTTATAGAAATGACAGAAGATTCTGATACAGTTTCCAGAAGTACAAGTCCTCTAATAAATAAAGGAAAACGCCATCAAAATCTACAGCTAATTCGTAGAAAACGTGACCAAGAAAGTGAGGCGGTTGTAAAGCTCGACCTCAGACGTTGGGTGTGTATAGTATAGGGACCGTACACATAGACGGTGCTGCCAACTGGTGCCATTTCAATTTGAATGTTAATGATAAGTTTCTTTTACTGTCCGCATAGTGTCTCTCTTCTGTCGCATTGGTCGCGTTAGTGCTGCCGCACCGCCTATAGTTTATGCACGTTCCCTATAGTTACATTAAACTGCGGGGTGCGTGGCAAGGCTTCAACGTCATCGGTCATCAACAGCATTGTACCGCAACTCCCATATTAATGAGACATGCCACAAAAGGTAACGTATTTCAGCATATATCGTAACAGGGGATGTAGCTCAGTGGTAGAGCGTTCGCTTTGCATGTGAAAGGCCCCGGGTTCGATCCCCGGCATCTCCAATTTTTGGTAGAAAAAACAAAACCAGTCACTAAATTAGCCATTTAAAATGATATGCAAATTTAGAGTAGAGTAGTTTTTTTCTTATAAGGGCGTAATTTACCCCATTAGCAAAAAAAAATGTTTTACGTGTCGTAATAGGAAATTTTAGTAAAATAAAAGTCATATAGTAAGACTTACTTTTTTTTAATTAAGTCTTTGAGGATCAGGGCTTCAGCCAACAGGCCATTAGGTACTTGAATGCTAATATTAAATAAGTAAATAAAATCGACTTGTAATTGCAAAACAATATGAATTGATGAGATTTCAACGCCATGTCATTTCTTTGGTCAATTGTTACTTTAAACGATTCATTATTACAAACTGAAATTCGATTTTTATTACAAAAAAATTACATCGCATGTTATATTAGAAACTAAAGGCATAGAGTCAAAATTTAAACACATCAAAAATTTAATGATAGAATAAAAATTAGCTATACCAGCATAGATCTGTGAATAATTAATTTTATCACGAGTAATATTAATTTAAAACGCACATGAAACCAAATAATTTATATCCATATGGATATACGCTACAAGCATATTCATGCTGGACAATTTAAATTTACACATTTCTTTAACATCACTTAAATGTTTAGAAAGAAATGAATACAATCAAGTTCATTTCGTAATTTAACTCTTTTTAACACTAAATTTCCAATCGATTTTACCAAATATTTTGAACACGGTTTGAATACATAACGGACTCTCACACTTCACTACTCTAGCAACTCTAGTTACACAGTGAACACATTTTAATTTAGAAAATACCTACTATATTTAAATTAAATTTCTCGTTTAGAATCTGGAGGTTTTTAGTTCACGATCTAGTAATTAATTCTACAGAAAATAATTTCAGTATGAGGCTAACATCATTCATTTCATAGAAATTCATTGAGACTGCTTTCCATCTTAATTCACAATCACATTCTAAAACAGACAATCGATATCACTATACTATGTCTTTTGCTATAGGCATTAAGGTATTTTTTACGTTTTTTTTTGTCTTAACAACGAATTTACACCATCAATGAGTCGAAAAGTCATAACAGGAATGTAAACCAATCATGGGGCTCGATGGAAACACGCAGACTAAACATCAAAACACTTGATTTAAGTCTTAATTAGATTCGTTAGTGTCCATATTCACTTCGATTTGGAATTCACTTGGCGCAGTTGAAGAAGATCAGTATTGTGTCAACGCCGCGCCTGCGCACTTGGGACTTGGCGATAGTGTTTCTGTAGCGCGCACATTCCTGTTGAGATCGACAGTGGGGGGTCGCAGTGGCGGGGGTTGCAGGCGAGCCGGTGGTAGGCGCCGTGGCGGCACTGGGTGAACACTCCGGGGGTGTCTGTGGGGGGGCGCTAGGCGCTCGGCTCGGGGGTCGCGGGGGTCGCAGGGGTCGCCGGCGGTCGGGGCAGCGACTCCAGGGAGTCGGACGCGACCGAGGGCACGGACGGCCTCTCCGAAGCGGCCGGCGACGGAGCGTCGACATCATTCTGGAACGATCCAACGCGCTCAGCTGAGCCGCTGCACGCTACAACACAGGGCGCGGGGGGAGCGGGGACGCGGGAAGGGGCGGGGGGAGGGGCGCACCGTTACTCACTCGCTCGCGACCGCGCCTTACCAATCTGGATAACTGTCTCTGTCTCTTTACAGGGTACTTTACTTTTACTCGACTACGGCGTACTTAAAAAGGCTTTTACATTTACTAATGGCACCTTCAGTGGTTAGATCATGACAATATGACTACAAATAGCACAACCGAGACATAATCGCAACTTAAATAATATCACTTCGAGATTTCAGCCACACTGCAGAGGCTGTCGGGGTATGTATTACAATACCGAAGTACGAAAGACCGAATGTATTAAAACATCGAATGAGTCAAAAGATCGACTCGATTTTTTTCTGAAACCGTAAACTTCGCAGAATATATTAAAACGGCATCATACAGAACCCATTAGGATAGGTTAGGTTTGTTTTATAACAATCTTAAAAAGTTAACGGTTTCAGAAACAAATCGTGTCGGTCTTTTGACCCATTCATGTTTTAATACATTCGGTCTTTCGTACTTCGGTATTGTAATACATACCCGGCAGTCGTTACAAGTAGACTAAAGTGTAGCAAACTCTTTGGTTTAGCAGCGCTTGTTAAACGAACTACCCGCACTTATCAGATGCTCCGAATCAACAGTCGAAATATCCGACAATTTCTCCGGAAAAGTTGAAAAAGTTTTGTTAATTAGATGCTAAACAGTAACATGTCAAGCCACACGAATATAATTTTGTAATAATGGCCGCTAAAGATTTTTATTGCGGATGAACTAACGCAACTACCTACTTCTTATTTTTCGATATTGTTACATCACATAACTCTATTTTATAAAATGTAGAGGGACGACAACGTACAATTTCGAATTCAAATCACAATTTTCTAGTTTTTGTGAGTAAACACGTTGTTGCTTAATCAGCATCCATGAGCGGTAATCACGAAAGTTTAAAACAATAATGTGGCCCTAATTTTGTGCCACTAATATCCCGAAATGGTACTGCACTTCAGTTACGGGTCTGTTAAATAGCAATAACTCCCTATTAATTGTTTTGTAAAAAGCTCCCTGCTCGTGCTATCATCCCCGCTCGGCCGTCGTAAGTTATAACATCAAATATACAAACAATGACACCAATATTACCTTCATGGAAATGCAATAGATTTCAAAATGCAACAGTGCTCTAACCTTAACGACAGTTGAACAGATTTTTATTCATGATGAAGTAAACATTTTTTTTAATGTAAAACGCCGTAGTACCTTTTAATTTAGTTTAATTTGAGACGGTTATCTATAGTTTGGTAAACGCGTCGCTATTGTGCTGATGACAATATGCATGGGCTAACTATATCTATGAAAACAAAGTTTGGCCAACAAAATAATATATTTGATCTAAAAGGACTAGAATTACACATAAAAGTACCCGATTAGTGGCTTTAGCTGAGGCTATGGGGCGTTAAAGGGTGGATTCATGAATGGTGCTACATTTTTGGCCAAAAGGGATGGATAATGGGATCATTGGTAACCTTCCACCGCCCAAAGATAGTAAAAGGTTGTGTCAACTTTTTGAAATATATATTCTATAAAAATGTCTTTAAATCTTAGGCTTTATGTATCTGGAAAGCAGGGGGATGAAGTGAGATAGAAATACAGCTCGAAAAATAGACCCAAGAGTTTAGTGATGACAGAGCCAAAGCTATGTATCAAATTTTTGATTTCTATTTAATGATAGTTTCAAAATAATTTAATTATAATAAAAAAAAATCAGAATAGCCGATAAATTACCCAATAGCTCTCTCAGGGTTCAGTTTACTTAAATCTGTATTTCTCGCACCAACATCAGGAAATTTACTTCAAAAATAAATTATAGGTGGAACAGGAGGATATAAATGGCCAAACCTGTAGTAACACTAGGATGACGTTTTTGAGCCTAAAATACTATAATGAAAATGATAATAATTAAAGTATGAGCTGGCGATATACTTTGAGTTATAATATAACAAATCAAATCCATGTTATGTATTTACTATAGATTGCTGGGAAAGAAACTTAAATCCTTTTAACTTGGTTTAAGTGACACTTCCTTATATTTTTACACTGCTTACTGCAACCGGGTTCAACAATAAATCCAGTTTTTTTGCATGTGGCACTAAAATTTAAAACACGCCTAAAATACATGGATTTGAAATGTCAAAATTTTTAAGTGGTAAGCTAAGGTGGGGTAAGTGAAACTACGGGGAAAATAAAACAGTAATCTATAAATCAAAACTATACAAGGAGAATTTTTGAATGTGATACAAAATTAGTATTTCTATTTCAGCTAAAGCTGGAAAATATAACGCATTACTTGACCTCAATTGACAACATTTCATATTTCTAAGACTATAATTTGATTCGTTCTCTGTATACTGTTTGGAAAGAGAAAGACGCTGATAGTTTTAAATTTTCACTAGGATTATTAATTAATTTATTACAATTTTTTAAAGATATGCTTATTCTAAAAGAGCGTAACGATAGAATAGATCCATTACTTTTGTCTAGTCTCTATTAAAAAAAAGTGATGACGTTAATTTGACGTTAAGGTTGTTATCAAATTTAAAATTATGACAGCTCTTTTTTCTAGTGAAAACGGTAAAGGAAACATATCTATTCTGTGGAGGTACAGGTAAGTATACATATGTTTTTTAAATTAATTGTATTTTTTAAATATGAAGAAATAAATTATAATAAATATTTTTCCGAGTTCAGGAGGCGAAACTCATTCGATTCCTGTAGTAATTTTCAGGTGTTAAAAAAATGAAATGTTGTCAATTGTTTTATTAGTCTTATTTAATTTGAGGCGTCCATACTTCGCACTGACGAAATTATACACATTTCAAAAATGAACTTTGAGTCACAAGAAAAATAGGATTAATTTTAAAATGAGAATAATTCCATATAATGTCAGTATTTTTTTTTGCGATAATTAGTTTGTGTTTTAATATCAACAAACTAATGAACCTCATACTTTTTATCAGACAAATTTTAACGAGTTAATTCATCATTATTATTATAGTATACTGTAGTGGCATGTAAACGTTTTTGTCAATAAATAAATAAATATAATTCAGCATTAACTGAGTAAGAAACAATAATTTTGTATCACCTTTAAAATTTTGTCTTGTGGACTCTTCTACGATTACTTGGAGTAACCATAGTAATTGAATCAAGCGTTACTTTTGCGGAGGTCTACATCAATTAACTACAACATTGTAGCTTGTTCCTCCGCTACGCTATGTGAAAGCGGAGTAGGAAGATAAAAGGTTTTAGTTTAGTAACCATAAAGCTCCAAACGCACCAGCTGAGGCGTAACGGGTGCGGAGGTGGTAACGGCTGTAATATTCTAACTTGTATGAACGAGTTCGCGGTACGGTACCATACAACCGTTCATACAAGTTAGAATATTACAGCCGTCACGGCCACGGCACCACCACACCTCCGCTGTCTGTGCGTTTGGAGCTTAACCCTTTCACCGCCGCGCCTCGACAAAACGTAAACCTACTTTGAATCTTATGTCATTGTGTCAAGGTCACTTTGAAACTGTACTTTGTGACCTACATATGTGTCGTTGGCGTTGAAAAGGTTAATAGTCTGCACCTCCAATGATTACACTGTTTCACTTTCCCCATCTAACCTTATTTTTTGTATCTAATAGGGGCGTGTGGCTTTTAACGCATTCACTGCCGGGAACACATGTCTTTCACCACTAGGTGCACTAGCCTGACATAGTTTGGCAGTCATTTGAACGCACATGTGCGTTTGTGGCACCTGAAGTCTCGAGTCTGACAAGCGGCAGCGAATGCGTTAACTGTGTGTCGTAGCGTTGTACTAGCACTCGCACACACGCAATCATGAGACCCAACATATATATGTATATGATGAAGCGTGAACTACCAGCACTTTTCGCGAGCGATTGGTGTACAGGTTATATATGTTTTACGGACAGAAGAGACACGAAAACTAGGAATTTTAACATTTAACACATTCTTTTTGTCTGATTGGCTGAAGTTAGTTATCTAACCAATCAGATGGATTTGTGTTGCAAATAGGCAAGGTCATAAATATGTATAAGTACACTTCTTCATTTTACTATGGTGTAATGTAAAATGGTGAAAAAGTGTACACGTCATTAAAAGGATCCGGAATTTTTGTGGCAGATTTAAAAAAAATTTAATTAATTTCACAATCAAATTATTTCAGTAGAAATTTTTTTGCATGTTTTTTTTTCGAGTAAGGCGAGGGAGTATCTATTGAAAATTATTTGAAATAACGAAGGTAGAGCTAATTTATATCTATTTATATCTTTTGGCATCATAATGTTGTGTATCTTTTTTTCACATGAGACCGAAAGTTAGTAGTAAATAAATATGTCAAATTACATAAACTTTGAAAAAAATAATAGACAATATACAATTTCTCAAAACTATCAGAACGTGGGTTGGTTCCTGTATGCAGAAGTACGTCCAATATATTAAATGAGCATTATGTATTTAGTGATTTTAGTGCATTATTCTTTTGAAATTTTATGTATTTTGACACGTTCCCATCAGTCAATAAAAGTCAATACTTTCTATCTATCTATATAAACGTGTTACTAATCTAATCTCAAAACTCGAGAACCATGGCACCAAATCGGATAATACTTTTATTGTGTGTTTGTAATCGTCAGGAAAAAGATTTCACGAAAACAACTTCACATCTGCTAGTTTTAAAACAAAAGTGCCACTAAAACTCTGGACCCTGCATATTTATGTTCTGATAAACGTCTGGGCTTACCAAGAAGGGGAGAAAAAATATTTCACTCAGAACACAATTGCGTACCGCTTCGAACTGTAATATGAAATATATTAAATTTGAGAATGTGTTTAATGTTTTTCTCAAGCAAGATATTAGATAACAGCCATTTCACACAAGAAAACAAAAAAAACATGCTACAACCTAGAATGATAAACGAGTGTTAATAGTGCTACGCGAAAATGAGTAAATAGCAGAAGCGTAGAAAATATAGCATAAGTAAAAATACATAAAATAGCTTATTAACAAATACAAAAACATAATAAAATAGTGAATTTTCTAAACAAAAAAAAAACGGTATATATATCGCTTTACTATCTGATGTTTCTATTGTTTATAATGAGAGTACAAAATCTAATACAGTTCAGTATAAGTACATACTAAATAACCTATATTCGAGCCACTAGTTGTAATTTTATGAAAACACTATTCTAATATAAATTCGTTTTTACCTTGTGGAAACGATACGTTCATAATCTTAATATAAAAACTATATCAGAAATAGCAGCTTACTAAAACAACTTACAATTATACAGAATCTAAACATATATAAGACTAGATAACAATTATACCTACATAGCGTAATTTTGTGTATAATTTTATAAAGTTTAAGCACCTGTTTCTCTTTAAAATTATTCATATAATGGTGTTAAATATAAACATTCATATGATCCATGCGTGATCATTAAATTAAACATTTATTTATACTTAAAAAGTAATTTTTAAAGGCTAAATTATTTTTCTTCTATTGTTCTCTACCAATAACAAGTTTTAACCATTTAAATACTGGCATATAATTATCTATACACTACACGCATACAGTTTAAAAGTCTGTCCATTTGTTTTCACAAAGCTTGCAGAGACAAGACAATCTCTCTATTTATTCGTTCTTATCTAAAACATCAAAATCAAAATTTTTCCTAGACAGGGTTGTAACATCTAAAATTTATGAATAGCTCTAAACATAGCACATCCTTTACCTTCTAGCTTACCAAGTAGCAACATTTTGTTCTATATCTTTGAACGTCTATGAGTCTATCGCATCCCTACAGGTACACGAACACGTTAAGATAATCTATATGTTTATCTGTCACTCCTGGCGTTCACATGTGCCGTCTAAACTTACTGTGAGCGATGTGCTTACAACCCAAGTACGCGCGCCTAAGCGCGTTCGTCAATTTGCCCTGATGACCAGTAAATTAATCAATTTCAAAAAATCATAATCAAAAAAGGAACGCCGATTCGGTTAAATTTTGATTCTAACGCGCCCTTGTAGCTGCCATTTACATTAAACAACTAACACACAGCAAACGAAGCGAACTTTACTCGCAAAACCATCGCTAGTCATGGAGAAACTTAATATTATTGCGAGGATTTTTTTTCTTTTAATATAAGACTAGTTAATTAGTTAAACCAGTGGCGAAGCTAGGCGTGGGCGAAGCGGGCTCTCGCCCACGGCCTCGCGGTCTGAGGGGCCTCGCGCCTCGAATGGTTCTCGTTTTTTGCTCAATCAACAATCCGTACTTTAATATGTGGTGCCCAACTTAGGGCCTCGTAAAATGTATCTTGCACACATAAAATTTAGTTCCTGCACCGCCACTGGGTAAATCTTAGGAACGAAAGAAAAGGGGCCCCGCTGATGCAACTTCGCCCACGTCTATTTTAGTCCACGCTACGCCACTGAATTAAACTAGAGACAAAGGAAAATATACCTAAACAGCAGCTACATAGGCCTATAATATCACACGCACGCATCTTTCGAAACCAATGAACGCCCATCAAATTACAACTAATACCAATGTTCGTCGCAGAAAACATTGGTACAAAATTTGGCAACCTGTCCCGCTCACTCTACAGTTGCGATGGGATCGTGTGAAAAAGACAGGGGAAGGGTTCCAAATGGTTCAACTTACGTGTTAAAGAAAAATTACGAACTCTGTGTAACTTTGATGAACGTTCCCACAAAAACACAAACTAAAACCTAGGCCACACTTTCAGACAACTGAAAAATTCGATGACATCAATGCCTGCTCGCCTTATGACCATATTATCCGACTGAACAAATCAAAGCATATGATCGATATAAGAAATATAGTAAAAACATGCTGGAGTATCGTAAAAACTGTTCTCACCACACTAACTCCCGTATTGCCCTGTAATGCACAGCGTTTTAGTTCTATGTCATCTAAAAAATCATCTGCTGTTACCGTAGCAGAACATCGAAGTACTGCTTTATACGTCCAAATAACATATAGCTGCATGAGTATAGCTTTGTATTAATCATATAATCATAATTATCATAATTAATATTATAAAAGCGAAAGACCTCTTCACGCTAACCGCCGAACCGATTTAGATAAAATTGGGTATAGAGATAGTTTGAATCCCAGGAAAGGACATAAGATATTTTTTATCTAGGAAAATTGCATAGCTCCCACTGGATAGCGATAAAAAATTCTTAGCAGACGGAGTCGCGGGTAACAGCTAATTATAAAGCACTTATGACCCGGGCTTGAAATCGGTATCAAAAATACCGGTATAGTATATACGGCTACTACTTTAGTAGCGGTATTTTCTGTCTAGTTTCAAGCACCAGTACCGAATATACTGATACTATAGCTAAACCGTTTAAACGGCGTTTCGTTTTATTTAAACGGTCTAACTATATGTATTTTATGGTACATATGCTTGAAATTTAACCGAAAACCGGTACTGAAGCGGTATTTACACATTGCATTGGAATAACGTATCTTGTAGTCGGTTGTCCCAACATAGTCACACTTATGGGCCAATCAACTTTTAAACCGACGTTTTTGGCGTCTCCTGCGTTACCAAAATTGTCTCTGGCGTTACCAAAACATCGTACTTCCAACAAGATATTTCACGGTTTAATAGGTTAAACTTGCGTAGGACGGCATGTATTCATGCTATTCATCTATTAAATTACAGAAAAAACATGTTTACTTACAAAAATCTGCAATTGTTTGAAAAATGTCGCGGACAGATTAGTGTCGGTTTAAAAGTTGATTGGGCCTTATAGCGGATTTAGTATAAACTAATCATGCAGCGATATGGTCAGTCTAACGAGGATCGGTTTAAGTACGATCTGGAATGACAATAATGTACGACCTGATTTCTTACGTTATTGCCATAAGGGATTGTAAGGGGTCGTTCATTCCAGTACCTCTACCATGAGTTACACTAGTTTACAGTGACCGTACTCGCTAGCGACGGCGTAAATGATTTGTATGGAGAATTGTGTACAGCGCCTCTAGCGGTCACTTACGGAAGTACAATTCTCCATACAAATCATTTACGCCGTCGCTAGCGAGTACGGTCACTGTAAACTAGTGTAACTCATGGTAGAGGTACAGGTCGAGAAATACGTGGTCGTACACTAACCGCACCCATCTAACGCCTTCTCCCGATTATCTTCTGGTTTCCTTGTATTTTTATACACTAGTTATTTCCTACCTAACTTCACGACAGTACCACTTTTATAACAAAATACTGAAGTTTAAAACTCTCATTATAAATTGTATGAGTCTAATATTTTTATATATGTAATCATCTTAAAATAATATAAACTATATAAACATTAATAAATGGAACCCAAAACCGACAAATAAATGATAATATTGTAAAAATAACATATTGCAACGTTTACAAGATGTAATAAATTAATTAAAATAGTGAACTATGAATTAGAAAAATGTAGTTTAAAATTTTATTTGTAAAGATTGCAATGGAAATAATGTTGTAGGCAACTTTGAAGCGTCTAAACCTTCGTTATTCCAAAAGATCAAGTTTTCTGTCAAATTGGCGTTTTGAGTTTTCCAATTACATAACACTTTTAGGGGTGAGGTCTATTAATGACACACTAAATATCTATCTGTGGTTATCATTGACATGTAATAAGGAGGGATGGGGGAGGGGGCAAACACCCCTAAAATTGTAGCGACGTAACTTACGGACGGGTCCTCATATTAAAAAAAAAAAAACTTTATTTCAGATGAAAGCTTGGGAGAATTTTTACTAATTATAATTATAGTACAATAACGAAGCAATAGACACGACCCATTGCCAAAAAAAAAGTTAGAAGAAAAGAGAACGAAATGATAAATGCGATTATTACTGATTCGAAAATAGATAAAAAATAAAGTGCAATAGATATCTATGATTCTCATTCTCATTTCTGGTAAATAATTAAACCAATCCATAAAAAATATATTTAAATTACAACTAGGAGCTTTGCTGTGTCACTGACTTCAAATTCAGGATAGTAAATAATGCAACAATAATCAGGGTGGATCAAGGTGGAAGGCAAGCCGCATCCAACCGTAATGATTGGGTATCAATGAGGGAGCCCTATGTCCAGCAGTGGACGTCCTGCGGCCGAAATAATGAATACAGCAATAATTTATTTAAAAGAGTTTTGTAATGTCAACGACCTTAGCCCAGTTGCATAATAAAGTATAAAGAATTAATATTAGTGTACCTTTGATTCAAAATCGCTAATACCATTTGCTTGTACCTTATTATGCAATTGTGTCCTGATAGCCTTAGTGGCCCTGCCTATGAAGCTACTACTAAGTCCCGGGTTTGAAACCTGGTAGGGACAGACGCTTAGATGCCATTTATTTATTACGTAAGACGATTTAGGGGGAAGGGGGGGTCGACCATGTCTTATTTTTTCTTACAAGGGGGTGGGAGGGAGTTTTGATAGTTCTTACTTGCGTTCACAAAAATGCACAAAGTTAAGTAAAGACGAATAACGAAGAAACTTCAAAACAAAAAAAAACTTATTTTCCCAAAAAATAAGTTATTAGTATACCTACATACAAAAAAAAAGTTACTAAAAATAGTTTCTTTGAAAAATATCTTATGTAATAAAAATAAATATTATACAGGGGGTAGGGGATTAGCCAATTCTCATTTTTTCTTACATATAGGCGCAGTGGGTTAAAAACTGACAAAAATCGTCTTACGTAATAATGATGCCCTTATGACGTATACACAAGTTTATACCTGATTCTAGGTCTACCAAACTGTACAGTGTAGACATCCATAGATCGTAACCATTATTTAACCAAGAACTCTCAGAATTTCAGAATTACGACGGACGCTTCAGCATAGAAAAAGTTTTTGTTAAAAATTCATTTTAAGAGCAAGCTTTTTAGCTGACTGTACTTTTTGTTTACTGTACTTGCATTGTCATCCAACTTACATAAGTATACGGAATTTCAGGTGAAATTCGACTTTCAAGATTTGACCCGTACATACATAGGTACATTGCAAGTTAAAAAGAAGCTTGTAATTAGATTTTGGTAATAATTTCATTTTTAAAGCAAGCTTTTAAGCTGACTGTACTTTTTATTGACTGTACTTGCATTGTCATCCAACCTACATAAGTATACCAAATTTCAAGTGAGTCTGACCACTGGAAGTGGGTCCAATACGA
The DNA here is from genome assembly GCA_947563465.1 of Archips xylosteana. NCBI lineage: Eukaryota > Metazoa > Arthropoda > Insecta > Lepidoptera > Tortricidae > Archips > Archips xylosteana. Next base: position 12,640,565 of record OX387364.1, on the reverse strand, counting down.
CTTCCAAGATTTGACCCGTACATACATAGATGAGTCAATATCAAAAAAAATTGTACACAATTAAGGGATTTAATTGAAACAAAACTTAATTGATTCCTTTGTGTAACACAAGTTACTCATATAATTTGTATGACTAACTTTCGTTATACAAAGGGAGCGATCGTGATTTTGTTTTCATTAAACCCTTAAATATGTTTAATTATTTTGAAAACGAACCATACATAGGTACATTGCAAGTTAAAAAAAAATGTTGTAAAATAAAGAAAGTCACATCAACAGCCCCGTTAGTTCTGTGAGACAGCAAAGCCCTAGTCACCAGAGCGTGAGCAGTAAGGACAATAGATAGAGTACGCCGCGGCGCCACTGGGTGCGCGCGCGCCGCGCCGCCGACCGGATAGTTACCTTCAGGGGCACCGGAGGGACCTCGAGGTGGTAGCCGATGTCGCACAGGCTACGGAGCAGCTCTAACCCTGGAAATGTGCAGCGGATTTTGAGAATTCAATAAATTTTTCTTTTTGCAGGCTCGATAAACTCGACAACAATGTGGCATAGAAATTCCATTATAGTCGAGTCTCAAACTTTTTAAAAAGTTAAAACGGCCATGGTAATAAGTTGGCACTATTCGTATACAGCCATTTCAAATGGCCGGTATCAGTTGTTTTGCTGGAACTCCAGACTTTTTTATTGTGTTTGAAACAGCTTGTGGTGTTTTCGATAGAAAAATACACCTGCAGTTTTTTTTTATTGAAAAAAGGCGGGAAAGGGTTTAGACATTTAATTTCAAGTGATTTGCAATTCTTTGTACCTATTTAAGGTAATAAAATTTTATTCTATTTTTTTTTCCTTCACCATTTTTGAGAAAAGCTTTATATTAGTCTCGTCTGGAATAGCAATTGCTGGCTTCGTATTATAGGTAGTTAAACGGACGAGCTTGCGAGTCCGTTTAATACTCATACTCAGCCAGCAATTGCCTACTTCCAGGCCACGACAATAAATATTTAAAAATTTATAAGCTACGGGTTTAGGACTGCAGAACTCATCTGGTAAAGATAACATTGTTCTCGTTTGTTGAAGCCTACCGCTAATAACAAATCAGAACAAGTAACAAAAAATGCAAACAAATAGCTACCGTCTTCTCTAAGTTACAAGGTTCGAAGTTGCAAAAGCTTAAATCATTGAGAAAGGCCTTTCGTCATTGTAAGCGGTACTCAGGTGGATCGTCGGCGTTGTATGCGTCCATAATAGAACAAACGAGAACAATGTTATCTTTACCAGATGAGTTCTGCAGTCCTAAACCCCCAGCTTATAAAATTTTAAATATACATTAGTACATTATTGTCGTGGCCTGGAAGTAGGCAATTGCTGGCTGAGTATGAATTACCACATTTTATACCACGGTTTGATGAGCGAATAGAGCGAAACAATGGATTATTTAAAGTGGTTTCTTCACCGGTACCTTTGATGGAATTATTGCGATTTTTTTTTCGTACTAGATCCGTTGCAAGTGAGGAAGGAACTCGTAAAAAAAATGCGAAAAGTAATCGCATTAGTTGAATAATCCAAAACATCTGTTGCGAGGGTATACGTTTCGAAAATGGCCCCGAAAAGGCCCTGGTTCGGCGCAACTAGAGAGAATGCGTACGAAGGCGCGAATTTGAAAGTTGGCACGGTATTAGTTGCAGGTTTGGAGCAATAAGCAGATTTTTAGCATAACAGTTTTAATGATCGACGGTCAATTAATTACACTAGACTTATTTGTTACGGAATTACCTTCAATGAGCTTCCAAAATTTCGATGCAGTTGCATGCATCATGATTGTTTTCACGATGCATGCAACTGCATCGCAATATCCGACTCATTAATGATAATCACGACCATGTCACAGGTGACGCCATCTATTGGATCATTGATGTACTACGTGTCATTATTTTTACCTAATAGGAAGACCCGACCATTTATGTACTTACCGCCTAAGTTGGAATGAAATTAATAATTTGAATTTAATTTGAATTTGAATTATGCAGATCTCTAGCTCGATAATTGGGCACCTTAGAAGTTTAGTTGAAACACGGTAGACAGCGCCACCTACGACGCTTTATAATTAAAAATGGCGAATTGTCATATCTCTCTTCCAATAAACCCACGGACAGGTAAAGACGTATATTTTTATTTCCTCCGTTCTCCACGCTCGCTCCAACCAACTAAATAGGATCCGAGATCCTACATTGGATCGAGATCCAACAGACCTACGCCCCTTAATAAATACACACGTCCTATAATTTTATAACAATTATTGTATTTTTATAAAAGAAACATTTGTCTTGATATCAGATTCCCAACGATTTTGATATACTGATGCGATGAGAAACGCGTCTTTTGGCCTACGGTCATAAAAAAACTGTTATTTTGGATCGGATGTTTTAGTTAACGGATAGAATGGTCCGAAACGTAACCTTTATCGGGCTTGGGTGAGCCATGGTATCCAACTCACCGGCGGGCCTGTTGTGTGCATAGCGCGACTCCCAAGCGTCGAACAGGCGGTTGTAATACCGCGGTCCCGCGAGATACGTGAGGTAGCGGTGAGTGTCCCGCGTTGGGAATATCCGCTCCATGTCCCCGGCCTGCGTGAGCTCGTCTTCCGCCTGTATGAGGTGCCGGACGTCGTCTGGTGTGAGGGTCGAGAGTATATCTCGTAAGTACTGGAAAATAGTTCAAAATCAATGAGATCCTGGAATGGTGGTTCCCACGGAATTACAGGTGTATGTTATTAAACTCACCATGTCCCGTTCTTCCATATTCGTGTATATTATATGTTTATCCCTTTCCTCTTTTGACAAGTACACTGTGTACAATCTGCTATCGTATGGTAAGCCAGCCTGAAAAGATTAATGAAAAAATCTTGATATCGTCACTACTTTGAAAAAAAGCTCGTATCTCAAAATCGATAATATGTCTAATTGAACTTTACTGGGTGTGCAATAAAGTTCAGTTTGGTTTACATATTGATTTGAGATACGAGATTTTTCAAAGTAGTGGCGATATGCAGTATAAGTTTTAATGGTTCCATGCCAAAACAGTCTACGGAGCCGTGCTCTTGATCATCCGTCCGTTCGTCTCTGTGTCTCAGACACAGAGTCCCGCGACGAGTAACGTCACACGATACGAGTGCATTGCTGGTTGAAGAGACTATTATAGATAACTAGCTGCTGCCCGCGACTCCGTCCGCGAAGAATAGGGGTAGCTATAAAAAAAATAGCCTACGACCTATTCTCAGACTTACCGAATACAGAGAAAAAAGTTTCATAAAAATCGGTAGAGCTGTTTCGGAGGGGTTCGATAACAAACACTGTGACACGAGATTTTTATATAATAGATTAAATTAATTTACAACGTATGTAATCTTATTTACCAGTTCAATAAAGTTAACCGGAACGTTTTAAATTTCGTCCTTCTTGAATATCGAAAACTGAAATGACTTCGTTCTTTATGAAACCGTTACTAAAATATACCGGTAGGTACATGAAATAAAGTCGTGGTAGAATCTTTGGGATCCCACGGCGCCTGCCAACCTCGGCAAGAGGGCAACGTCGGAGTGGTTTTAGTGGGTATACTCCCCCCTCCCCTTCCCGTTAGGGGAAGAGGATGGGAGAGAGAGCCCCACATAACCATCTGGGTCTCCCCGGGCCCGAGGGTGCACGTAATGTTTCCACTTCGTTAAAAAAAAAAAAGGTACATGAAATAACGAAAATTTTATCGGTTTACGACCAATAATAAACGGTATTTCTAAACCGGTTGCGATCCCTGTTTGTCTGTGTTTAGGTTTAGCTATGTGATCACTCCCAATGCTAAATCATATTCCAGTTTGACTCCATTTATTGGTATTTACACGTTATTGCATAGTTACGGGCGAGAGACTACTGACGCTCCGGACTGCCTAGTATACGCGTGACAACCATATCGCAAGCTAAGCAATCCTGTGTCGCCACATTGTGTTAGAGCAATATGGATTGTTTTAAAAAAAAAGTAAGTAATTAAGAGATTTAATTAAAACAAAACTTTTTTTTTAAATTATTTTAGTGTACCCAAGACACTCCCCACCAATCGTGTTTTGAAAGCTCATCAAAAGTACGTCAGTTAATAGGTGGCGTCGATCATCCCTATTGTAATGCGGCAGTACCTTAGAGACTAAGTTTTGTGTAGCCTTTAAGCCTTACGATATTCCGTTTAGGTTCATTTCGTCCACATTCCTACTTTGTCAGCAATCTCATTCCGTCCGCATTCCCACTTCGTCAACATTCCCATCTCGTCCACATTTTCATTTCGTAACAAAATAGTAACGAAATTGGTAGTGTATCTGAATAGTATTGACCCGCACCGTGGTTAGCAAGTATTTTTCTTAATATGAATACCTAAATCACAAAATAAAATCTTCCCTTAGAATTAAGCTAAGTCTAAGTGATAGCGAAAACCGCATTAAAGTCGGCTAGGAATATTGACTAAGTGGGAATGTGGACGGAATGGGAATGTTGACTAAGTGGGAATGTGGAAGAAGTGGCAAAAGGACGAAATGGGAATGTGGACTATGTGGGAATGTGGACGAAATTTATGTTCGAAGGGCTTTGGACATTCTGTGACTCCGTTCAAAATCATGGCACTCACCAGTTTGTGCGGTTTGTCCTTGGAGAGCATTTCCAGGTTGACCTTGAGCGGTACCTGGAACTGCGCGATGTTGAGCACGGCCGAGACCAGCGGCCCTTTCACGTGGATGTCGAGCGGCGACGCGCTGTGCAGGCTCGGGGATATGTTCACCTGCGATACGGGGATCGTGACGTTTCAAAATATAACCTATAGCTAATCTGTCATTCAATGGAACTTGCTGACTATGTAAACAAGCCGCCGTATTGAAATAGTCTCTGAATGATGAATTTGCTAGTGATAATCAAATACCGAAAGTAAAAAACAAGTAGGTTTTGAGAAAAAGAGAATTAAAATCAATCTACTGAGTAGTGTATACAACCGCGTTGGCAGGTATATAGAGCGTGAGATCACCAACTTTTAGTCACAACACTACCCATCATAGACAATTGTAGAATTTAAAACAAACAAAAACGTCATTCCATCTGGTCCTAATAACCTAACTTATGAAACCATTTTAAACTTTTAATGAAATATCCAAGATACAGTTATATATTTTATGGTTTTGTATTTTACGGTAACGACCGTTTCAATAGTGTATGGTTTCAATGGTGTTTGATGAGGTGGTGTGAAAATTCAATAAGAAACAGTAACAAAACAAAGTTACTTCTCTTGTTTACATAGTTAGCAAGTTCCAATGACTGACACTTTAAAATTTAAAGTTTAAATACTAGCGGTTTGAGCGTAAACCACGCAGGACGACAGCGTGTCGGGAGCGGGTAGCGTCGGGAGTTTAAGGGGGCTGTATATGAACAACATCATACCGCCCCCGCGCCAGACCCGCTGCCGTGTGGTTTATTACACAAATCGACTACATAATTCGATAATCAAAAACAAATATGATTCTTTTCAAGATTGGTTATTGGAGTCTTTTTGTATTTTTAAGGTCCAAATTTTTTACTTTTACGGTCATCCCGTGAAATCTTAATATTTTTATACTAAATACAAACTGAAACATGGATACACAGAAAAAACCCAGAAAAAGGGACCAGCGCTGGGAATCGAACCCAGGTCCTCAGCATTCCGTGCTGCGTGCTTTATATCCCCTACACTCCGCGTGAGCGGATAGTTCCGAAGGGGTGTTGCCGTTTCTAGTTGAGAACATGAAACATAGATGTCGCTAGGTGTCTCTGCGTAAAGAGACTATAGAAAGACAAACTGAAAAATGTTGATATATAGGGAAAATTTGTGTCTTAACTCCTGACCAGTGGTGGTGTAGGGGTATAAGCACGCAGCACGGAATGCCGAGTACATGGGTTCGATTCCCAGCGCTGGTCTCTTTTTTTCTAGGTTTTTTTTCTGTGTATCCATGTTTCAGTTTGTATTTAGTATAAAAATATTATGATTCTTTTGTTTAAGAAGATATCTAAATTTGAATGTAATTAAAGTACGGACTTGGATTTTCAATGTAGACATTAATTATGATGCTGCCACAGACACTGGTTTCTTAATATAGTCCATATGATTATCGCTTCTGAACATAATACTATAGCAAAGTTATGATCTGGATATAGATAAAAATTCTTACTCCTATGCCGATGACAACAGAATTCATACTCCAATTCCAGTGACAATCATTCGTCACTACGATCATTTCGGCTGGCATAACTTAAGGACTTAGCAGAACTGCCGCAGCCGAAAGTGTTAATATGTATTTAAGTATCGAAAACGACCTAACCCGCTCCCGACCCGCACCCGTCCTCTGTGCGTATTGCGCTTAAGTGCTTTACCATTTTTGAAGTGAAACTTCTAATGCGACTTCCAACAAGGTCGAGTTAAACATTTAACGCTACCATGGAGGGGGTATGAAAGCATTAGTATTATGAACTGTAATCTCGCATTGTATATGTACGGATGTTAAAAACTTCGACAGTGCGATGCAGAACTCATACTGTCTGTGCAAATTTGTATGAGACTTGATAAAAGCGCCATCTAGTCAGTAATTTAAACACATAGATGCATAAGTAAATTTAGTTATTTAAGTTATTGGGAAAAGGTTCATGTTGATGTATAAGTGCCTTTTTCATTTCCACATTACGAAGTTTCACTTCTTCCGCGCGGAGGAGCTGCACGCACGATTTTTTTACCCTTTTCAATATCAGAACTTTCTGATATTGAAAAGGGTAAAAAAATCGTGCGGCATTTACCATTGATAGAGCGTGACTAACCTCTAGCAACCAAGGTTTCAGATCCTCGTCCAGTAAGACATCAACTCCGAACAGCTCGTAGCAGTTATACCGCGAGGTGATGTTGGCTTTCGTGAGCGAGCTGATGCTGGCTTCGCCGGAGATGATGGTCTTGACCACGAGGTCCTTCATGGAGTCCCAAAGAGCGTCCGTATCCACGCCTTTGTCGTTTTTCAGGTAGTGGAACAGCGTTTGAAGTGTCCTAGAAGTGTATTTTTTACGATTAGCTAATGAATTTGGAATTAAGATCTTAACACGGCACAGCAGATTGCGAATGTATATTGCATAATTTATTACGTTATGTGGTGTAGTTTAAGAAATTTAATTTAATTTCTCATCATTATCATTTCTCAAATAATAATAATTAAAAAGCGAGAAATATTTTTTTTTTTTACAGAAATCCCCGTCCCGAATCGCGCCCGGCCCGAAGGTCCCCTGACGCTGGTAGCGTTACCCCACTGAATAGCCTGGATTTCCTTAATCCTTTGCACCAGGTACGAACCTGAACGGGGATCACACCCCTTGGAGGGGCTCACCTCGCCCACAAAAAGACGCGCCTCTGCACTCATTTTAATTATTCACTATGAAAGTGAGTTAGCAAAACGGTGTCGTTTGCACTTCCCAAAAAAATTGAGTTTTTTTTGCCATAAAACGGGCATGTATTAAAGAAGGTGCGTTTGATATCCACCCATATTCAGGACGTAGTTCTGCAAACCGGAACCAACCCACACAATGATAGTTGAGAAAACACCGATTTTGTTAGAAACATGTGTAGAAAAATGTACATAATATCTTTTAACAAAGTTACTTTTTGGTGTTATACAAAATACTGAGTACTTTTTACATTTTTCTACACAATGTTTCTAACAAAATGAGTTTTTTTTCAAAACTTTCGTGTGTGGGGTTGGTTCCGGTTTGCAGAACTAGGTCCCATTAATCCACATAGCGTAGCACTACGGAACCCTAAAAACGATGTGTGGCGTTCAAAAGGTAAGCTTGCGGGAACGCGTTGGATACGGATGGCGCGGCGGTCTGTTTGGCGAGCCTTGGAGGCCTATGTTCAACAGTGGACGACTTTCGGCGATGTTCTTACCACTTGTGTCCCTCGCAAGCCGCGAAGTCCTCGTTGGGCGTGTAATTCTTGGAGAGTCTGTTGATGGAGTAGTTAGTCAGGTGCATGTAACGGTCGTTGAGGGATGCCAACTCGTCGTTGTATTTCACTGAAAGCAATATTTAGTGGTTCGAATAAAGCTGGATTTCATTCAAGAGAAAAGGTAAAAAGAATGTTGAAGTCTCTCGATGAGGGTGTAAACATAGATGGCGCTGTATCACTGCTATATAATTAAGTGATTATCTAACAGATTGAGATATGGATGTACGGGAAAAAATCGTGTCTAAACTCCTGACCACTGGTGGTGTAAGGGAATGGCACGCGGCACGGAATGCTGAGGACCTGGGTTCGATTCCCAGCGCTGGTCTTTTTTCTGTGCATCCGTGTTTCAGTTTGCCACCACCAAACTACACTGACGCGTTTCGAACCCAACCAGAGCTCATCCACAGAGTACGGCAACCGTTCATTGTGCTACCAAATGTTAGATGTGTTGTGTGTGAGGTAAAAAGAAAATCCCTGTTGACGGTTGGTGACCACTTCTGGTCTTGACTACTTTAGAATGTAACCATCTGGATTTGTTCTGCTGCTGCTGTTGCCGATAGTATCCTAAAGAAATAAGTCACGCCAAGTGGAAGGTTTTCATAACGAAACAGTGTGCTTACGGTACAATATCTATTTGTTAATACCTCATGCTAAAAGCAGCTTAATTCTTCACTATATCAACTATATGCGACAGTAAAGTGATAGCAGTTGAAATGCTAGTATAACTACCAAAATATTACCTCTTTTGAAAGCTAAAGGCTAAGGAAGCCGTGGTGGCCTAGTGGTTTGAATTATGGCCTCAAAAGCAGAGTGTCGTTGGTTCAAATCCCGGCTAGCACCTCTGAGTTTTTCGGAATTTTTGTGCAAAATTAAATTTGTAATTTACCATGAGCTTTACGATGAAGGAAAACATCGTGAGTAAGCCTGCATACACCTGCGAAGAAATTCAATGGTGTGTGTGAAGTTCCCAATCTGCACTGGGCCCGCAACCTACGGCCCAAGTCCTCTCATTCCGAGAGGAGGCCTGTGCCCTGCAGTGGGACGCATATAGGCTGGGATGATGATGAAAACTAAATAAAAATTTGTAAAAAAAGAATAGTATCTTGGCCTTTGCTATATCCGCAGCCTTGCGACATTCATACGCCTACGGCGAATGTGCATGGCCACACTGCTATAGAGAGCAATGCCGCAGAGTTTAGTTTAGTTTAGCAGCCTTTGATGTGCGCAAATTTACCGACAGCGGGGCGAAGGGTCTGCGGCTTCGGGCGATGTGCCGAAGTATTCGGCTACATACATCGCGATAATACGAATATTCGCGTTATCGCGATGCGTGTAGCCGTAGCATCAGTAAATGTCCTTCGTAGAAACAATGGAGGTATGTAATTAGTTACCTGAAGCAAACCTAGCCAGTCCGTCCTTGAACAAGTATATCCTGAGCGGATGCACGGATGTGACGAGCACGTACAGACGCATGTCGAACTTGTTCCCGTTGATCAGATACGGCTTGGACACGTAGCGCTGGACGACCACGGGCCGTTTCTTGGGGATCTGTGTCCAGCGCGACACTACTTTTATGCCTGTGCCACGCGCTGATGCTGGCTGTGAAAAAAAAAATAGCACAGATAAGCATATAGGGAGGATGACGCCCCCATTATAAATGTATTATAATTAATAATAAAATCCCCAATACAATAAAATCGGAATCCCAAAACACATTATTTAAAAACAAATTGGAGAAATTATTGATTGATAAATGTTATCGGTTAAGGACTTTCTTAACGATGATAGTTTATAATAAATATTTTATAACACCCTGATGATATGTACATGACTATACAATGAATAAATAAATAAACTTACGGTTTAAAGAGTTACTCAGGAGACCGTCACTATAGCAACGAGTGACAAAGAAAAGTTGATCGACCCAAGAACAAAAGTTCCGGAAGTAAGAACTTACCGGTTTAATAATCCACTTCTCGTTATTAGCTGCACATTTCTCCCAGTCGTGCTTCAGTAACTTCATATCGTGGGGCAGCACGTACGACTTGGGCATGATGCCAAACTCCTTCAAGCCATACTTGGCGACGAGCTTCTGGAGGTTCCGCCACAGACGGTCCTTGCGCCCGATTTGGAAGGTTCCAGGGAAGTGGTTCATCTTCTGACCGTCCTTTATGGCTCTGAACATGAGGGACTTCATGTGCTTGCCCCATATGCCGATCCATTCTACTGTTTCTGAAAGGAGAAAAAAGTTATTAATTAAACAAGGGATATAGCCATGGTGGCCTAGTGGTTTGACCTATGGCTAGCGATGTGCCGAGTACGACTTGACTCGAGTCAGACTCGAAACCTGCTTAGGACTCGCCTACTCGAGTACAAAAATATTTTGATTCGAGTACGCCAGACTCGATTCGGTACTCGAGTCAGAGAGAATCGGTTTCGTACTCGCTGACTCGATTCTATTATGCGAGTACAACTGACTCGAGTCTAGTATTCGCGTCAGATTGACTCGCTTGAATTCAATCTCTTTGAATGAATCAATCGCAATGAATGAATACTATGCTGTTTGAAGATACTCCTTTTCGATTTTTCCTTTTTGTAATAAAATTGGTTACGGACTTGATTTCTGGACTCGAATTTCTTGACTCTAGTAAACATTCGAACAGATACCAAACATAGACTCGAGTAGGTCTTCACTGGACTCGAATCGCGGAATCGAGTCAGGATTCGAATAACATACTAACTGACTCGAGTCGCAGAATCGAGTCAGGATTCGAATACCACATAAAATGGCTCGAGTCGACTCGATTCTTCAAAACAGCGACTCGGCACATCACTACCTATGGCCTCTCAAGCAGAAGGTCGTGGGCAGGGGGTTTCACTCCGCAGTTTAGGTATGTTCGGCCGGCGCGCCTCCCGGGGAGGCGTATGGCAGTAGGTTGTCGCTCGGCATTCGGTGCGCACGCTAGCCGCGCCGCGCGTTATTATTTTTCTGTGATTTTTGCAACAAACGATGACTTCTAAACGATCTTATAATCCGTATAAAAGATACTGTTGCGTTTAAAGCTAGTTTACTGAATTAATACACACTGTTATCTTTCTTGATTTATATACCTACCGAATATCGGCGAGTGAGAACCCTGTGCCCTTGATTTCGGATCAGCGGTGCCCAAAGGAATATGAACGCTCGTATCACACGATAAGTTTCAATTTCGCGTTCAAGCAGTAAGAGTAAGCAAGTATGTATACCTAAAGTTGACTTTTGTTCGAGAGTGATCCTTTTGTACGTTAGTACTATTACTTATTCTGTGTCGTGGGTACAAATCCCGGCTCGCACCTCTGAATTTATGTGCGAATTTACATTTGAAATTTACTATGAGCTTTACGGGGAAGGAAAACAATGTGAGGAAACCTGCACACACCTGAGAAGAAATTCAATGGCGTGTGTGAAGCTCCCAATCCGCACTGGGCCTGCGTGGAAACCACGGCCCAAGCCCTCTCGTTCTAAGAGGAGGCCTGTGCCTGCAGTGGCACGTATATAGGCTTGGATGATGAATTGATGATGAATACTTAGTTATTCAGAAATGCTGGAACGAACTTATCCTACCAAATCGCGAACAACACTGGTTGGGAATGCTGCATATCGTCACTACTTTGAAAAAATCTCGCATCTCAAATCAATATGTAAACCAAACTGAACTTTATTGCACACTCCGTAAAGTTCAATTAGCCAGATTATCGATTTTGAGATACGAGCTTTTTTTCAAAGTAGTGATGATATGAAAAACATCACACCGAAGGCGGGCGCGGGTCGGGCACAGGGTGGTTGTGAGGTTGTTCATGTATAGTAAAGTGTATAAATATGGGTGCACACAACTTGCTCATAAATATGTCCCATAGCTCTTATGTCGTCGAATTAAGGTATAGGCATGTAACGATGGGAGGATTAAATCGATACTTATTTTTGCACTTGACCGTACAGTACAGCCATGTAAATAGGCCCGCCGCACTCCCGACCCGACCCGCTGCCGTCGTATGTGTGGTGTACGCTTTAATTGACTCTGCGTGCGGCAGTTAGCTTTCTTACCTTCCTGCGGACACTCAGCCGTATCGCACTCGCTCTTCACCAATCTAAACCCAGAATTGGTGAGCGTCTTCTTAACAACTATAGGCGTGATGGTGGTCAGCTTCCACTTAAGATGCTTCTGTATGGGCACGGGTATCCTGAGGGAGGGGGGCTCGTCGTGACCCACGAATTTGAGGTAGGGGGGCACGCGGGGGAAGAGGGATTGGCGGAGGCAGCCGGCCACCGATTCTGGTATACAGGTAGGTGATTCTGAAAAAAAAAAATTTTGCTAATAAACCTGCAGTAACTAATAAGTAATAACCAAAAAAACACAACAAAAACAATGTACCTAATTGAAATTGTTTATACTTAATTGACAAGATTTCATATTTCTAAGACTATAATTTGATTTGTTCTCTGTATTCTGTTTTATTACAATTTTTTACAATTTTTTACAAATAATTTATTACAATTTTTTTAAGATGTGCTTATTCTAAAAGGGCATAACTCCAAAACTACCACACAATAGATACATTACTTTAAGTCTAGTCTCTATTAAAAAAAGTGATTACGTTTACGTTATGTGCGGTTTGCTTAGGCGGTTTGGTTCTTTCTTGCTTTTCGATCACAACTATGGGCTCCTTTAAAATCTTATTTAAATCAATAACACGTCGTTCGTGCATTAATATTAATAAAAAATAGATCATTTATGTATCTGTCAAGTCTCAATGAAAATGTCAAATTTAAAATTATGACAGCCCTTTTTTCTGGTGAAAAAGGCAAAGGAAACATGTCTATTCTGTGGTAGTATTGGTAAATCTAGATATATATTTTTAATTTCTTGTATTTTTTTAAACATGGAGAAATAAATTTTAATAAATATTTTTCCGCGTTCAGGAGGCAAGACTCTTTCGATTCTTGTAGTAATTTTCAGGTGTCAAAAAAATGAAATCTCGTCAATTGTTTATAACTTCAGTTATTTTAAGTGATCGAACGCGGGTCTTTGTCAATCCGGGACGCTGTGCTAGTGTGAGGTGGTGTAGTAGTCTAAGTCCAGGATTGACGAAGACCCGGGTTCGATCCCCGGCTCCAGCATTTACTTTTCTTTCAATAAGTTTTAGTTACATTTTTCTTACAATAGAGGCTACATTACACAGCTACTGAATTTAATATATATAACGAAACAAAGCAGCTAAATAAAATAACCTACAAAAATATACCTAACTACATCCTGACATCAGGTGACCCACTAGTTTGTTTGTCTGGCCTATCTAACATAAAAAAAAATCCTACACCGTACAACTGTGACTTGCTTTACTGCTATTGCGGTGTTGTTTAAAGACACGACACTATACTCGATGTCTAGAACTAATTAACATGAAATTACACGACAACTAACTTTACTAAACTTGTATTGTTAAAAACTATATCGCGTGTTTCAAAATACGCTAATATCTCTGCGCCCCGTTTGACCTAATTTCGTTTCTACCTCGTTTCGACTGCTAATGCTGTATTAATATCTGGCTTTTTCATAGATTAAATGGTTTAAAAAAACCGGCAAAGTGTAAGTCGAACTCGCATATAACATGAGCATTTTTAGAAAAAAAGTGACCCATTATTTTTTTCAAATGAGGTGATTTGGGGATTTTCTTATTAAAAATCGCTAGTAAAGTAATTTTAATAAAGAAAAAAAGTGTGCTTATTTTTTTGGCCACTTTACTTTAGAAGTACTCCTATGAAGTTTTGAATAAAATAATCTAACTAATCTTGCTTCCCCATACAAACTTTGGAACCCATTTCACAAACTTACGGGGTGAATTTTGAAAAATCCTTTCTTAGTGCACCCCTGGTCCTCGCAAGGAACCTACGTGACAAATTTTAAATCTCTAGAACCAGCAGTTTGGGCTGTGCGTTGATATGTCAGTCAGTCAGTCAGTTCCTTCTTTTATATATTTAGATGACCAGCGGCGGACCGGATATAATCGTTTCGCGTGCCGCATTTTGCCCACCCACTGTCCATCTACAGTACTAACTACTAATAATATAATGAACTTCACAATCTGATGGTTAATTTATCAGGGCGTGGCGGGAACCTTTGCGCGTCGCTGGTATTTTAAACGGGTTCGTTGTGAGTAAAGCGGTCATAAATAGCTGGTCCTTTGAAGGCGTTCTCTCTGGAAATAATCACGAGGTTATCTACTGACTAAATATATACGCTGTGTCCATCATAATTTAACTTTGAACACATTATTTCGCTCCGATCCGCAAATAAAAAAAAATATAAAATGGCCAGGAGAATATATTATTTTCTGCATAATACAGATGGTGGTAAAGAAAGCATCCGATAGATTGTGTATTGTTCTTTCCTACTGATCGTAGAACTAATTAATACACACGCACGCGCGCGCGCAAATTCCGCGTGCTTTAAATATATTCTATAGCAGGGGTTCCTAGACGCAAGCCACACAGAAGAGACGTGGGACGGGGGCGCGTCGCAGCCCGCGTCGTTTGTTCGCCGGCCGCGTCTCCGCCCCGTCTCTTCTGTTTGCTTTGGATCGCGACGCTTCTATACTTTTAGTATGATAACTGATACAAGGGGCGTCGAGTATTGTGTAAAATAAAAGTAACTAACCTTTCGACAGCACTTTCTTCGGCGGTACGACGACCCCGTTAGTTTTGGAGGGCATTTTGGGGATAGGTTCAGAGACGTCATCGCTCTTGATGGTTTGTGGTGAGGGCATCTTTTCCAACTTTAGCAGCTCGAGGGCCATGTCTGTTTCCATCTGCCATGTGGCCTCGGCCATGGGGTCTGGGGAAGGAGAACGGCTGAGAGCTCTGAAAAAAAAAATGTATAAAGTTAGAGTATTATTGATACATCTCAGAATTGTCATTTTTCAATTGTTTTCCAATATTTCTGTACAAATTATAATCAAGAGGTTAACTTTGTGTTGGTTTGATTGTTTGTATGTAAGCGGTTATTTCTCTGAAACTACTGAACCTATTTTAAAAATTCTTTCACATCAACACAAAACTATGGGATGCTGCCTTTTCACCAAAGATATTTTTCCCAACTGATTCATTTCCGAGCAGTTTTTTTTTCTGTAACTGTAAACTATTCGGGATATAGAAAAATTAGAGAACCAAAACCACACTGTATCCCTTTCTTTTCACTTCACACACAGTCACACACCATTGAGCTTCTTCGCAGATGTATGCAGGTTTCCTCACGTTTTCCTTTACCGTGAAACTCATGGTAAATTTCAAATGTAATTTCGCACATAAATTCCGAAAAGAGATGAAAGCCTGAGTTTGAACCCACGATCCTCTGCTCGAAATAGCCATAGGTTAAACCACTAGGCTACCACGGTTGATAGTATAACTTATAGCAAGGATGATATAGACTGGATTAGCAAAAATACGAAAAAATAGTTCGATTATTAAATCTAGATGGCGTGATAGCCCGAGGGTTTGAAACTTTGATCAATTATAACTGAAGATACACATTGCCGAACAAAATCCCCTTCAAAGAATGTCCGAACTTTTTTATTTGGTTGCGTAACAAATAAAATCATCACCTACACAGAAATTTGAACCTAGTCTTTACTTCATTACAGTCGAATTTCGGTAGCGGCAGAACTCCACTTGACAGCTAAACTTGACAATTTCACGCAACGTTCTGAGAAAAAAGAAGGCCACTTTTATCAAAGTAGCGCTCATTTGGCTCGGACATTTTCGGGCGCGCGACTGTGGATCTACAGTTATAATTGGGATTGTTCATTTTTTCTAACCCCCCTTTTTATTTTTTTTATCGAAAATATAGAGCATTTTAAGAAACTAATTTGAATATTTCAGCTATTCATCACTCCAATACTTTTTTATAATTTATTGAAAATTTGAGATACGACTTCTCGTAAATTACATGCCGCGGCTGAATCTGTGTATAAACCGCAGTCATAATGACAAAAAAAATGTGTCACAATCGATGGTTAGTTGTCATCTGACAATGTCACTTTACATTACAATAACAATAACACTAAAGTTGCCGATTCTTCCAAGAGAATAGGTACAAAAAACGATTTACGGCTATAGTATTTTTTGTACGTATAAAATAAAATGGTCAGGAGTGTTGCCTAGAAAGTTCTTTGGCGGATTTAATCCATACTTACATTAAAATGCTCCTCGCAACAATAACTACATCGTGTAAACTTTGAATTAACTTTGCGGCACCACTCCTCTCGTAAATCTTCTCTAATGCGAACAATTAATTTGTTTGGGCTATTGACAGAATCATTTCCACAAGTAGGAATGAAACACTTCATATATAAATCCATTATTAAAATGTGAAAAACGCGAAGAATGTTTTTCAAAATAGTATCCTTAAACTGACACATGATAACTACGTCGAAGTGACAGAGAATAGTATAGAGAAACTAGACGGACGGTTTTTTTTTTCTTGTTGCAAAGAATTTCAAAGTTAATGCCCATAGAAAGGTCAAACAAAGGTCAAACATTATTTTGCAAAAATACACACGATCATTTAATATTTTTTTACTACAATGTTATAAAAAGATTTAATAAACCTATTCCTCGAAATGGTTTTGGAATTAGACCACATTGTAAAAAAGCGATCAATGCCAATTGATCAAAGGTTTGAAAGCAAAACAATAAGACTACAGATATTTCATATTACTGCAAATGTATTATTATGCAATATTTTAGAAAAATAATACATTTAATAATAAGAAACATCTGTAGTCTTATTGTTTTGCCTTCAAAGCCTCTGGCTATATTTCATTCAGCGCCATCTAGATTTAATAATCGAACTATTTTTCAGCGGCCGATCTGTACAATGGCGATTCCTTATCCAGTCTATAGCTAGTGCATTATAAAAATGAACTTACTCTTCAGACTCGAGATCAGCATGGTTGCAGTCGACCTTGTTGATGGACTTGACCTTGGGCACCTTGGCTTTGGCCTTGACCTTCTTCTTGACGGTCTTGACCGTTTTCTTGGGCACCGGCATCGAGGTGACCGAGCTGACTGGCAGCGCGGGGCTGACCGCCGGGCAGGTGGGCGTCGGGGTGTCCTGGCGGGACTGAAATTAAAAATGAAATAGAGGAGTCTCTATCGTGTGCTCTAATATCATATGCCATTATATATCATATTCCATAACAGGGATGATGTTGACACAACCAATCAACTGACGTACTTTTTATGAGCAGTCAAAACCAAAACTCAATTCTCCCATAGAATTTGAATTACAATAGCAACTTATGACGTTACTTGTCCGCCAACTCAATCAACTAACTAATTTAGCAGTACTAGAGTCGTGTCTTCGAATTATTTTTTTATTGGCGTCAATATCCCTATTTTCATTTCCCGTAAAATAATTTGTTTCTGAGACAGTATTTTCTTCCGAAATTTTTATTAAACTAATCTAATCTAAACCACTGTATTGAAATATCGTGAAAACAGCACACTTCTACAAGTATATATCTTATTGTAACCGTTTGTATGGCATGCGAAATTAAGTAGTGTGTATGCCTGATTTGATGAGTAGGTAGGTTACTACTTCTCTATTCGTTTCTGTACGCGTGCTGTTATTTATTTATTCTTCTCTGTACGATTTATAGCGATTAATATTGTATCACTACGAAAGGGTCCTGTAACACAGGGTATCCTAGCGCAGGACCCTTAGTTGTAACTTTTTTTGTGAAAACTATTGAAATAAACGCTTTTTCATTTTCATTTTTTCAAGACAAATAAAATTATGGGAAATAAAGGGATCCGGAAATAGAGAAGAACAAGGTCACATGGGGGTACAAAATTCTTTTGTCAGTTGGTTTTAGGTTATTTTTACACTACACTTTTTTGTCATTTTTTGGGGGATGAAGTGTTTATGTAAACACCTACTTTCAGCACGCATCTAGTCAACTGGCGTACTTTTTATGACGATTTTTTTACTCCATAGATTTTATATGGTAACTAGCTGACCCGGAAAACGTTATTTTGCCACATAAATTATAGCCTACGACCTATTCTCAGACCTACCAAATATAGACAAGTTTCATAAAAATCGGTCAAGCCGTTTCGGGGGAATTCGATAACAAACACCGTGACACGAGATTTTTATATATTAGATAGAAGATAGTGAGCTACGATGTAAACTTATTAAATTTACGTGAATTTTGTATTACAGTAAATTAAAAAATTAATTAAGTTTACAGGGCTAAAATAATGTTAAAACAGTTGCGACGGATTTGAATGCAATTTGGTACGTAGCTTGCTGGATCTCAAGAATAACACAAAACTAGTTTTTATTCCGATAATCCCACGAGATCGAGATGTCCGCATGCGAAGCCCCGATATCTCAGTTGCCTAGACCAGACCCTCAAACTTTTGTCTCGTAGAACCCTAGCCATATTTTTCAATTTTAGGTAGACCCCTGTTTACATTTTTTTTTACTAGCCTATAATTTGTGACCAGTGGCCTCCCCGTCCTCCATAGCTCCCTGTCCAGAGCGAAATCTGGCCAATCGTTTAATTCCGCGTCTAGGTCGTCTCGCCACCTTTGATTTATAGCAAGTAATCGACTTCAAATGTGGGTTTATTTGCGTATGTAGATCTTCTGGGGATCAATATAGAACACTTTGGGTGTCCCAGGTCTAGACATTAAATTTTTCACAGGGCTTCTTACGATAGTAAAGACAACGTTTAAGATAATCTGTGGATCTAGTGCAATCCCAGAATATCAATTAAAATATAATACCAAAATCTAACGGTCCGAGCGACGAGAGGGAAAGAATAAAAAATCTAAATGCGGCTCGGTTCATTTCCGCGTATTTGGTATTTCGCTATCATTTATCATGGTAGCGGAATTGGTAAGGAGGGTTTAGGTTAAAATTAAAGAAAGACGTTAACCTTCGTCGGTATGTAATACGCTTATACAGGTAAACAACAAAACTAATTGCGTTGAGAATTGGCAGAGCTAACACGGTGCAGATGAATTTAGGACACTTCATTCCAGCAAAATAGCGACGTTTAAAATAGGAGAGTAAAACCAGTAAAACGTATTCCAGTGGTGTCAGATTTGTAAAAAAACCGGCCAAGTGCGAGTCGGACTCGCGCACGAAGGGTTCCGTACCATTATCTAAAAAAACGGCAAAAAAAAAAACTAATTTTTTGTATGGGAGCCCCCCTCAAATATTTGTTTTATTTTAATTTAATAATTTATTGTTGTGAATATATAACTAAATATTCTGTGAATATTTCAAGCGCCTACCTGTTGCCGTTATCAATATCGAGCAAAAAAAAACACGTTTGTTGTATGGGAGCCCCCTTAAATATTTATTTTATTCTGTTTTTAGTATTTGTTGTTATAGCGGCAACCGAAATACATCATCTGTGAAAATTTCAACTGTCTAGCTATCACGGTTCATGAGATACAGCCTGGTGACAGACGGGCAGACGGACGGACAGCGGAGCCTCAGTAATAGGGTCCCGTTTTTACCCTTTGGGTACGGAACCCTAAAAAAGAACTAAAATAGACACCAAATTTTACTCTCGTTTCTTTGCGATTTTAAACATAAATTAGCCGGTGCCGAGATGAAAAAAAAAACAACCCACTCTGGACTTACCCGTTCAAAACCGACCACAATTATCCAACATACATCCAAATACACATACTATATCATATAACTTGCACTATACATGTTAAAGTTAAAGCTATCACTTCACAATCGGGTTAATAGCAGCTTAAAATGGCAATCGACTAGGTCAATCAACGACGCATATCCACTTGTTGTCAATAACCTCAAATATCACGCTTGTATCACATTTAGATATAAAAAACACATGTATATGTTACAGATAAGATTGTATGAGACCACAATCAGATTTTTATTCAGCCGCTAACTTCACAGACCATTTTGACACACGCACTTAAAACAAATATGGTGTAATGTTTTTCATTATCAAACCACTACTATAGAAACCGACCTTGAAATTATCGCGTATTTTATTATTGTAAAATCAACCAATAGCGCTAATACGAGCACGTGTTCCTTCAACAGCTGACGACCACGAGGTTTTGGCAACGGTGTAATTAAAAAAAAAACTCACTTTTTCAACTATCAACGTAATGACCGCCATGTCGCACAGGTATTACGGACTATAATCGCGGGTATTTGAGACAGCTGATCAGCGCAAAGTGTTGCAAGACGCATCAGTGTATTGTGAAACGTGTTATTTTTTTAAACGTCTCCTGGGCACTGCACCCGCCACCTGAGAGAGTGAAGTTATGCCTGGATGGAGCATCGATGTTCAGAAATAAACCACGTATTGTGAGTCAGGAATACAACCCACTGGAGATTTCACGAACGAATTTGGCAAGCATTACTGTTCAATTATTTAAAAAAAACTCATTGTTACATTAACACCTTGCACACACTCGTTGCCGCTTCAAATATAACTTCGCAAACATGTCAAGGTTGACTGATAGGTCAACATTCCGATCCGATATGCCATCAAAAAACACCCACCACGTTTAAAACATTTTTTTTTAATTTAGTGCAATTTAATTTGACGTGGGAATGGGTGTTTTATGGTAGCGCCGATGGAGACCCGTTAACACCGGCCCGTGGTAACGGCGATAATGCATCGTATTGACATTTCGCTTGTTTGGCGCAACGCCAGAATGAATTGAAGTCACAATAAAATCTAAGGGGGACCGAATTAACTAAGACAATAGGACGGAGCTAACTGAGACGTAACCACCTGGTTTAGGATGACTCACTTAGATTCTTCCACAAGTTTATATTAGGAAAAGTCTGGCGTAAACTTCTGTTACGAACGAAGGAAAATTGGTCTGTGAGGCGTACCCAGGAAGGCAAAGTTTTAACTTGGCAAGCTTTGCCTAGAAACTGGGTCAAAAGGACGTTGACCAACATGAGCCCAGGTTAAAGTATTTATAAAAGAATATATTTACCGTAGGTCACGCGCCTTGCGGGTAATTAGGTTATAAGGGGGTCCTCCCCTACTATCCCCTGATAGCATTGTGCGCGATGTTGATTTGCGTAAATATATTACACGCCACTATGTGGAAATTGATGCCTTATATGTTGCTATTGAGAACTCTGCCTTTGTTGTCTAACGCACTCGCCATCACAATCGTTTTCAACACTTCTTTCTGTCAAGCGGTCTCTATTTTGCAATTTGTCATTTTAGCTTAATTAGTTGGGAAGAAATGGAAGACGTGATTCAGAGATGCCAGAGACGGCCTATGAGTCAATTTGAGTCATTATTTTTTGCAGAAAATGACTTGTACGACTGGGTGTCCTGCGCGAATGAAATCTACACCTACCTACAGAAAAATTCCGTGACTGAATTAACTGGTTGACCAATCACAGCCTACTATTGACAAACATAATTATATATCTTTAGTATCATAGCATATAGGTGCAGTAAGAAGAGTCTTCAAAAATCCGACGAGATATTTTTTTTATTATTTTAGGGGGTGAAGCCCGGAAGTGCGTCCGCCATGTTTATTTAGTTTAAAATGTAAAAAATCGTTTTTCCCATCGAAGTTTTATTTTGCAAAAAGCTTTGTAACACTACCTTAAACTCAAGTACCTTATCGGTCTCGTAAAAACAAGCAAAGCTATTGAGTTCGAGAAAGGCAATAATTCGGCTGAGCGCGAATCAGATATGGCGCCAAAGTAAACATATTTGCACAACATACAATCTGCGGAACATACGCAATAGCGCATTGCGGTAGGTAGGTATTACATTACAATTATTGAATTTTCTGATACTTATCAATCTTTGAATAACTTCAAAGTTTACTTGACTTGAACATTAGTTACATTTACGAGTACTTGACCTAGTAATAAAAAGCGAATCACACTTACTTTACGACAAAGCCTCTTAAATATTTTTTTAAACGAACACAAGAAGCCCAATTTTTTCCCACTGCAATCCACTTGGTCTTGGTGGACCGTCATCACTGTAGACTATTCGTAATAGTCCACGGAGACGTTCATATTTGGTCACAAGTTCCCGCACATGGTCACCTTTCGCACCACACGATCAATCACGTCACATAAAAAATATCCACGTAAAACTCCTAAACTTCCGCGATCCGATAGATTATGTAAACAATTTTGTTTCGTGAGAAATTTAACGGCAATAAATCTCAACGCGAGGGCTAAGCCAGCACGATAATAGTAGAATAGTCCGCGGGAAAGATTAACACGCTTGTGAACGATGATACATGTTTTTATATGATATTATGAGACAATTAACGCGTGTTAAGCTGACGGCTGATAACGTTCTAATTAACTAAACGCTATGCATATATAGGCGTGTTATAATAATGTCGTAATTTACTACAGGGTGTGGGCAAATGTCAGGGGCAGATCACAACCCGACATTAGTACTAACACACCTCATTTTACAATTTTATTACTGCATTAATTTTATTAGTTGAATCATTTTATCTTACCAATATTATAAACGGGAAAGTTTGTTTGGATGTTTGTTACTAGAATTTTTTCAGACAGATAGTTAACATATAGGACACTTTTTATCCTGGCAGTTGTTTTGCAAAAGGAGTCTCTAGCAATAGCTAATCTTCTTTCTAATATATAAAAATCTCGTGTCCCGGTGTTTGTTATCGGAACGGCTCGAAACGGCTTGACCGATTTTTATAGAACTTTTTTCTCTACATTCGGGAAGTCTGAGAATAGGTCGTAGGCTATTTTTTATACCCCTATTCTTCGCGGACGGAGTCGCGGGCTACAGCTAGTTAAACAATAATATTAAGGCGTAATACGAACCAGATTAATTTTCAACTAATACAATTTTGATTATTAGTTTTAAATAAATAGACAATAAAGTTAACAAATAAATAACGTCACACCTAGTTATTTTCATACAAAGCCCTTACAAAAAGTTCGCAAATTGATTGGTGACGTCAAATACCCTACTGCTGTTATTTTTATCTCGCTCTTCCTTTGGCACTGAACTAATTAGAGTGTACCTTAGTACTGTTGCTTAACAGCAGGGCCCACACCTGGGCATAGTGCCGGATGAGTCATAAATCATAACCTCAATTCCCACAGACGATCTGACCGGCTAGAACACGTGCCAAGTGAAGAAAAATCAGCAAATTAATAGGGCCATGGATTTATGAAATTTAACATAACTTAGCACAACTATTAGACAGTAGATACTAGAGATGGGCCGAGTACTCGTTTACTACTCGGTACTCGGTGTACTCGGCAGTTTTTTTGATAGTCGTACTCGGCCGAGTAACTCGGTTCAAATGCCGAGTATACTCGGTCTAAATAAAATTATTATTAATCATGCGTATTAACTCCAAGCATAGCCCTCTCCATCGCCCTCTGAGTGACCTTGAGCTTCCTTATAAGACCCATCGTTAGCGGCCACGTCTCAGTGCCATAAGTCATCACTGGCAACACACACTGGTCAAAGGCCTTTGACTTGAGACACTGCGGTATATCGGGTGACAAGATATTGCGGAGCTTCCCGAACGCTGCCCAGCCGAGTCTAATTCGTCGATTGACCTCTTTCTCGAAGTTGAACCTACCCAATTGGATTGTATGTCCCAGATAGATATAGTCCTCAACAACTTCGAGCAAAGTATCTCCGATTACGACGGGAGTTGGTACAGTATGGGCGTTCGACATGACCTTCGTCTTGTCCATGTTCAATTCAAGACCAACTCTCTCGGAGACTCTTCCGAGGTCAGCGAGCATCGCACTGAGGTCTTCCAAGGTCTCAGCCATAAGCACCACGTCGTCGGCAAACCTAAGGTGAGTGAAGTATTCGCCATTTACATTGATGCCACGCCCTTCCCAGTTCAGAGTCTTGAACGCATCCTCTAGTGCAGCGGTGAACAGTTTCGGAGAGATAACATCTCCTTGTCTGACTCCCCGCTGCAATAGAATAGGCTTCGACATCTGGTCCTGAAGTCGGACGGACATTGTGGCGTTATTATACAGACACTTCAACACTTCGATGCGGGATGCGTTTCTCTGCGGGATCGCATCAGAAATGATGAAATCCGCGCAAGAACTAAAGTCACGGACATAGCTCGAAGAATCGCTAGACTTAAGTGGCAGTGGGCAGGGCACATCGCGCGTAGAACTGACGGCCGGTGGGGCCGAAAGGTTCTCGAGTGGCGTCCGCGGACCGGAAGACGCAGTGTAGGTAGGCCTCCAACAAGATGGAGCGACGACCTGGTGAAGGTAGCGGGAACGCATTGTATGCGGATGGCGCAGGGCCGATCTGTTTGGCGCGCCTTGGGGTAGGCCTATGTTCAGCAGTGGACGTCTTTCGGCTGAAATGATGATGATGATGATGCGTATTAAAATAAAACAGGCTTGTAAAACATCCAGATTCGCAATCTTTTGCTTATACTCATTGTGTCAACAGTCACTGTACACAATCATCTATTTCCAATGTTTTTAAAATATTTAAGCAATTAATGTGCGGACCGAATGCGAATTTCTCGTTAAACAAAAACTGACTAATTTGCGGGGAGAAGGCGGGGATCCCCGCGACGTTCGCTCGCGGTGGCTGGTAGCGCCGCGCTAACCTGTCTAAACCCGTTTTCGCGCCTCAAAACAGTACCTCTACCATGAGTTACACTAGTTTATAGTGACCGTACTCGCTAGCGACGGCGTAAATGATTTGTATGGAGAATTGTGTAAAGCGCCTCTAGCGGTCACTTACGGAAGTACAATTCTCCATACAAATCATTTACGCCGTCGCTAGCGAGTACGGTCACTGTAAACTAGTGTAACTCATGGTTGAGGTACGGAACCGAGTAACTCGGCCGAGTACTCGGTTTGAGAAACTTTGAACCGAGTATACTCGGTACTCGGTTACTCGGTAAATGTTGTACTCGGCGCATCTCTAGTAGATACTATAATCAGCATATCTTATTTAGTCATTCATTGTGTTTTCAAGCAGTTATATACCTAATGTCAAGTGCGCTTCGTCTGAAGCGAAGTAGAGTGGGGATGTGCATATTCGACTAATCTCACATATTAAAGCGTCGAGATTTTCCCTCCAAAAAATGGGTAATTGTAGAGGCAATGATTCAAAAAGGATTAAATAGTTGACCTTATTCGACGATACCACATTTTTTTCATATTTTGCGGTAAAATAATTCGCATTCTAGAACGGTAACAGGATTCACGCGAATGTATTTCCCCAGAGTAATATCTTGTAAAAAAGGGGCCATACATGCGAGAGCAATTTTCGTCGCATACTTGAATAGTACAAATATATACATAAAATCACGCCTGTATTCCCAAATGGGGTAGGCAGAGCACACGAAACGTTAACGTAACGTTACGTCACATTTTCGAGGCCACTTTTAGCAATTTTAGGTTTAAAGGTAAAAGTGGTATAATAGTGACAGGCTGCTAGCCTATCGCCAACAATATGGATACGTTAACCTATGTCCTTAATTAGTCTACTTGCAATAGTAAATCGGATTAAATATTAACTTGCGCACAAGGCCGGTATCATGAGGTTAAACTTTAACCTACCCGTGATAATGACGAGATAATCATGGTCAACATCCCGTAGAGAATAGTGTACAACTTTCCAAAGTCTCATTAACTTAAGCCCAATTTATTGAATAGGGAATATGCAAGCATTTCTTTTATTTGTTGACAGTCACTAGCCTTTAGGGCAGAATTCCACGTGGGTCATTTTTAGATTTAACTTGCTATTGCCCGTGAATTCGTCTGCGAAGTTTTCGTCTATCGCTATCCCGCGGGAACTGTGCAATTTTCCGGAATAAAAGGTATCCTATTAAGTTTAATTGTGGGTAAAATGGTTCCAAAGGAAGACCTGCGTCGGCTGAAAGTCCGACATCAGCTTATACCTTGACAAGCCCGTGCGCGGCGCTCGGCGGAACCCTGTCGCAGGGAACCTCTGCTGTCCTTAACAAGATTGTTTTTAGGGCCAATCAACTTTTAAACCGACACTTTGGGCGTCTCCTGCGTTACCAAAATTGTCTCTGGCGTTACCAAAAAATCGTACTTCCAACAAGATATTTCACGGTTTAATAGGTTAAACTTACGTAGGATGGCATGTATTCATGTACACCATCTATTAAATTACAGAAAAAACATGTTTACTTACAAAAATCTGCAATTGTTTGAAAAATGTCGCGGACACATTAGCTTCGGTATAAAAGTTGATTGGCCCTAAAAACAATCTTGTTAAGGACAGCAGAGGTTCCCTGCGACAGGGTTCCGCCGAGCGCCGCGCACGGGCTTGTCAAGGTATAAGCTGATGTCGGACTTTCGCGCACGAGCTTGTCGGACTATAGTTGGGACCATTTCGTGACAATCTGTTTCCGTTTAATGTTTTTTTTTCTTGTTTAAAAAACTTTGTGGCAAATCAATTATTTCTTTCTTTCTTCTTTTTTTCTATATGTTAATCCAGGTTATAAACTACCTGTGTGCCAAATTTCATCAGAATCCGTCAGACCGTTTTAGCGTGAAAGAGCAACAAACATCCACACATCCATCCATCCCTACCTACAAGCTTTCATGTCTTATAATAGTAGTGTGATTTAGTTTTAAGCTACTAAATTTTATTTTAATATATTATTACCTTAGTTTTATAAAAAGTCATGCCGAAATTTACCTCAAAAATTAAAAAAACAATTTGCTATTTTTTTTTAATTCACCTGTAACTGTACTGTACCCAATCTGTTAATAGGTAGTTTTTATAGGTAATCGATTAGGTTTTATCTGCAGTAGCGGGGAACCCTGAAGTAGTCTTAGTCTTAAGTAGCTTATTTACACAGGGCTTCATCTTAAACATACATGGTATCTAGCCTAATCTCAGTATAGATATAGATATTAACAATAAGTATAGTCAAATTATCTGTATATAATAGATAACAGTTAAAAAACCACACATGTATGATAATAAATTGTGAAATTTGCTATTATTACATTGAATTCTTTCGTCGGTTCCATTTGAGGAGTCATCAAACAAGAATAACTTTCTTTCTCCAATCGTAAATATTTTTTTATTTTCGGATTGGATTTTGATACGATTTACGAAACCACAACAAGACTGTAAACGTTTATCGTGAAGGGTTCCAATCCAAACGCGGGCGAAGCTGCGGGAGTTTGACATAAATCAACATTTGGACTTCTCGAAGTAAGGTCATGTGTACTGAAATAATCTCGTATCTCAAATCAATATGTAAACCAAACTAAACTTTATTGCACACTCAGTAAAGTTCAATTAGCCAGTTTATCGATTTTGAGAAATGAGCTTTTTTCAATGTAGTGACGATATGTATATTTTTAAACCCCTTCCCTCCCTTTCCGGACCCTTACGTGAATAAAGAATGGCTCTTTACGATATTATAAAGTAATCTAGACGTCTGGAACAATATACTACCTACTTATGTGTTACAGCAGTTCTAGTCATGTAAACGATATCTAATAAAACCTAGCATATAAAATCGCAATAGTCCATGAACATTGAACATGAAATGCTTTAGCGATTTATATGTAGACATTCAAACTGTAAATCAAATGTACTTTGCAAGGTACTGAAGAATAGTAAAAATAAGTGTTGTGTAGTTGTTGAGTCGCCATTACAAACGTATAATAAGCGGTCTACACTGACGAGCAAAAATAAAGGGTCGGTTACAGAAATGACGATAACTACAAAACCCGCTGTGACAGCTTCTTCGAGTTAAAGGAGTTTAGTAAAGAGTTTTATTCTTAACAAGAAAAAGTTTAATTGAGAATAAAACTCTTCACTAAACTCATTTTATTCGAAGAAGCTATCACAGCGGGTTTTGTAGTTATTCAGTGATGGTTGAAAGAAACACCGTCTTTTAACGCCTCACGTTTAGTGTATTATTTTAAAACTCCTAATAATTTGGCCACAAGTGACCAGCGGGGCAGCGAGGGTTTCTCCTGTACAAGGGAGCTCACCGAAATACGAAAATCGAAGTTCTCAACTCAACGCACCATCTCGCTCGCTCTCGTATTAAATAGGTGTTATTAGTGCGAGCGGGGCAGCACGGTGCGAAGTTCGAATTTTGAACTTCGTAGCATAAGGCCTGTTGTTACCAGCCTGAAAAAATGTTCGTCCGTCTTGCCGCCCGTTGCTCCAAGTCGTGTCACACAAAACAGTAAAACATAGATGAACTTGCTTGCGAAATTGTTACCATACAGGCAGACATCAAAAATGTGATAGTAGCTCTATTTTCTTTATTTGACGACCTGATGGCCTAGTGGTTAGAGAACCTGACTACAAAGCTCGAGGTCCCCCAGGTTCGATTCCTGTGTCGAGGCAGATATTTGTATAAAAATACGAAAGTTTGCTCTCGGGTCTAGGGTGTTTAAATGTATTTAAGTATGTTTTTATCTATATAAGTATGTTTATCCGTTGCTTAGTACCCATAACACAAGCTTTGCTAAGCTTACTTTGGAACTAGGTCAACTGGTGTGAATTGTCTCGTGATATTTATTATTTCTAGCTTCAGGGTGTTTTTTCCATCAGAGATGAGCTACGCCACGTCGCTATGGATGCGTTTGATACCCACCAATCTTATTCTAAGGTACACATAGCATAGCAGTGGTGGAAACGGGTTCAACCAAGCTACATATGTTTTTTAAAGCGTCTGGATCTTCCTCGAGCGGCTACAGCTTAGCATTAGTGGAAACGGTCACATACTTTCGTAGCATAGCTTTCACATCCTCTCTGGGGGAAAGAGACCCTCATAGTCAGGAAAAAAAGGAATGGAAACTCACCACGTCATCCCCATGCCTCTCGTTATTGATAGCCGTGGTCCTCAACAGATGCATGTTGTGGGTGTCCTCCTTGGGGCTTAGGGGTCGTTCCTTGCAGGCGCATCGTCTGGGTACGGTGGGGCTTTTGGTTCTTGGCGTGGTTCCGAGGGTGGCGAGAGCTGTGCCGTACGAGTATCCGGTACCGGAGTTGTCTTTTGCGCGCTTCGTTGTGTTTGAGACGTAGAGGCGACTGAAAGAGCATGATTTGTTAGAAGTTTTTATTTAACTTGCAAGATTCATTCCTATGTAAAGGCCCATTTAGATTATGCAAGTTTCTTGTACAAGAATCGGCAATAATTGTATGCAATAATAGTATTCAATAAAATAATAAATAGTACCAAAGAAGAAATTGAAAAGAAGAATTTAGTTTTGTTATCTATGCACATTTAGGTGTAGTACTTCGACAATTACAATAGATAACAGTAAAATAACGAACATAACGTTCAGATTAACATTTTTAGATGTAAATTCTAATCTAGAATACCGATGCTATTTTTTCAGCTACAAATCTAATCTTGTCTATACTGTATGATTGAACGTAACATACAGTACAGTATGTCCCGAAAAGTAGTCTGATTTCTCCCTGTTATTATGGACCAAGTAAGTGCTTTACTATTTTTTTTTTGATATCAAATCGCATCCTTTGGCAGGTGAAAGCCCGCGCCGATTAGGTATCTATAGTTTTCTTCACATTGTTGCGATCACCGCATGTTGCGTACGGCAATTGAATTGTCACACTAACGACATTCTTCTACGAACATATTCACTAAATCCGAACAATTATCGGAACTGTTTATATTTTGGCTCCGGAAGAATACACAACACAATACACAACTTGCCCCAACATTGCGAGTGATGTTCTTGCATAAATAGGTTCCAACTGAAATGTTCGTGTAGTAGGAATGTCAACTTTATGTATAGCCATTAAAGCTCATATTACAAATACCCGGCAATGTTAGATAGAACCGTTCTTATTATCTGATCGAGTGTACCGCAAAGCAAACAGTAGATAGTGTGACAACTATTTACCTCATCATCATTCATTTTTTGTATGAAGAGTAACCAGATTCACTTTTAACTTAGAACACTATTTCACATCTTTTGATTTATTTTGACGCGTAATTTAAACTATCGCGAGTCTCCATGTCACACGACCAGCCTGATTGCTATAACTAAATTGTCATGTGAATGTTTACTTTATTTTTAATTAACCTTTGACATCTCTTTTTTATGTAATAAATTGTACACTATCTTTATTTTGTACCTACATTTTCAAGACAAAGAAATTAATAAGCAGCTACATTGTGGGGGACGGTTAAAAAACGATCGAGTATTTGTCGACCCGGAATGTAGGACCTGATAATTCATGCCCTCGTATTCGTATGCGGCGAATATCAGGGTAACATTCGTAAAAAAAAAACTTCTGCTTCTGCTTTTTTTTAACCCGCAAATATTATATGTACCTACATAGTTCCCGTGGGTAGTGATAATTTTTTTGGAGTTTTCCACGAGGCTGCCATATTCACATTTGGTGTACTTAAGTTAAAATGTTAGAAAAAAATAAAAGCTTGTAATAACTAACCCTCCGGCAGTCGGGTAATAAACAAAGCTTATTTAACCTTGTATTCATAAGGAAAGTAAAAAAACCTGCATGATGACTGAGTGAATGAAAATGTGAGTTATATGATCTTATGATGAAATACTTACGCAATACTATATATTTTACTCTTTCATATAACCTATTTTTGAAATAATTTGAAACTGGTAAGAAATATTTACAAGAAAAAAATCGCTATTTTATAAATAGCGAAAAATATGCTTATCTGATTTATATAAAACAGATCAAAATATTTTATTTTCTGTTTTGTTTGAACTAGATGTATTATTCTAAATTATTCTTAAAGAAATAGGTTGAAGAAATTTTTAGTCAATGTTGTAATTCTATGTTGAGTCTGTTGAACTTGCTATTGGTATACATGTCAAAATCCTGCTGTCATTACACAACGTGTTGTGTACATAACCTCAACTCTGATAGTGTTACCTATATCTGTATCACAAACGAGCTGTTGCCTACAACTCTGAATCATTCATTTATCACTATCCCATGAGAACTAACTATGCTTATCCTATACTGTCAGTGAAACTGCAATACTCCATAACTAGCCCTTTCCATAAGGCTCAACTTGAAATGAAATAACAGTGAAAATTAGGCAAATTAGACCTTATGGAAAAAAAGCTAGTTTTTTTTTTAATTTACTTACTAAACAGAAAAAGAAACAATATAAAATTTTACAATTATGCAACGAGCAAAACCATACTAAGGTTTAACTGCCGTTGAATTCACTCACAAAGATAAGTAGGTAATTATAGTAATTAATCAATCATGCACGATTTAACTCTAGGCTAGGTATATAGGTAAGCTTAACACAAAGTTCACGTTAGGTAAATTGCTTCAACAATACGTTTACAATGGTGTGGCGTTTCACACACACTCGTAATTATATTGTGATTGAGTTCGTTGAGCATATTAGGTAACATGTATTCCCATCTCCCTTTTAAGTATTGTGTCAGCAACAAAATGTTAATCCAGCGAGGCTAATTGTTTAACTCCCTCGCAATACCATCGCATTCATTTTGACAGTTCTTGTATGGGCTGACAATTGGTATCAGAAACAGCCAGCTGTCACAGCCATACAAAAACTGTCATTTCAGTCTGATGCCAAGTGCCAAAAAAGTTAGACAATTACCCTGTTGGTTATAAACTATCTGTGTGTCAAATTGCATCTGATGTCTAAACCACTTTATGATAGCTGTCTTAAATCGACTCCCACATACTGGTTTCCAGCACTCAGCCACATTCTGCCGCCACACTCGCGCAGGGAGAATTGCCTCAACCGCGAGCTGACAAAAATTCGATCAAACGCGGAGCTGCCCATACACCACAACCTTGATAAGTTCAAGGCCACTAGGCTAAAGTCCCGCCACCCTCCCGCGCTAAAGGTTCATGACCCAGAGCCCAAGAAAACCCTGCTTGATTCCTGGACAGCAGATTGGCTATCTAGGCATTTACCCGTGGACCTGTTCGAGCTTGATGTTAAGTGCCGCCCAGCGGGTTTTGAGGAGCCCCGGCGTGTCTGGTGCCTGCTGAACAGAATCAGGACAGAGGTTGGTAACTGTGCGTCCCTGTGGCACAAATGGGAGTGGTGCGAGTCGCCACGGTGTCAGTGTGGCTGACCGAAGCAAACAGTCCAACATATGGTCTTTGAGTGCCCAATCACCAAATTTAACGGGCTAGCGGCAGACTTTAAGACCCTCTCGACAGATGCACTAGCATACCTTAAATCTAGTTTATTAAATATTTAGTTTAAGTAGAGAACCAGAAGCCATACAATAAATAAGTATGATAAAATTTGGTATGGAGATAGTGTAAGGACACAGGATACTTTGCATCCTGAAAATTTGCAGTCTCAACAGGATACTGAATAACAAATTCTTGGCAGAGAAAGTCACGGGCAACAGCTAGTAAGTATATATATAATTAAAAACAGATAGTGCAAAATCATCATTTGGAATGATGAAAAAATATTTCACTAATTTAATTTTAGAATTGCTTTATAACTTTTTGTAATTTTAATGAAGATACAATTAAAGAAGTTAATAAAAACAGTAAAGCTAGGAACAATAGGGACGACATACCTCCAATACTTACAGAAGAAGTACAGAAGGCTATAAATTCACAGAAAATGGAAAGAGCCCCAGGACCTGACAATATACCAAACGAGTTAATGAGAGGTACAGTTGAAGAGTTAAGCCCCATTCTTGCAAAATTGTTTAACGAGATACTCGAAACCGGTATAATTCCAAACCAATGGGGTGAATCTTACATCATTCTCCTGCACAAGAAAGGGGACAAGCACGATGTTGGCAATTATAGACCTATAAGCCTCATCTCAAATGTCTACAAAGTTTTTGCTAAAGTCATACTTGAAAGAATTACTAACATATTAGACGAAAATCAACCTATAGAACAAGCAGGATTCAGGAAAAACTACAGCACAATTGACCATATCCATAGTATCAAACAAATTTTTGAAAAATATAATGAATATCAGAAGCCCCTATACACAGCTTTTATCGATTACTCTAAGGCATTTTATAGTTTGAATCACAGGCATATCTGGTCGAGTCTGCGACAGAGTGCACAATGCTTATGTCGAAATAATTAGAAACATCTATGCTAAGAGTAAAAGTTGCATAAAATTGGAAAACAAAGGAGTCCCATTCCCTATAAATAGAGGTGTCCGACAAGGTGATCCCTTATCACCTAAACTGTTCAATGCAGTACTGGAAAGTGTCTTTAGAGAGCTGGATTGGGTCAATTACGATCTTAACATCAACGGCAGGCGCTTAAATCATTTGAGATTCGCTGATGACATAATTTTACTCGAAGAAGACCCTAAGATATTGGAAAATATGATAAAAACACTAGCAGAAAAAAGTAAAGTGGTCGGACTCAAAATAAACAACAGCAAATCAAAACTGATGACTAACTCCACGGAGGTTGATATAGAAATAGATGGCAATAAGTTCGAATATGTAAGCGAGTATGTGTACTTAGGACAGATCATCTCTCCTCGGGACATAATGTCAAAGGAAATATATAAAAGAATAGCCAACGGGTGGAAGAAATATTGGTCTTTAAAGGAGATTATGAAAAGCAAAGAACTAAGCATACATATCAAAAAGAAAACTTTCAATACCTGTATCCTGCCGTGTTTAACGTATGGATGTGAGACTTGGTCACTTACAGAGCACCACCGTGAAAAACTAGCAAAGTGTCAACGGGCAATGGAGAGAAGTATGTTAGGACTAAAGTTAAGCGACAAAATTAAAAATACAGAAATAAGAAAGAAAACTAAAGTGTCAGACATACTCACCAGAATTGACCATTTAAAATGGGGCTGGACAGGTCACATGCTTAGATGTAAACAAAATAAGTGGAGCAAACAGGTCACTTTGTGGTACCCTAGGGACGGCACCAGTAATTATTATTATTATTATTATTATTATTCTCTTTATTTATATTTTTCTCTTAGGTTAGATTTTTACAATAATTATACAAAAAGTAAAATATAAAACTATACATACAAAACGTAAAATCATTATAAAAACCTAACCTAGGGTGTCACCGGCAGCGAGGCGGGGCCTAAGCTATCGGTGGTTAGGGCGACAGAGAGAGGAACCTCCTGACTATCCGCGCAGTGTCCAGGAGTACCGCCTTCTGTATCTGACCCTTGATCCAGCCATCTAGCGAGAGTCTCTTGAGGTGTTGGTCGAGACTCTTAGTGATGGCGGGTTATTATTATTATTATTATTATTATTATAACTTTTTGTAAATAATGAGATTAAGAAAGTAAAATTACTTACCTGTCATAACCAGGTATAGGAGATGCCATATTGAAGGTACAGTAAAAATTATCAGATTCACTAGATGCACGTTGTCTTCTGCGACCTTCTATATTAGTTTTGGTGTCCATGTGCACTCTGCCTTTGGGCTTCTTGAGAATGCCCTGTGGTGGGGACTTGGGTAGGGGGTTGTTGAGTATTGATTTCAAGGGTTGCTTATGATTAAGATCCATCATGTCATGGTCCACTCTTTCCAGCAATTCATCAACTTTTGGTAGCCTGCTGTCATCTAATTTTGTATTTGATAGAGTAGTTACGAGTAGAGGTCTAGTGGGGCTTGTTCGGTGAAATTTTGATCTCCCTGGCTGGTAACTGAAAAAACCCATTTTTTTGATAGAATTGATGGTTGCAAGCAAACTTTAATGCAAAGTGAGGTTTTTGAAATGAGAATGTCAACTGTAGGTACATCAATGTTGACAGTCCATACACTTTAGTGACAACCTTTAAGCTCTATTAGGGATTTGTTAGATTTTTTAATAACAATAACATAAACAGTAGTATTAAATCAGTGAAATCTAAAACTGAATTGCAATAGTAATATTTTAGTAAGAGATCTTCTGAACAAATCGTAAGACCATGTGATCAAAACACAGTTTGTCTTTGTATGCCAAAACATGCTAGGTTATGTTGTGCGTCACTCACCCATGGTGTCTATTTTGTTCGTGAGCCATGAGGTAATCGCCGTTGCTGGCCGGCAGCGAGCACTCGTGGTCGTATCTGTCCAGCGAGCTGTTCAGCGTGAAGTGGCTTTTGTTGCAGTTAGTGGGGTGAGCTCGGTGGCGCGGGTGACCGTCAGCCGAACGCTGGGGCTCCCGCGTCGCATCCTCGTACGGCGAACGATCAACGCCCTCGCTGCGACAGCGGCGGCGCAGAACGCGCCCCGCCGTGCGCCCCGACCCGCCTGACCACAACACAGACCCTAACGGATCGCACAAATCAAACCCGGACTCGTAACTCGGGTTCGAGCGCCTGCCATCCATAGCCGACCCGCCTACACCAGACGCATTGTCCAACGTCCACATCGAACAACCCCCACGGCTATTTTCACTATTGCACTGTTAATTTAACAGGTATTTAACGCTGAAACATGAACCCAGTATCAGCGTCGAGGCCACCGACGACAGATGACAGACCGCCATTCAATTCAACGATCCCGAAACGTGCCAGCCTCTCCCGCCAAAATTGAAAGGAAATCACGTTCTATTTACAAAAAATTAAATACAGTCTGTCGCTTCATTAGATTTTCACTCACTACGCACTTCCAAAAACCGCTAGATGATCTTGCAACGACAAATAAACGACGATAGTAATGGCGATTGGGATTCACACATAGCATCCATTCATTAAAACCTATCTATTTACGTGTTGTTAGTAAATTAGATTACGTTTAATAATTTATTCAAGGGCATCCTGAAGAATATTGATTTTAGACAAACTGTAAATTATTGTTGGATTTATCGATCAGTATCTTCATTGCAAATGGAATTTGCCTTTCAATTAAATGAAGTAAAAGAAAAGAAAATATCAAACTTCTTCACTGTTCATTTATTACAATACGTTTAGTTTGAAAAGTCACTTTACAATAGTTTACATCCTGCTTTCGCCTGTGAGTTTTTAACGAGTGTAAGAAAGAAGCAAACAAGTTTGTTTTTTTGACACGTTGACGTCAACATTTTTACCATTGCTCGCCTTCACGGCCAATCATAAATCGAGCCTTCAATTCCCATTTCACTACCATAGAGAACTAATTAAAACAAGTTAAAACTTACGGTGTTAGCAATAGAGTCTAATTTCTAAATTTGCGTATTCATGAAAACGGGGAGATAAGATGAGAATGGCAATGGTAGGAGAGGTTAAAAAAAATGGGACGAAAGTGCGTTTCGTTCCCATCTAATTCGGGAATGTATTTATGTAAAAAAGGTAAAAACTTATGGGCATTTTACAAATTTGGCATAAGTATTACATGGAATTTACGTATTTTTATAGACGTGAATATATTGACGATATAAACGCGTAACTCGGGATATACATTTTGTTACAGGACGATAAATGTTACAGTGCGCAATAGTGTGGGTTGATTTAAATAATATAGGAGCAGGCGAACGAGACGTATTTTACCGGGGAATGACA
This sequence comes from Archips xylosteana, assembly GCA_947563465.1. Lineage (NCBI taxonomy): Eukaryota > Metazoa > Arthropoda > Insecta > Lepidoptera > Tortricidae > Archips > Archips xylosteana. Next base: position 12,604,005 of record OX387364.1, on the reverse strand, counting down.
CCTACGTCATTTAAATTGACCTAATGACACGACCTACATATTTTATCCAGGGATTTTCGAAAATGTCATAAAACTGGGTCAATCTCAGGGCAAATTCGTGTCAACCGGGACACAAGACAGAAGTTTTTCGTATACTAAACTAAGAAACTGGAACATTACTATTACTTTGTAGAAATTTTTGTTTTGTTTTAATAAATAGTAATAAAAATATCATCATCATCATCTCAGCCTATATACGTCCCACTGCACGGGCACTGGCCTCCTCTCAGAATGAAAGGACTTGGGCCGTAGTTCCCACGCGGGCCCAGTGCGGATTGGGAACTTCACACACACCATTGAATTTCTTCGAAGGTACAGTCGCGAACCGGGATTGTTGAGCCACTTACCTATGTTCGTAACTTAGCCGTGTAATGCAAATCGAATAGCTGTCAGCTAGTCCGTAACATCGGTCATTGATTACACAGCTAAATTGCGAACTATGGCAAGTGGCTCAACAATCCCGGTTCGCGACTGTATATACAGGTTTTCTTACGATATTTTCCTTCTACGTAAATTACAAATGCTCATGGTAAATTACCGTGCCTACGACCTATTCTCAGACCTACCGTATACAGAGAAAAAAAGTTTCATAAAAATTGGTCAAGCTGTCTCGGAGGAGTTCGATAACAAACACCGTGACACGAGATTTTTATATATTAGATTTATTCTTTTGTTATATGTATATAGCCTAAATTGCTTTTATTTAAATTAAAATAATAATAATTTTATTACTTTATTACAATATGCTTACAAAGCTAACAGATCGGATCGGACTAGTGTAGTGTCTGAAGTTCGAGGTTGTTTCTAGAAACAGTTGACATAAAAAAGGCCTACAAATTCATCGCACTGCACTGTCGCCCTACCGATGTTCTTTTGTTAAGTGCACTTTTTGTAATTAAAAAGTTCAGTATTTTTAGGGTTACTGAGTCAAAATGATGGCAAAAACGAAACCCTTATAATTTCGCCATGTCTTGTCTGTCCGTCAGTTCGCGGTAGCTCAGAGACTATTAGGGCTAGAAAGCTATAATTTTACATGGACATAATGCAGCAGTTATTCGACCGAACAAAATGAAAAATAAATAATAGTTTAAAAAAACTAAAAAACACGCTTTAAAAAAATAAAAATAAAAAATAAAAATTTAATAAATTTCAATTCACTATTCTTATAGTGCAGTACAAATCTTAATAAGCAATTATTATATTGTTATATCCAGATCAAAATTTGTAAACACATTCTAAATATTGATAAAATAAATAATAATAGTTTAAAATATTTTATTGTAAAAAAAGCGTGGGTTGCATGGAGTCAACTGTCAAGGATTATCATTTTGATAACATCTTAAAAAGCACCCCACGCTTTTTTTACAATAAAATATTTTAAACTATTATTATTTATTTTATCAATATTTAGAATTGTTTACATATTTTGATCTGGATATAACAATATAATAATTGCTTATTAAGATTTGTACTGCACTATAAGAATAGTGAATTGAAATTTATTAATTTATTTTTTATTTTTATTTTTTAAAGCGTGTGTTTTAGTTTTTTTAAACTATTATTTATTTTCTATTTTTTAGTTGCATTTTTTCACAGTGAGAGTTTCCATGTGCTAAAAAGAGACACAAAACGGTTTTTTGCTCGTCTTAAATAGAATCAGTCTATCTTATACTTGGTCTTTGGTGCGCACGCACTGCTCTACACTACTAAACGTAAACCTCTTTCTTTCTAACTTTACCCCCTCACCTACAACCCCCCAACCCCCTAAACCCAATCCCCCAACCCACTTCCCCAACCCCCAACCCTTTAAATCCCCCTTAACCCCCTCCTCATTTTCGAAACCCCCAACCACCTAAACCCAACCCCCCTAACCCCGGACCCCCACCCGATTTCCTCAAACTTCCCCCAAACCCCAACCCCCCTTACCCCCTCCCCATTTCCCACAACCCCCCAACCTCCCTAACCCCCCCAAAACCCCACACCCTTAACCCCAACCCCCTAAAACCTCTTCCCCTCCCATTTACCCCCAACCTCCCCCCCACCCCTCCACCTACCCCCCCTTCCAGCTCCATCATCAAACCCTTGTTACCATCTAGGCCTCTTACCCCCTCCCCATTTCCCACAACCCCCCAAAATCCCTAACCCCCGAACCCCCAACACCCCCACCCTATTTCCCCCAAACCCCCCCCACCCCTAACCCCAACCGCCACACCCTTACCCCGCCACCTACCCCCCTTCTAGCTCCATCATCAGACCCTTGTTTCCATCTAGGACCAAAGTACTCGTCAAAATGAATCAAACGAGCCCAAACTCGATGGGGTTGTTTCGTTTTATTGTGGAGTGCCTTTGGCCATCTTCCAGCTCCATTATCAGACCCTGGTTACCATATGGGATCAAAGTGCTCGTCAAGACGAAACAAACGAGCCCAAACTCGATGGGGTTGTGTCGTTTTATTGTGGAGTGCCTTTGGCCATCTTCCAGCTCCATCATCAGACCCTGGTTACCATCTGGGATCAAAGTACTCGACAAGACGAATCAAAAGAGCCCAAATTCGACGGGGTTGTGTCGTTTTATTACAGAGTTCCTATGGCCACCATCCAGCTCCATCATCAGATCAGCTCCATGTTACAATAATATTGCATTGTCATCCAATTTACACATATGTGCAAAATTTCAGCTCAATCGGAAACCGGGAAGTGGGTCAAAATCGCGCCCTAAGGAGTCGGTTACAAACATACATACAAAATACAGGTGAAGCTAATAATAAAGCTTGGCTAAGTAAAGTTTTTTTAAGAAGTGCTAATTGGCTAAGTAAAGTTTTTTGAAGAGGTGCTAAATATATTTTTTTCGACAGTAGTCTTCTTCTAGACCAAGAAACTGCAGCTGTTTTATTTTTATCTCCTATTGTTTACTGGAAATATTTTTTTAAGTGTTCGAGATGATATTTGTGAGATTTAATGGCTGACAAGCGGTTCGTGCTCAGTACTTAGCAGAAATAGAAAAAAAAACGAAGTCAATTTTCAATGTCAAATGAAATCTATTTGTTTGCGTTTCGTTTACTTTGTATTGTCCAAAAAGCAGTTCCAAAATAATGATCAAAAATATTCAATTGTGATTCAATTATCGGGCATAAGTTGTGGAGAAATGCGGTAAAATTTTGTGCGGAGGTTGTTAAATATAGTCCAAAAATCACACCAAAACGCAAAGCAAACGAAACGCAAACGGTTTGACATGGACAAAAGTGACAGATGACTTAGTTTTTTTTCTGTTTTCTACTAAGTACTGAGCACGAACCGCTTGTCAGCCATTAAATCTCACAAATGTCAACTCGAACACTTAAAAAAATATTTCCAGTAAACAATAGGAGATAAAAATAAAACAGCTGCAGTTTCTCGATCTTCAGAACGCCGACTGTCGAAAAAATATATAATTAGCACCTCTTACAAAAACTTTACTTAGCCAATTATATTTTTTTTCGACAGTCGGCGTTCTGAAGATCGAGAAACTGCAGCTGTTTTATTTTTATCTCCTATTGTTTACTGGAAATATTTTTTTAAGTGTTCGAGTTGACATTTGTGAGATTTAATGGCTGACAAGCGGTTCGTGCTCAGTACTTAGTAGAAACAGAAAAAAAACTAAGTCATCTGTCACTTTTGTCCATGTCAAACCGTTTGCGTTTCATTTGCTTTGCGTTTTTGTGTGATTTTTGGACTATTTTTAACAACCTCCGCACAAAATCCGGATTTACAATTTTAGCGCATTTCTCCACGACTTATGCACGATAATTGAATCACGATTGAATATTTTTGATCATTATTTTGGAACTGCTTTTTGGACAATGCAAAGTAAACGAAACGCAAACGGTTAGATTTCATTTGACATTGACAATTGACTTCGTTTTTTTTTCTATTTCTGCTAAGTATTGAGCACGAACCGCTTGTCAGCCATTAAATCTCACAAATGTCATCTCGAACACTTAAAAAAATATTTCCAGTAAACAATAGGAGATAAAAATAAAACAGCTGCAGTTTCTCGGTCTAGAAGAAGACTACTGTCGAAAAAAAAAATATTTAGCACCTCTTCAAAAAACTTTACTTAGCTAAATGTTTTTTCTCGTCTAACCTTATAATGTGAGGTATCTTTGGATAGGTCTTTTCAAATCAAGGATGTGAAGACCATTTTTCGATAGTGATTCTTTTGCGAAATATTTAAGTGCAATTTTTTGTTAAAATCGACTGTAGCGGGGAAGCCGTGGTGGCCTGCCTAGTGGTTTGACCTATTGCCTCTCAAGCAGGTCATGGGTTCGAATCCGGGCTCGCACCTCCGAGTTTTTCGGAATTTATGTTTGCCATGAGTTGAGCTTTACGGAAATTCAATGGCGTGTGTTAAGTCCCAATCCGCACTTGGCCTGCGAGTGAACTACGGCCCAAGTCCTTTCATTCTGAGAGGAGGCCAGTGCCCTGCAGTGGGACGTATATAGACTAGGATGATGATCGTCCCCCTCCCCCTCCTTAAAGCTGTTTAGTGTGAGGCATTCCACTGGGGCAGTGAAGAGGTTTATAGGGTAAGGAGAAATGAAAGTCATATTTTAGGAGAATCTGTATTCTTTTTTACACAGCTGTAACCTAGACCGTGCGGTCAACGCCATTATATTTAATACGAATCTGACTCTTTCACAAGCTATATTACTTTAATAAAAAAATCTATCTGTGATAATATTACATATCCGTCATAAAAAAAGTCTACTCAAATAAGATTTTACTGCCACTAAAAATTGGAATTTATCCTTAAATCTAATCTAAATCTATTATTACATACATATCTCAATATTACACAGGGGTAATAAACACTTCCTGGCACAGAGGAACGTCCTTCACCATTCACCTATATGTATGAAGATGGAACTATACATTTTACTAGTACAAGATCGTGGAGCGAATCGCTTGGCGTATTTACAAAATTTTAATTAATTTCATCAGATATACCAATTATGTCGATGTTATGCCAATAAAAGATGCCGTCATTTTGTCCGTATTCCAGTACATTAAATTGTACATAGATGCACAATAACTTACGACTAAAACATTGCAACATTGTAAAAAAAGATTTCTATTTAATAAATCTATTTTTATTTATTAAAATTAATCGTCCTTTCGCAGGCTGATATACAAAGTAGAAAAAATATACATTGTGCTTATCAATATCATCTTTACAACGTTTTGGGAGACTGTTTTGTAGGCGAGCGAGAGCCGGGGTGTCCCGGCGTCCGTCGCTCCGTAACAAATAATACGAATCGTAACCAAAAAAGTAACAACTGTGTTGCGAGTCTTGAATGGTACTCTGAGCCGGCGAGAACGCTGATACGAGAAACCTGGAACAACGGACACGAATTAATGATAGTACAGTACAGTACATTTTATCAGTATTTGGCAAAAGATCGACATGCTAATTTGGAGGGTTAAATTAAAATGGAACGTAGCTAGTGCCAGTTATTTCCCCCAACTGCCTATTTATCACAAAAGTTCGGTTAGAAGCAGGATTGGCAATTAGCACGGTGTTGTTAACGGGAAGTTCTTAAGGTCCTACCACCTTAAATAAACGGCTTTAGCCCTTCTATGACCATTATACTCCAGAATATTTAATACACAGTACTGCAAACAGAAAAGCCTATCTGCTCTAGATAGTAGATATTTGTTTATGCCGCACGCAAACACGAACACGTTATAGATGTAGTTATGTATGATAGCGCGATTGGAGTTGCTGTCACACACACAAGTAATGGCGCAAAAAGATGGTGGTAACGATTGCACGGACAAAAACATTCCACTCGCACTCACACTAATGTGGTTGCAAGTTATCGATAAGTAATGCATCGCCCGCATCCGTTCCAAGTCACGGGCAGCCAGATTACTGTATTACGACCCTAGCATACAGTGTAAGGGGGCAATGACGTATGATGGCGGTTAATTTATAGTGGCGGCGCGGGAGTGCTGACTTGATACTGCAGTAGCACTAGTGCAAGGACCGGAAAACCCATTCATTTGCTTAAGCCTTTTCATAGGGTAACCCTACTAAACTGTTACCCTATGATATGGTAACCTTTTTGAATAAGGTTAACCGTTTTCTATATGGTTTCCGAGTCGAATAGGGTGTAGATATATTGATTATTTATCCACTTACTAAATAATGCTAACGCAAATAATGTCACATTTCAATTCACATAAAATCATGCATCCACAGCAGTTCGGATTCACGAAAGGTAGATCTACTACAGATGCGGGCTACAGTTTAGTTAAATTCATATTACAAGCTTGGGAGGAATCACATGATGCTATAGGTGTATTCTGCGACCTTTCGAAAGCTTTTGATTGTGTGGATCATGACACTTTAATTCGTAAATTAAATTTCTATGGTATACGAATACCTCGCTTTAGAACTCATCAAATCTTACCTCACACAGAGAAAACAAAAGGAAGCGGTTAATGGAACGGTATCGGAGGGATCTGTGGTCGAAATGGGAGTGCCTCAAGGATCTATTCTAGCGCCATTCTTGTATTTGGTTTACGTAAATGACCTAATTTATACCGTGAGTCAGACATCAGGGATAGTTATGTTTGCTGACGACACCTCTTTACTGTTCAAAGTTAGTAGAAAAGACACCGATTTCACTGAACCCAATGAAACTCTGTCCATGATATCCGCATGGTTTGCTGCCAATAACTTGTTACTAAACCCTAAGAAAACAAAATGTATTAAATTTTCATTGTTAAATCCGCCTCATTCAAATTCGGTCTCAAATATTAAACTTAACGGTCAAAGTATTGAATTTGTAAAATCTACGGTATTCTTAGGAATAACACTGGACTCTAAATTGCAGTGGGGATCGCACACCACAGCAATTGCGAATAGGTTGAGCTCTGCTGCGTTTGCAGTCAGAAAGATACGGCAGCTAACCGATGTGGCGACGGCACGGTTGGTGTATTATAGCATCATTTCATACGGCCTTATTTTATGGGGATCTGCTGCAGACTTGGAATCAATTTTTATTTTGCAAAAGAGGGCTATCAGAGCGATATATAACTTAAGGACACGCGATTCTTTAAGATCTTTTTTTAAAGAAATAGGTATCCTAACCCTGCCGTCGTTGTATATATTTGAAATAATCATGTATGTAAGAAAAAACATATGTGATTTTCCCACTAACGTCGATAAGCCAAAGGTTACTAGAAACACAGGGAAGCTTAAAGTTCCATCTTACAGACTGGCTAAAACTAAAAAGTCGTTTCTGGGAAGATGCAAACGTTTTTATAATAAAATTCCGAAAACAATAACCAAACAAACTGATACAAAATTCAAATCCATTGTGAAGAAGACATTAATATCTAAGGCGTACTATAAAATTAATGACTATATCATGGACAGGGATGTTTGGAAATAATTCCGATCCGCATTGGCGATCCCTAGTCTCAAATAGCGTATCTACTGTGTTAAAAAATTTAATTGTGTTAAATACTTTAGATGTATGTCATTTAATAACAATGTAGATCTGATTGAAAAAAATATACCTTGTTGAGTTTCTTGCCGGTTTCTTCTCAACAGGGTTTTTCCGAACCGGTGGTAGATTTTTCGACGTTCATAGGAGCATCAATTGATGCCTAAATTGAATAAAGAATTTTGACTTTGACTTTGACTTACCATTTAACAGGGTTACCCCTTTTCTCGTCTCTTTTTCATGCACTAAGGCAGACGATTGCTATTTCATGGCGGTATTTTACCTATTTACATTGAAGAATCGAGTCGGGTCCGAATCGAACCGGATGCTTTGCACTTAAAGTTTAAAATAGCTTGATCGCGTTTTAAAATCTAGGAATACGGTAACCCTATTAAGGGTTTAGTTTTGGTAAGCGCTTACCAGAATTAACTATGTTATTAAGGTCAGACTTTTTTTCGCGTAACCTGATGATATGCTTACCAAATTGATAGTTTGTGAAAAAAAATCTATTTAAAATACACTATCCAATACCCCTTTAATGGTAACCGGTTCCGGTCCTTGCACTAGTGGACTACCTTAGCTGGTGACTTATCTCCTTGACCATCTTGACGCGATGCAGCATCTTGGCGAGCGGCGCGGGAGAGCGGTCGCTGGCAGTACCTCAGGGATGAAGCGCGCGGGAACTGACTCCACGCTGCAGTCAGCTGCTGTGCAGCAGTACCTTAGCTGGTGAGCAGCGCGATGTTGATCTCCTTGACCATCTTGACGCGATGCAGCATCTTGGCGAGCGGCGCGGGAGAGCGGTCGCTGGCAGTACCTCAGGGATGAAGCGCGCGGGAACTGACTCCACGCTGCAGTCAGCTGCTGTGCAGCAGTACCTTAGCTGGTGAGCAGCGCGATGTTGATCTCCTTGACCATCTTGACGCGATGCAGCATCTTGGCGAGCGCGGCGCGGGACAGCGGCTGAGTGGAGTACCACACCGGCGAGTCTGGCACGCACGACCGCTCCGGCTGTAGGTAGAACACGTCGTTGCGCGTACGCACTGACTCCGGACTGCAAATACATTTCTTATGTTAAGATTGTGAAAGATCCAATTGTAAAAGCCGTCATGTACCATTCTTGTACCAAATGGACCAATTTGATTCCTAGGCAAAGAACCATGAACCTAGAACCATGTCAAAATGAATCGATTTGTTTATCTTCTACGATAGTGATGTATGTCATGATGACAAACTCGATCTTTGCAAACGTATGTCAACGATCTTGAATAGAAAAGAGTTTGCTTGTGTATTAATAACTTGAATTGTCACTGGCCGTCTGTCAAAACTTCTTTTTCCTTTCATGTCATAGAGCGAAAACGCTTATAAACTCTTTACGTTAATTGCAAATTTTGTTTGGAAAGTTGGTAATGCTTTGACTCGCACTGACGTTGTATTGTCTAGTAGTTAATGCGACAAGGTTCTATACTGGCATTGGAATCAAATTGGTTGACTGTACGTTGGAAGCAGGTTAATTTGCACGCAAGTCGCTTTTACAACGTGCGCACGGGCTGTCTGTCGTGAAAAACCGTTCGATAGAATTAAAGGGAATAGTTGGGCCTTTGACGATGCGACACGGCATGTTTTCTATTTTGCGATTAAAAAGCTAGTAATTACTTGTAAAGTGTGTCATTCTGTCCGTCAGTTACCTCTTCACACTTAAATTAAATTTATATTATATATGGTACAGAGATAATTTGAATCCCGGGCAAGGACATAGAATAGTTTTATCCCGAAAAATGCATAGTTCCCGCGGGATAGCGATAAACGAATTCTTTGCAGACGGAGTCGCGGGCAACAGCTAGTTATCCAATATATTTAAACTAAGTGTTGACGCCCTCTGGTGATGTCAAGCGACAACAACGCTCCTGCGCACAATTTACAGACGACGACCGCACGAGGGCACTGCAATCGCGACGGTTGTCAGTGTGAAAAACAACATTCTTTTTTTCTTACGACCGTAAATACCTGTATGTTTATTTATTTATTTATTTTGGGGATCTTGGAAATGTTAGGGGGCGAACAATCGGTCTAACTTGGTTTAATCGCTCTATATCGCGTTTTCGAGTTTTGACCCGAGCGAAGCAAGGTCTCCCAGGTATGCCATATTGACTGGGCGCAATTTAGTTTCATGAGAGAAGGATATTAAAAAGTAGAACTCACCATTTTGAAATATAAAATTCGTATAATTTAACAGGACAGCGTAGTGGATTCTCTTCGTTTTCTTGTTGCTCATACACTTTCTTTTTTCTGGAATTCGCTTCTGTAATAAAAATAAAACATTTAGAAATAGATAACTTTAAACATAATTTTACTAGCGAAATTTATCACCTTACGGTTGGGAGTAATTCCCTATTTCAATAGAACTTTTATGCTATCCTATTACTCTGTAGCTATTGCCTGTAACTTCGTCTGCCTCCCGCGAAAATTTTGTATCATCCACCCAAAGCCATTTTAATATGAGCTAGGGTAGATTTCTATCAGCAACCGATTTTTTCAAATTGGTTCTTTATTATATTAGTACTATTACATCCTGCCCCGCAGTAACTACTCCGGAAATCGGGATAAAAACCGTGAAAGTCTAATTTTGTAGCGTACTACATGGAACAACAGCAAGTGACGTGTAACGGAACGTATTTCATAGAACGACCGGATAGTCTAGTTGTTAGAGAACCTGACTACGAAGCTTGAGGTCCCGGGTTCGATTCCCGGTCGGGGCAGACATTTGTGTGAATAATACGAATGTTTGTTCTCGAGTCTTGGGTGTTTAATATGTATTTAAGTATGTTTATCCGTTGTTTAGTACCCATAGTACAAGCTTTGCTTAGTTTGGGACTAGGTCAATTGGTGTGAATTGTCCCATGATATTTATTTATTAATTTATTTATTTAAGTAGAAATCACGGCGGAACGTGGTTTGTTACTGATGCGAGTAGTCATCTACGAACTTGTACCTTAAAATGAGGTGTTGGTGCGTTACGTGGAAACAAACATACAAGCAAAACTTTACAATTAATAAAATGACTCACCAAGTGCAGATTGTGGGGGGTAAAACCGCAGTAGAACGTTCCTGGAGCCGGGTATCTTGGCTTGTCCCGGCTGATTCGGATTGCGTTTCCAATGCTTCATTATGTGCGAGAAGGATAGCTGCATATGCTCTTCGACCGTCTGAAAGAGAAGGTGAAACATAATTGCGAAGTTATGACAATTTGTTCTTTGACTATACTAGATTCTAGACCACTCCAAGGATATTATATTATTGCATAGGCCTGGAAGTAGATAATGGCTGTTTGAGTATTGACCTAGTCTCTCAAAAAAGGTGAGTTTGACGCTCCAGCATTTTCTTTTAAATTTAAGATTGACCATCTGCATATGCACTTGGCCTTCTGATATATACATGTATTATACAATCTTACTTACCACAAGGTTAAAATGTTTCGTATTGAAGAACATTAGCGTAGATAATAATACGTGGGGTGAATGCGCCCCTAGCTGCTTGCTTTCCCATAAATGTTCTTCTTCCACTCTCGTTACAATGTACTCTGCGGAAAAAAAAAAATTATTCCTTAATACATCAAGCTTTTTTGCCGACTGTATTTTTTGACTGCGCTTGGGTTGTTATCCAACATAACTATGTACAGGAAACTTCCGAATACGACCACTGGACACGGGTTAAATAAGACTTCTAAGCTTAAAAGATTATTAAAAAAAATCTCAAATAATAAATGGACTGTTAGACTCAATTCACGCTTATAAATATTCTATAAGAACAGTAAGATTAGATTCTGTTTCTTCAGAAGATCTTCAGGGATCGTGAAATGAAGAATTTATTTGTATAGAGAAATTTGTAAACTTCGCCCATGTACAGCGGAAACATTGCATTTCCTTAGGATAACCAGTACCTTACAGTCTGTTTGTTTGCAATATTATAGCATACTTTAGTTTTTAATATGGCAATGTCCATCACAAGATCATTTTGCCAGTGTTTAGTGTGTTTTACCATTAATATCTAAAAGAAATTTTTGAATTGAAGCTTACTATAAAATAGTAACTAACGTGACTGATTGACTGACAGACATATTCCTTTAGCATCATGGAGGTGCACTAAGAAGAGCATTTCCGAGAATTGGCCAATATTTTATTCTGCCACGAGAGCGAGCCGTGGGATAAAACTAGTGTTAGAATAGATATTATGATTTAGAAATGACTTACGTGAATCGTTATATAAGACGGAGAACTTTTTGGCAACCTCGTCCAAACAGTCTGTGAACTTCTCGTAATAGGGATCCGTGAATATGTTGTCTATCCTACCGTTCTCAAATAGATATTGTTGTATTCCTGAAATAAAACACAACAGTAAAAAAACTTTATTTTATAAAAACGGGGATAAAAAGGAAGAACGTCTTCTGATGGTAAGTGATTGATTATACATCGCTGTATCACTAGATGCGTTGTTAACCCAAAGACCTAAGATCTGATCTGGAGTTTTGAGGCCACAGACATTCAGACAGAAGAACCTGCCTTAATGTTCTTATAGTATAACACCCGTCGTAGTGTTGATGGTCAAAAAATAAGGAGTCACATTACGTATAGGCACTAGCTGTTGCCCGCGACTGAGTCTGCGAAGCATTCGTTTTTCGCCATCCCAATGTATTTCCGGAAAAAAAGTATCCTTTATATTAGACTGCCCTCACCTAAAACCAAATAATAAATAGTGTCCGGCGCGTATTCGCTGCCGTTTGGTTTCCGGACCTCCTTGACGAACAGACAGAGCGAGAAGTTAAGTTCGTCCGCGGTCAGCTGCAGTATCTCGGATTTGAAGGGTTTCCGCCGTATCGAGCTCTTCTCTATCTCCGCGTTTTTAGTCATCACCCATTGCTTCCACGCGTTCACGCCGAATGTGTACTGTAACAGAGGTGAGATTAAATTGTACAATACTTTGAGCAAGATGAAAAAAAAATGCACAATAAACACAAATATGGCGAAAGACAATGGCGCCTTCAGATATATTGTTCTAGTAACTTTGCTCAAGGATAAAAACTAATTTTCAATTACATGATTTATCATTTCGTTTATTCAATAAATTAAATAACCGTTTTAAATTCACCAAAAACTGACAACAATGAATCTGTCATTCTAGTGCAGTGATTAAAATATCGGACCGTACATTGGTGTGTGACACAATGGTGTGTGTGAAGTTCCTAACCAGCACTGGGCTTGCGTGGGACGTATATATGCTGAGATGATGATGAGGATGATGATCTCCGCAGAATGTTACTTTCAAGCAGCAAGTGTGAATGTGATGCCCTCGCCAAATTAAGAATGAGACTCTTTGGCGATGGACAGTATGGATACCCCGCACCAGGAGGGTGCGCGCGCGGGGGGGTAACTATTCCACGCGGACGAAGTCGCTGGCAGAAGCTAGTCATGAATAGTAGTAAAAGGTTGGAGGCGTATGCCTCTGTATGGTGGATGAAAACGAGCTGAAGAACATACCTTGAGGCACATGTTGGCGTCGGGCTTCTCGGCGGGCTCGCGCGGCGGCTCGGGCTGCGGCGGCGGCGGCTCGGCGCGGCGCCGCTTGGAGGAGCGCGTGGGCGGGCGCGCGGCGGCGGCGGGCGGCGGCGCGCGCTTCCGCGGCGCGGCGGTCGCGCGCAGAGCCGCCACCGCGCGCTGCTGCTCGAGCGCCATCATGTGGTGGTGGTGCATCGCTTCACCTTCTAGACCTAAGATCAAGCAATGAAGGGCCTAAGCACACGGCGTTTTTTTAACTCAAACTCAAACTCTTTATTGCATTTAAATGTTGTGGGTAAAGATCTTAAAAATAATGTACAGCTTCAACATTTCCCCTGTGAGGGCACAGCAATATGTAGGTATACATAATGGTGGTAGTAACCAAACCACATAACAATATGTACCTTAGTGAAAAGTTACAGTTATACATAGTTTACCTATTAACAATATGGCACTAAAAAATTATATAAACTTAAAAATAAACTACATACTACTTAGAATGTAAGCAAGGATGAAATGACTTTATACCTAATCTATTTTTACTGACTTTATATTTTTGTTTTTAGTTTATTGTATTTTGTGTGACTTGTAAATTTTACTAATAAATTTTCGTTTTATTTATGTACGTCGACGCGCGTTTACAGCGCGTTTTTCATTCCATTAGAACAGCCTTAAGGCCCCTAGCACAGGGCGTTTTTTAAATAACCCGCGTGCGTATCGTGTTTGAATCGATACAAACGCGCGTCGATTAAAAATACGCCGTGTGCTTAGGCCCTAAGGAGTTACACACAGACGGTTCACAGACGGTTTGTTAGATCAATTTACCAGAATCGTTATTTCCTAGTAGGAAAATTTCCATTCGCATTATTTCCCAAATGGTTTTTTACTGAAGCCTATTTTTACAATCACGTTTTTACCCAATTCTAATAGACACAGAAACATAGGTTGTGGTTATGTTAAGTTTGCATCGGCCCATGGGGCCAAAAGCATACAGGAAAACTGTTTCAACACTGTTTCTGATTGGGAAAAAACACAACTGTGAAAATAAGCTTCAGTAAAAAAACAGTGTGAGAAAAAGAAGCATCTGGGAAAAAATGCGAATGAAAATCTCAACGCCGTATATAGATTCCAAAAAAACTACCAGTGTGTTGCCAATAAAATGAATAAGTTTTGCATCGTTATGTTTTAACTTTTCTAAATATAATATATAAGTAATTTATTTATATGTAATTGTAAAGTTAAAATTAAATGCAACCGCATAAATAAATAATTTAATATCAATATTAATTTCACCTACAGATATTTGGTTGAAACAGTTTTGTAGAAGAAAAGTTCATATTACAGTGGTAATACTTCAGGTTTAAACAACATTTGGATACTATTAATGTTATAATTTGCGTACCTATATACTATTTACAAATATTTTTGGTATACACATAAAAATGTTGACAACAAATCACGTACCTACCTATGTCAAACTTTATGGTAAACTGGGCGACCACAGGGCCACCATGACATCTCCAATTGTCAATTTATTCGGCATCTGACGTTTGGATTGATCGAATGCTTTCTGTACTCGTGATAATTTTCGTTGTTGAGATTTTGTTTCCTGTTAAGTTTTGTTATTATGTTTTGTTCGTGGGTTTTGCATTTACGCAAGTAACATGAAACCGGTACCTGCAGGCTTATTGTCTAACGCTTATGACGCTTGCCTTCGCAATCACTATTTCTTTCTGTCAAACGGTAAAAGTTGATGACAGAAAGAGATGGTGAAAGCGAAGGCAAGCGTCAGTAGCGTTAGACAATACGGCCTCAGGTCCCTCTCACAGGGACGAGAATCTTCCTCCTTCTCTACCAAGGAAGCGTCCTAGAAGTCATATGAGTTTCAATTCAAGTCAATTGATTGTGATGAATTTTGGCACATGGATAGTTCAAAACCAAGGTATTCATGTGCAACACACATTGTACACAATACGGTATGCGTAGGTATACTTATAGGAAACATCAAAAACTTGAGATAATCTTTACACTTAAATAACAACAAAATATTATTGACTATTTTTTATTAATGTGCATGGGTTGGTTACATCTGGAAGGTCACAATGACACTTGTGTCAGTTACGTTCGGCCATCTTTGGTAACTTTTTTGGAATCTATATACGGCGTTTAGTATGGGAAATAACGGTTTTGGCAAATTGACCTAACAAATCTTACAGATAGCGAGACAGACGGCATTCCAAGCAGTGGCGGGTTTACCAGCAGGCTGAGAAGGCTGGGGCCTAGGGCTGCAAACTAAGCTCAATTTTTTGTCTAAGGGCCGATTTTTCAGTCTCCAGCTAAATGTAAGCAGTCCTTTTTAGGGTTCCGTAGTCAACTAGGAACCCTTATAGTTTCGCCATGTCTGTCCGTCTGTCTGTCTGTCCGCGGCTAAGCTCAGAGACTGTTAGTACTAGAAAGCTGTAATTTGGCATAAATATATATATCAGTCACGCTGACGAAGTGGTTAAATAAAAAAAACTAAAAAAATTTTTTTTAGGGTACCTCCCATAGACGTACAGTGGGGGTGATTTTTTTTTTCTCGACACCCTATAGTGTGGGGTATCATTGGATAGGTATTTGAAAATTAATACGGGTTTGCTAAGACCATTTTTTGATAAAGTGAATGTTTTCGGAGATATTTACTCCGAAAGTTCAAAATAATGTGTCCCCCCCCCTCTAACTTTTGAACAGCAAGTCTAAAAATATGAAAAAAATCACGTAAGTTAAACTTAATAAAAACTTTCTACGAAAATTATTTTCAACTTAATCAGTTGAGCAGTTTTTGTAAAAAAATATTTCTAAACTAAGATTGTAATTTAACCGCCTTTGCAAGCATTTTTTTTCTGTAAGTGCCTATAAGATCACGCTAACAGTATCTTCTTTCAAATAAAAAAAAAAAAAAATTGGTTCATAATAATAAAGAATTACATTAGATTAGATTAGTTACCCAATTCGCCGATAGATGGCGCTGTATCGCCGAACGTTGAAATTCTGCGCGCGGTGGGAATTGGGACCAAAACAACCACATTATAAAGTATGCAAAGATTTTTTTCGTACCTGCTACGGAACCCTATCTTGGGCGTGTCCGACACGCTCTTGGCCGGTTTTTTTCCTATATCTTGAGAAAAAGAAAGCGATGGTTTTAACTGACGGATACTTTTATCTGGGGATTGAAAGATCGGCCATTAGAGAAATAAAAAAAAAACATCCCACTAATATTATAAACATGAAAGTTTGTATGGATAGATGCGATGTGAGTATGTTTGTTATTGTTTCAGGCTAATACAGTTTGACAGATTCTGATGAAACTTGGTACACAGATAAGTTCATAACCTGGATTAATGTATAGGATACTTTTTATCGCGCAGGATAGCAATAAATTAATTCTTCGCAGACGGAAAAACAAAAAACGATCTTACAAAAACTTGTGTTGGTTATGACATCTGGCCCCATTACAAAAAATGTTATCCCAATCTAAAGTACCAGAACAGTCTAAAAACCGTTGTGAACATCGCGTATTATTAAGTAAAACGTCTTACCAGGCATGCCAGGGTGAGAACTCGGCGTGATAGTGTTAGCTGTCATGGCAGACTCCAAGTCCACAGGCTGCTCCTCGTACTCGGTGGCCATTTTCAAAGCCATCTGGAGCATGTCTTCGCCAAAAGCGTTATTGCCGTCTATGCCTGCCACCGGGCTGAAGCCTTCGTCCGCTGCAAAACGTATAAGGGTTTAGGAGACGGAGTTACTATGGTTAAAAGAAATCCCTGACTGTCCCTAACTAACCTAAGACTAAAATTTTGCAGGTGATTTCAAAGAGAAATATTTCTTCCTGGTCTCGATACTAAATTGGCGAAGAATTTCTGATTATAATTACGACAAAAAATTACAATCAATGGATTATAATATAGTTATAAATATAATATTTTCGCTGGCTTTTTCACCTACTTGCACTGACGTTCCAGAAAAAGGACTGGTTAAATAGATAAAAAATTTGATGTATTAGAGGACTTGAAAAGCTTTCACCTGGAGCTCATTTGCATGCCATTACTAGGCATAGGTAATTCTCTCAGGACGAGACAGCTTAGGCTGTAATTCGAACTCTGGCCCGTTGCGAATTAAGAACTCTATACACTCGGTTGATTGGCTTGGTTTTTATGAGACAAAATTTATTTCGCGCAAAAATTCCGGAAAAGCTATCCTCTGATCACATCAACGTTCCTTGGTGATTTCCACTTACCATTGTCATCGTCCGTATCAGAATCGCTCTGGTCCTTCTTCTTGTCACCAGCCACCATCTCCGCCATCATCAGCAGCTCCGCTTCGAACGGATCCGTTGGCATCTTATCATGGATCTTATTTATCTCCTTCATGATACCCTTAGCAGAGTTTCGAGTCGTGGGTATGAAGATGGGCGTCGGAATAGGTATCGGAATGGGTACGGGAACAGGGAAGGGTAAAGACCACATAGCGCACGGAACAGGCACGTAGATTGGCACCGGAACAGGTATTAATACTCGACGTTCCAAGCTAGGGTCGGTTTGGCACTCTTTAGTGCACGGATGCGGACGGCATGATACCCCTTTTGAGATCATCATGGGTTTGGACATGGTGGCTTTGTTGGCGACTTCTCTGGGGGGTAGAGTTTTGACTATGACGTGGTTGTAGATTTTGGGGGGTGGCGGGGGCGGGGGTGTCGGCGGTTTGGGGGGCGGCGGGGGTGTCTTGGGCGCCGCCGGGGGTTCCGGCTCAGGGGGCGGCGCGGCCGCGGCTGCGGCTTGAAGGCGTTTTGACTTCCCGCGCGTCATTGAAGGCATGAGCGGGGGCGGCGCGGCGAGGGATTGCACGTTGGAGATGACTGGTAACCCCGAGCGTTGTTGGCCCTTCGGAACGGCTGTTGAATATAACAAAGAAACATACAGAATCCACGCAATGATATGAAAGTTCTCCAAATCACGGTCGCAGTGAAAACTAGCTCTTGAGCTAGTTCTTGATCTTAACAGAATGGTGTAATTTAAAACGCCAAACTTAGTTTTTTTTTCTATTTAAATTCTCGCCGTCCATACTATAATATTATAAATGCAAAAGTGTCTGTCTATTACCTTTTCACGCTTAAACCTCTGAAGTTCAGAGGTTTAAGTCTGAACCGATTTGGACGAAATTTGGTATGAAGACAGTTTGAGGCCCTGGGAAGGACGTAGGATAGTTTTATCCCGGAAAATGCATAGTTCCCGCGGGATAGCGATAAACGAATTCTTTGACGAAGTCGCGGGCAACAGCTAGTATGTAAATAAGTCTGTCTTACCGTTTTTACCGTTGTTTTTATGCGTCGAGCCAGAGGTGAAAGTCCGCCGTGGAGCGCCCGTGGGCACGGCCTTTTGCTGGTCGACCGGTTCGCCGGGCATAATGGCCGGCGTGTGTTTGGAATATTGACCCTGCAAATAGTTAAATCATACAACAACTTTTAAGCATAGTGAAAATAAACGGATCACTCACGTCTTAAAACGAGTTTAACTCGACATGTTTCGGGCTAATCCGAAACATGTCGATGTCGTTTATTTTCACTATTAGTGAGTCTCACGGTAGTTTCATGTTTAAACTTTTAAACAATTTAAGATATACTAGAGCGTGTCTAAGCTAAAATGGCACGCGCCCCTCTACTGAATCAGTTGATTTTGATGTGTGCCTGCAAATATTAATTAAGACTCTTTATCTGTTTGGGATCGTCGACTACTCCGTGAACTATGATCAGTGTGCAACATCACGATCGACAAATCGCATGAAGAATATCTTGTGCGTAAATGCGGTGGTAGGGCGCGTCATTTTAAATTCGAAAAGCTATACCTTAAGAAATACTCTCAACATTTTATTATACTTCAGCTTATAGCCTGCATATTTTCGTGCATATAACTTGCAAGCTTGTGTTATTGTTATTTATTAGTTTTATTACTCTTGCACAGAAATGTTTAACGCGGGCTTTAGACAATTTTATCAACTGCAATGTAATTTACATGAAAATATTATAATTTTGGCTCTGTTTCGTACCTGGAATGCCATAACGCACTGGTACGTGCAGAAATTTCTGACTGTCGCGTCCGACATAGTCAAATGGTATTGAGCTAGCGACGTCCGTTTACACATGTCACACTTTATTCTGAAAAGGAAAATTTGGTGTCACTTACACACTCTGAAGTCGTGGTGCAAGGTTTGACCTATGGCCGTTCAAGCAGAGGGTCGTGGGTACGAGCCCAAGCACGCACCTCTGAGTTTTTCGGAATTTATGTGTGAAAATTACATTTGAAATTTACCAAAAATGTTTGAGTTTATCATACTTTTTCAAAACAGTTTGACAGAATCCGATTTTCCAAACGGTATCTGGATGTATGTATTTGAACTTACACATGTTAAATCCCGAAATCCAAACTTAACTCTATAGGCACTGGTCCCACCGCCGGCGACGAGCGATAAACGAGTAGAACTAGAAACTAGAAACGAGTGGGCGAGCCGCGAGAAGCGAGTGTGTAGTTTCTATAATTTTGTCGCTCGGCTATAAGCGAGTGTTCGAGTGCGGTGCGACGGGCAATTGTACGGTAGAATGATCGCTCTGATCGCCAAGCGGTCATCGCCGAGTACCGCTGAGCGAGTTTTATCGTTGATAGCTTTTATCGCTGCGATCAACTAGTGAAGAGAGAGTCCTCGCCGGCAGTGTGAACAGCCAAAGATGCACTATAAATATATGTATATTTCTCTCTTTTATTTACACGGGAGCAATTATCTTTTGTTCGTTTCTTGGGCGAGAAAATCGCCGATAGCTCATTGCTTACTCGCCGGCGGTGGGAACAGTGCCTTAGACATGAGCTTTTGAATGGGTATTTTGTAAATGAAGATTACATTTTCCTTTTTGGGAAATGCCTTGGGAATGAAATTCAATTACCAAAAGTAACATTCACCCAAGCGATGCTGCGGGGTAGACTATTTTACAATGAAAGTTCATGGAGAACTCACCTCCTCGACGAAACCGCGTTAACGGAAACCTGGTAGAGATTCAAACAGTTCAGCGAGCACATCATAACGACCTGCCCGGAGTTCTGGACGCGTCTTATCATGTCAAAGTTGTACTTCTTCACTTTGCACCAGTTGCACGGGACTATGTGGCGAGAGTTGCTGATGTAGACGTTCATACATGACTTGGAGCAGAAGCAGTCGGGAGATGCCGTCTCGTAGATAGTGAAGCATTTTGAGACTTTGCGTTCAAAGTATTTCTTACACCATCGGCATTGATCTGGGAATAAGTGGTTTGAAAATAATTAGCAAAAGTCTGCAAATGTTTTGGTTGAAATCTTTGATCAATTATAACTGTAGATCCACAGTCGCGCGCCCGAAAATGTCCGAGCCAAATGAGCGCCACTTTGATAAAAGTGGCCTTCTTTTTCTCAGTACGTTGCGTGAAATTGTCAAGTTTAGCTGTCAAGTGTCAACCGAAATTCGACTGTAATGAAGTAAAGACTAGGTTCAAATTTCTGTGTAGGTGATGATTTTAATTGTTATGCAAACAAATAAAAAAGTTCGGACACTTTTTGAAGGGGATTTTGTTCGGCAATGTACAGTTGTGGCCATATAATTAAGAACGATTATTTATTGAGATGATTTTTTCAAAGTAACAAGTATAACTAATTGCCCGTATTTTTTTTATTTCTCTCGGTATTGCAAAACTTTTCCGTACTACCGGTACATTCATTTATGCAACATTGTTGGCTAAAAAATTAATAGAGAAACTTTATACATTCGATCGGAACCTAGTATTAGTACTTACTGGCTGGTCACGTAATTAAGAACGCTGAATAGTTTATTGTTTTTTCAAATTTAAATAGAGAACACTGTGTGGCTCTGTGGTTGTAGATTATTATTCGTATAATTTTGGCGCCATTTCGTGCTGTTAAAGTCTTAAAAGTGATTACTTCGTATAAAAACAATGGGGAAAAATAATAGTTGTGATAAATCTACAAGAGAAGTAATAATAAAACTTCGCGAGAAGAATTGGTCGTATAAAAAGATAGCCGACCATCTGCAATGTTCAAAAACAATGGTTTTCCATGCCGTAAAGCATTTTTCCATGTATCAAACTACTTCAAACGTTCCGCGTGGACCTAGACAGAGAAAGTCATCTCGTCGAGATGATCGAAATATCGTTCGTTTGGCAAAACAAAATCCTTTTAAAGGGTCTAATGAGTTGAGAAAAGAATATTTTGGCGAAAACAACCCTTCAGCAATCTCTGCACGCACTATTCGAAGGCGTTTGGTAGAAAATAAGTTGAACGGAAGGATAGCAAGAAAGGTGCCTATGTTGAAACGATGTCATAGGCAAGCCCGACTTGCATTTGCAAGAAGGTATGAAAACTGGACAGTCAGACAGTGGAAAAACGTTCTTTTTTCTGACGAGACAAAAATAAATAGGGTATGTTCTGATGGAAAACGATATGTACGACGCCCTCCGAATAAAGCATTCGACCCAAAGTACACAAAAGTGACATTAAAGCATGGCGGGGGAAATGTGAAAATTTGGGGGTGCTTTTCTGGACATGGCGTTGGACCTGTTAGGCTGATAGAAGGAAACATGGATCAATTCCAATACAAAAATATACTGCAAGAAACAATGTTACCATATGCCGAAGACGTGCTTCCGGTTATTTGGACATTCCAGCACGACAATGATCCAAAGCATACTGCACGCACCGTTAAGGAATTCCTCACATCACAATCAGTTTCAGTCTTAGATTGGCCAGCCAACAGCCCAGATCTTAACCCAATAGATCATCTTTGGTGCGAAGTCAAGAAAAAGGTTTCAAATCGACAGTGTGGCAATTTGAGAGAGCTGTACGACGTTTTCTTAGAAGAATGGAACTCTATTTCTCTTGCGAAATGTCAAAAATTGATAGATTCAATGCCTCGCCGGTGTAAAGCCATAATTAAAAGCCGTGGACATGCTACTAACTATTAATTTTAGTTCAAATGTATTAAATTGCTTTTTTTTCTATACCAACTTCACATTAATATGATTTATTTAATCTAAGTTTCATATAAAACAACTCTCGAGCAGTTTAATAAATCGTTCTTAATTATTTGTCCAGCTTCATTACTATTTGAATTTATTAGTATAGAGAACAAATAAAATTTGTAAAAAAAAATGTTAGCAATTATACACTATTATTATTAATCCTGTTTGCTCTATCCATGTGGCTATTTTATAACATAACTTGTTACTTCTAAGAAGGAACACAACTAGACATATGACATGATTTAGATAAAAAAAAATCGGAAACTTCAAATCGTTCTTAATTGTATGACCACCACTGTATATCTTCAGTTATAATTGATCAAAGGTGTCTATGAAGGCCTAGTGACAATACAAGTCTAATGAATGACTAAAAAGTACCAGCAACAAAAACTTATTTAAGGGCACGATTTAACGTCCCGCCTATAACTAGGCGCGATCGGCGGCGCGGCGAGCGTTCCTTCTGTTCATTGCGTGGCCGAAACGCTCGCCGCACAGTAGTTACCTGGCAGAAAACGCAATGAACAAAGAAAATGCTCGCCAAAATCTTACATAAAAATCCGCTAAATCGTAAAAATAATGTGACCAAACGTTCTTCAATTTAATGGACATTCCTTGAGCTAGTGAGGTGCCAATCGATCACAGCGGACAGTCTGGATTAACTGCAGGACAAGTGTCTCGAAAATGATCAATTATTTCCCCTTTACCTCATCTTGCTGACCCTTTCTTTTAATTCTTTCTTTTAGGGTTGAGTAGGGTGGCAAGGCTTCAGACGCTCAGATGTGGATATGAGAGATACCCTTAGTTATACGCGCTCATTAACCCTTTAGTTAGCAAAGATTAGTCTATATCCGTCAAATAATTGCGGGTTGAAATGCCATGCAGGTTCGTTTAAGGAGGACGTGAAATTTTTATTTTAGTTTTAAAACATTTTTGTGTTGTTTTCGTTATTTTATTTATTGAATTATGACGTAATTTTGTAATGCTTAATAAATTAAACTAAACTATCGACATCATCTTCCATCTAATTGAGAACAAAACTTGAAAATAGCAATACATAATTAATACAGTCGCCATCTGATTATAATTCACCACATTAGATGCTGAAACTGACGTGATGTTGACGGTATTAAATGCGTGTTTAAATACCAAATACCACTTTGATAAAAGTGGCCTTCTTTTTCTCAGTACGTTGCGTGAAATTGTCAAGTTTAGCTGTCAAGTGTCAACCGAAATTCGACTGTAATGAAGTAAAGACTTGGTTCAAATTTCTGTGTAGGTGATGATTTTAATTGTTATGCAAACAAATAAAAAAGTTCGGACATTCTTTGAAGGGGATTTTGTTCAGCAATGTGTATCTTCAGTTATAATTGATCAAAGGTTGAAATGAAATTTATTTATTCTGCTTTTGATATTATCATTAATCTGTGGCAAACAGGGCTTTGAAGACGGGACCAAAAAATACCTGTATTCATTTTGTTTAGGAGCAGGGCTGTTATCATCGGATTATTTATTTACAAAATAATTAAATTTTAGAATGTTAACATTTTTTTATTCCTTTAGGCTGAACGCTAAAAAAAAATTAAACTTAGAAGTTTGTATGACTGTAAGAAGTACCTCGAGTGTGTCAGTGAAGAAATTAAGAACTTTTACTAGCGATAATTCGACTATAAAGCAGTACAGCCAGCTGACCAGTCCTTTTGACACTAAAAAATTAAGCTCCTTACTTTTACCACAAGGAAGTTACGAGGGATCAAAAGTGCCGCGATGGTATGGCCGTGCACCCTGATATAACGCTTTAGTATAGGTACCAGTGACTGAAACTGGCTTCAAACCCTTGTGTCAACAACCTTATTTTACATAAGGGGCCATCCATAAATTACGTCACACATTTAGGGGGGAGGGGGGGTCAAGCCATCTGTGACACTAGAACAAAATAATGGCGATTTTCATAGTAATAAGTGTGACAAGGGGGGGGGAGGGGTCCAAATTGATCGAAATTGGTGTGACGTAATTTATGGATGGCCCCTAATACATGTTTATGTTGATATATCCCCTCCCAATATACCCCGATTAAATTTAGTGTTTTTTTTTTACTTATCCTTACATACTACCTACATATGCTTGGTCTTTAAATTTGCTATGTTCTTACAAACAAACTCACACGAAAACCAAACTGTAGTCCCCAAGCAGTGTGATCATTGCATGTGAAATATTGTCAGACAGGAAAGCGCGTAATTATTTCAATACCCTGTCAACATTCTATGTGCATCTAACAATAACCTTATAAAAGTTTATGAATCAGTAAATATTTACCTGGGAATATGTTGTTGACGAATTTAAAAGCAGCAAAACAGGGATCAGAACACAACCTCTGCACAATGTCTTCACTCACTTCCACTTCTATAGTGGTTCCCTTTTCCAGCGAGCACACCGCGCACTTAGCCCAAACAGGTTGTGGCAAGGGACTCTTGCTCATCTGATCAAACTTCTCCATGCACTGTTGTGTACAGAAATCTTTGAATTGTCCCTTGTCCCCCACAGGAGCTAAGAATCCTTGGTGGCCGACCGATATATCCCTCTGACAGTAACAGCATATCTTCAGACCCTTCTTAAACTCTTCCAAGCATCCAGAGTTGCAGAACTGGCGAATGTCATAGCCGAATCTGACGCAGTATTTTCCTAAACTCGTGTGCGTGACTAGGTTTTTGCAGTTAGCGCATCGCGCACCAATCTTGTTTTGGTGTCGCCCTAGACACACTTCGTTGCAGAAGTCCATGGTTTCCCAGGTCAGATTTTTATCATCCATGTTCAGCTGTGCTGTGCACTGGTAGCATTTCCTTATGAAGGTTCTATCTCTTTCTTCTCTAGCTGCTTGTACCATGGCGGGCGTCTTAGGCTGCAGTTTATATGCTTCGTCTAAATATTTGTCAGTGGCATTGCTTATGACCTTTAACTTGAGGAGTGGAGGGTTTGAGGGTAAGTTTTGTTTCCGGGGGGCTCTTTTTCTTTTTATGTGGTATCGTCCATTTTCTTTGCTGTTTAGTTCTTTGATGCAAGCTTGGTCGCATATGTTGGTTAGTTCACCGTATCTTTTGAAGGCGTAACCGCACTGTTTGGTTTCTTTGCAGACTAGACATTCGGCTTCTATGACGTTGATTTCTTCGACGATCTGGCGTCTCCGTTTGTAAACATATTTGTCTTGTTCATCGGCCATCATGCTGTTCAGGCAGGCGAGGGAGCAATAGAATGTGTCATCGCCGTCGAAGTTGTAATAGAAGTAGCACAGTTTCGATTCTTCGCATTCCGAGCAGGTGTACATCTTTGGTAAGATTTCCTCGATGGTGTACTTCTTGGACGTGACGTTGTATTGTCCGGGATGTTCCTCCCGCAGCGCTGTGACGCAGGTCTCAGTGCACACGTACTTTTTTTCACTGTTTTTGTCCATGTATCTGTAGCTGCAAGCTTTTTCTTGGGAGCACTGAATGCAGGTGGCGTCGACAGGGCTGATCTCCTGAATATTGTTGGGAACCAGGTTTTCTTCGATTTCAGCTGTCTCGTCGTGTTCATTCTCGTTTTCTTTATCTGTGAAATTTAAGCGTAAGACAACTTTATCATAAAAGACACGATATGTTCTGAGGTCACTCGCTCAGTGAAGGCTTCTGGCAACAGTCACACAGCTTTGGCATGTGTTCCTTTTGCATAAGTAAATACCAAGATACTTACCAGCGACTTGATCGTGTGGCGCGCCTTCATCTGCCTCGGCGGCGGCCTCATCATGCGTAGTGTCTTCCCGCACCTCTTCAGATTCCGCATCATGCTCCGTCTTGGGCACCGTCTCTGCATCTGTTTTTATGAGAAAATCAGTTTAGAGTTAGTTTATTACAGTTATAGATCTGTGTCTTCAGTATTTCATCCGCTTAGTTTAACATTGATAAGTATTGTTAAGTAGTTATTTTTTTTCTATACTTTTTTGATGATCAATAAAGAATATTTGTATTGTATGAGGCATAGCACATCAACGTCACATAGCCTTGTGGGACTGGATTTTATGCCCCCACGACTACCCTCAACGCAAATAAGGCCCTTCGTACACAAGGCTACGTAAATCCTCGATACTAGACGATTTCGGTTCTACCTAGCGACTACCTCAATATCGGCGACTCATCCCGTGTACGAACCTCTACGAATTTGTAATGTGGTAGTCGCGAGACCAAAATCGTCGGGTATCTAAGATTTGCGTAGCATTGTGTACGAAGAGCCCAACGTGTAAAAAAACAATCGGAAATCTATTCGCACAAAACTTTACACCACGTCAAAATTGAATGACGAGAATTGCTGAGGGTGAAAAACTTAACCAAACTTCGAAAGAAAACTCTACACACAACACATTTGACAATTTATGATCAAGATCATGATTAAAGGAAATAATCGAAAGTAAGTATAATAAGCAGTTTCTTGTACATCTAATATATAAAAATCTCGTGTCACGGTGTTTGTTAACGAACTCCTCCGAAACGGCTTGAAACTTTATTCTCCATATTTGGTAGGTCTGAGAATAGGTCGTAGGCTATTTTTTATTCTTCGCAGACGGAGTCGCGGGCAACGGCTAGTATTTATATAAAAAAATGTAAAGATTGTCTCTCTCTTTGGTCATCTAAATTTTTAATACCACATACGCAGACAGGTTACTCCAAAGCGATTAATCGAAAAACAAATCATTTTTAAAAAGTTCGAGACAAGAGTGTGGTCACAGAATAAGTAATAGTACTAACGTACAGAAGGATCACTCTCGAACAAAAGCCAACTATAGGTATAAAAAATTATTATTATTATTATTATTATTATTTAAACTACCTTTAGTAAGTAAGTAAGTTATTTATAAGATTGCTTAGAAGTCATTGTTTGTTGCAAAAATCACAGAAAAAAAAGATGCTTAATTACGCGCGACGCAGCTAGCGTGCGAACTGAAGGCCAAGCGACAACTTACTGCCATACGCCTCCCCGGGAGGCGCGCCGGCCGAACATACCTAAACTGCGGAGTGAACCCCCCTGGTGTGGTGGAGATGGGTCAGAAAAAAGTTAATCTTTATCCTTAGGCTAAGAACAAGTAGAATACCTTCAGCCAGCTTCCGTTTTTCAGCCAAAACCTTCTCCGCCTGCGCTTTGTCGGCCTCAGAGATCTCTCGTTCGGTGTCAGGTAAGAGACAAACTTCTTCATCAGCGCCAGGTTCCTCTGGCACTGTGCTGCTGTCTTCGGGATGGGGACCTTTTAGAAAAAAAAGCTCAATTAGACCTATGTAAGATCATTACCTATCATTATCCCAGCTTATATATGTCCCACTGCAGGGCACAGGCCTTCTTTCAGAACGAGAGGGCAAGGGCCGTAGTTCCCAGGGCCCAGTGCGGATTGGGAACTTCACACACACCATTGAATTTCTTCGCAGGTGTATGCAGGTTTCCTATCAATGTTTTCCTTCACCATAAAGCTCATGGTAAATTTAAAATGTAATTTATGTACACCCTGTCTATTTAACAGAGTTAGCAAAGCATTCTCTCTGTTGCACTTTTGTATGCAAATTAAAGGGACAAGAAACTGTCAGTGGGCGTCAACAATCGCACGTCCAGGGGCGTAGCTACCGCCGTATCTGCCGTATCAATTATACGGGGCCCCCGACGTGCTGAAGCAAAAATTAATAAAAACTTCCGAGAGTGTATATTTAATTTGAATTGTTTGTAAAAAATTTTGGAAAAAGTGACGGATAGATAATTATGATGAATAAATATTTCTTTTAATTTTATGCAAACATTTTTTTTTCTTTTGTGAGAAATCTTTAGCCTTCATAAGGGCCCCCAAACAAATTTTTATACGGGGCCCCGCCAAGGCACGCTACGCCACTGCGCACGTCAATGGCGGGCTCGGCTTACATGCTGTTTGTTGGAATTTTTTCATCTGTCTCTCATAACGTCTGACATTGAATTTTCTCAAGTAATGCTGGCACTTCACTTGGCGTATTTCACGAAACAGTTGCGTGTGCAAGAGAGGAGCACTATTCCGATTCTAGCGTGAAAAACGGAGATGGCAATAGCGCAACGCGAACACGCAACGCCAAGTGAAGTGCCACCATAACAAAAGCTAAACAAGACAGGGAACCGGAAGCTTCAAACATTATTGACGTGAACCTTTGACAGAATTAAATAAGTTCTACTTACTAACAGTAAAGAGTATTAGCATTGTAATTGCCTATATTAACAAAAAAATAGTAACCAAAGATAAGCACTTGAAAGCGTCCGTACCGTACGAGAGACAGATGTTGATCATGTTGACTAAATTTTGACAGGCATGTAAACCTATCTTGTGCCGGTACATTGTTCTTATCGCTGACCAATTATGTGCATTCTCTGTTTTCTAGTACAGTCAAGGGCAAAAATATGTATACACTTTAGTACCTTGTCTATTTTCGTCATATGTGAACTGCCATATATGAACTGTCACAGTGGTTAAAGTGAAAAGGTACTAAAGTGTATGCTTAAACAGACTGAGAACAGGGCACGGACGCTGTAACTACTTCCGACACAAGTGGGGTTGGCGGGACTCGGCTCTCTGCGAATGCGGCGAGGAGGCTCAAACTATGGAGCACATTGTACAGCGCTGCCCTCTACGCTCATACTCGGGCTCCCCTGGAGATCTGTACAATCTGACACCTGACGCAATCTCGTGGCTAGGGACCCTGAATGTGGATTTATAGCTAGTATGTAGTTTCTTTCTTTAGTGTAATTGTTTAATGTTTTACGCCATACGATTAAATACTAAAGTGTATACATATTTTAGCCCTTGACTGTACTAACTCTGTTTAATAGGTAGAGTATAGTTGTATCTCTGTTTACTGTGATTGCAACTCCGATAGTAACCGTGACTTAATTTTGCAAGTATACTTCACCACATACCTGTATTCTCTTCATCATCATGTGCCACGTCTCCATCTGCATTGTCAGCATTGTGGTCGTCATCATCATCATCCAAGTTGACACTAGTGCGTGCGTCTTTGGATGTGGATGTTTCAGCTGCGGTGTCACTTCTGTCTTTGAGCAGAGCATCAAATGGATCCAAGGCCTGGGAATTTCAGAAAGATTTAATCAATCACAATATGTCAAAGCAGATATGGCATAATATAATTGTTTGTGGCCATTTTAGACAGTTAGGTGCACAAGTAAACCAATTCCAACGACTCTCATAAACTTATTGTGTTAAAATTAAATTAAGGAGATAAATCATGCTTAATTAATTTTATTTTTAGGTGACCTACTTAGGAACATATTATTAAGTGCAATTTACAATTTATATGGATTTTATTTAGGATGTTAAACTTATTTATAAACTAAAATAAACATTTTTTTCTTTTCTAATTTTTGTCAAGGTTTTGAACACTCCTGAGGCCGTACTGTCTAACGCTTCTGACGCTTGCCTTCGCTTTCACCATCTCTTTCTGTCATCATTTTATACCATTTGAAAGAAAGAAAGAGTGATTGCGAAGGCAAGCGTTAGAAACGTTAGACAATAAGCCTGCAGGTGATAATGTCAGCCTCATGGGAGCTTGCTCAATTCCCTATTCAAGGGACAGATTAACATTGAATCAGTTTTACTCCATTATTTGATATGATTTAGCCTTTGGCTTTTTTAACAGCAGCCTGACGTTTTCCCATGCCCTTCACCACTTTGTCACAGTATTCAGGCTAGAGTAGCACCCACGGATCCCTAATTGCTTTTATAATATATCAAGATACATCTCCTTATCGATTATTCCATCAATTTTACATATAGAACCAGATCCACAAGTCATACAGCCCCACATATTGATGTTGCTGCCGCCATGCTTGATGGTTGGTATGAAATCTTTCACATTCATGCTTTCTCCTTCCCTCTTCCAATACCATTGACGTCCATCCCATAAGTACCTGTTAATTTTTGTTTCATCTAAAAATAACTTTTGTTAAAAATCTAATTTGCAATGCAAGCTTTTTCCCTGACTGTACTTTTTATTGACTGTACTGGCATTGTCATCCAACCTACATAAGTGTAATGTACTTGGGAATCTGGGAGAACTCCTGGATAATTCGGGATGCACACCAAAGAAACACGTACTGAAGGTTCGACCGTTTAATCCGAATTGACAATTCCGTGACACATGTCACGTGACCCAAACTACCTACATCACACTCCTCTACACTTAATTCTAACTTATATATAAACATAAACAATCCATCTTATATCTAAAGTTTGTAATGTGGCTTTACTATTCGACATTGCCGAAAGGGACGTGATCGGGTCGGTGCCGGGTCAGGGAGTGGTGGCGGTGTCGGTGTCCCCGCGTCATCAAACTCTTTCTCGGGAGTGCAGAAGCGCTCACCCTCTACCTCCCCTTCCGCCCCGCAGCGCGCCGGCGATGTCGCCAGAGGTGATGGCGATTTCCCCGTTGACTGCTCCCACCTAGCCTTATCCCTTAATTGAGGTGATTTCGACCCCTCGCGGTTATTCTGCTTCTCACTGGTACGTATTGGATAAACCACCGAACTCCTGGACCTGCGTCTTAATTGATCGATATGTCTGTGAATTTCGTTCCCCTCCGCATTAGTTACATCGTAATCTGTACTTCCTAGTGACCTAGTAATCTTACCGGGTTGCCATTTCTCCCCTTTTAAGTACTGACGATACCATACGTCTTCTCCTACCTTTAATTTTCTATCTGAGCCCCCTGCAGCGTCCATCTGATTTCGTTGGCTCTTCAAAACTTTGGATTCTATACTAGGTCTTAATATATCTAACCGCGTACGTAACCGCCTGCCCATGAGCAACATTGCTGGACTTTCGCCCGTGGAGCAGTGGTCCGTGTTCCTATAATATAACAGGAAATTATTTATTGACTTTTGAATTTCGCTATTTCCCATTACGGCTTTCTTAATTACTGACTTAATTAGACGGACCGAATTTTCGGCAGCCCCATTAGATGCTGGATGATATGGGGCTGAGAAAATATGTTCAATTCCGTCCCTGTCCAGGAAGCTTTGGAATTCCTTACCCGAGAATGGCGGCCCGTTATCGCTCACTATTTGTCTCGGCAATCCCCACCTAGCCCACAACTCACTCAGCCTGTCGATGGTATAGGCGGCGGCTGTACTGGGAACTGGAAATACCTCAACCCACTTCGACATGGCATCAACTACGACTAAATAAGTTTTACCATATATAGGCCCCAAGAAATCTATGTGCAGCCGGGCCCAAGGCCGAGCCGGCCATGGCCAGCAGCGTGGTGCGTGCGCCGGCGGGGCGCTTGCTAGCGCCGCACACGTAGCGCACGCGCGGCACGTCGCCTCTACCGCTTCGTCTATTCCCGCCCACCACACATAACTCCGGGCTAGCGCCTTTGTTTTAACTATTCCCATATGTGGGTCGTGTAAAATCTTTAATACTTTCTCTCTGCACGGCCCCGGTATCACCACCCGGTGACCCCACATCACGCAGCCTAATTCTTCGTACAACTCTGACTTTCTATTAAAGTAAGGTTTTAAATTTTCAATTTCGCACACTTCTGGCCAATCGTCACGAATAAAACTCAACCCCCTAGCTAAGACGGGGTCCTTTAAAGTATTTTTCTTAATTTCATTATGATCCAGTAGTAAAGCATCTTGCGCAAAGTGTAGGTAAGTCTGTTCCGGAATTATTTCGTACCTACTGTTGGGCGCCTCGGTCGCGTCCGGTAACCTAGACAGACTGTCCGCACAATTATTACTAGAACTGACATATTCAATATCATAGTCATAAGCGGATAAAATTATAGCCCACCGCTGCATCCGGCTGGCTGTCATCGTTGGTATGCTCGAATTTGGTCCAAATATTGACACTAATGGCTTATGGTCCGTCCGTAAAGTGAAATGACGGCCATACAAATATTGATGGAATTTCTTGACACAGAATATAATCGCCAAAGCCTCGCGGTGTATTTGTGAGTAGTTAGCCTCCGCACTGTTCAGGGTGCGCGACGCGAACGCGACCGGCCGCTCGCCCCCCCGGCCTTCCTGAGTCAGCACTGCCCCCACCCCCCGCGCAGACGCATCACAAGTGACTATTAAACGTTCCTCTGGATCATAATGAGCCAAAACCTTGGCCCCCAATAATGATTGTTTAATTTGTATAAATGCATTATCACACTCTGAGTCCCAACACCATTGGACACCCTTCCGCAATAGGTCGTATAAGGGACTGAGAGTTGAACTCAGATTCCTAATAAATCTACTAAAAAAGT
This sequence comes from Archips xylosteana, assembly GCA_947563465.1. Lineage (NCBI taxonomy): Eukaryota > Metazoa > Arthropoda > Insecta > Lepidoptera > Tortricidae > Archips > Archips xylosteana. The sequence continues at coordinate 12,571,533 of OX387364.1, read as the reverse complement.
TAACGGTGCCTAAAAATGATCTAAGCTCAGGTACATTCTGCGGTTGTTTCATTTTCTGTATAGCATTAATCTTTGATAAGTCGGGCTTGATGCCCTCTCTCGATACGACATAGCCGAGATAAGTGACTTCCTCGGCGAGGAATACACATTTACTTTTCTTTAATTTTAACCCGCTCGTAAGCAATCGTTTGAGTACCGCTTCCAAAGCCTCTAAATGCTCAGACATATTCTTTCCGCCTATTATAACGTCGTCTAAAAATACTTGAACATTTGGTATATTTCCTAGTAAGGTAGTCATTATGCGTTGAAATATACCTACGCTAGACGACAACCCATATACCAACCTATTGTACTGGAATAATCCGCGATGAGTATTTATTACTGTGTAACGTTTTGAATCGTCTAATTCTATTTGATTGTATGCTTGTGAAAGATCTATTTTACTAAAGTACATATTGCCATTTAAATTCACTAACACATCCTCTATTTTAGGGAGGGGATATCGATCAATCAATAAAGACGGGTTTAAAGTGGCTTTGTAGTCTGCGCAAATTCGAAGTGTGCCGTCAGGCTTATTAATGGGTACCAGTGGCGAAGCCCAGTCAGAGCAGTCAACGGGCTCGATGACGCCGGCGCGCAGCATGGCGTCCAGCTCGGCGTCCAGGCGCTCGCGCAAAGCGTACGGCACCGGCCGCGCGCGATGGAACACCGGCGTCGCTCCCGAGCGCACGCGCAGCGTCGCTTTGCCCCCCCGGTACCGTCCCAGTCCGCCAGTGAAGAGGGCCTTAAATCTGTTGAGCAAAACCATGAGCTCGTCCATCATTTGTCCCTTATGTTTATGCACTACAAAATTACAATTAAACTTAGGTATATCTATCCCTAATTCGGCTAGCCACTGCCTTCCCAACAATGCTGTCGTTCCCCCCTCAATTATAAACAGTTCCAATTGTTTACTGCAATCATTATAAGTCACCATCGGTTTAATTATACCTAAAGGTTTAACTTTTGATCCGTCATAAAACGTTAACACTGTATTGTCCTGCTGTATACATAAATGAGCAAAATGTTGGTCGTACATTGCCTTACTCACGCACGAGATCGCGGTTCCCGTATCAATTTCCATTTTAATCACTGTTTTATCAATATTAATCGGCAAACTCACCGATTGGTAATTATTCAAGCATAAGTGGTGTAATTCCTGTTCGATGTCACCGCCGAACTCCTCGCTTGGGTCGCGATCGGCATCCCCGAAGTGCAGGCCGCCCCGCGTCGGCGCCGCCGCCGCCGGCCTCGCGCGCCGGGCCGGTGCCCGCGCTGCCCCGCGGGCCGCCGCCCGCGGCGCCGCAGTCCACTCCGGGCACACCCGTCGCAGGTGGCCCGTCCGCTGACACTTGCTACACACATAGCCCCGGAAACGACAGTTCGATTGACTATGACTCCGCGCACCGCAAGCATCGCACTGTTCGTAATTAGTTGTTTTGTTACACGCTCCCCGCTGCGCATGAGCATCCGCCCTGCGCGCTAGATCCCGGCCGAATGATGACGTCCCGCGCCCCGCGAACAAGACTGGCTGGATTGAGCTCGCTTCACCCGCACTCGATACCGGTTTGGTTTGTTCTACGATAGCTGCATTTTTCTCGGCCGCTTCTAATGAAATTGCAATTTTGACTGCAATAGTGACGGTTACCGTATCGTCTTCCGTAAATAACCGTTGCCGTATGACGTCACTATATACCCCGCAAATAAATTGATCTCGAAGATTTTCGTTGAGATTTGTGCCAAACTTACATTGTTTAGCCAGCCGTTTTAACTCCGTGATATACATTGCTATGTTTTCATCGACTTTCTGCCGCCTTTGCCTAAAACGATATCTCTCTGCTAATACTGACGGGGCTGGCTGTAAATGTTGCCGCATTAACTCATCTACCCTCTGCATGGTTAAATTTGCGGGCTTCGTTGGACTAGCTAGATTTTCTAACAATTCATATGCCTCATCGCCCATAGTTGCAATTAGTATCGGCAGTTTCATGTCTTCCTCCACCTTGTTGACCTTGAAATACATCTCCACCCGGTCGAGGTAAGACGACCAAACTCCACTCCCCATGTTAAACTCCTGTAGTTTTCCGATCGACATTTTCTTCTTTATTGCACGGAAAGGGTTAAATCCTCGTCGCCACTGTAATGTACTTGGGAATCTGGGAGAACTCCTGGATAATTCGGGATGCACACCAAAGAAACACGTACTGAAGGTTCGACCGTTTAATCCGAATTGACAATTCCGTGACACATGTCACGTGACCCAAACTACCTACATCACAATAAGTATACCAAATTTCAAGTAAATCCGACCACTGGAAGTGGGTCAAATCAAGGATGATATAGACTGGATTAGCAATCGCCATAGTACAGATCGGCCGCGGAAAAATAGTTCCATTATTAAATCTAGATGGCGCTGACATACAGCCCGAGGGTTTGAAAGCAAAACAATAAGACTACAGATATTTCCTATTACTGCAAATGTATTATTATGCAATATTTTTGAAAAATAATACATTTGTAGTAATATGAAACATCTGTAGTCTTATTGTTTTGCATTCAAAGCCTCGGGCTATATTTCAGCACCATCTAGATTTAATAATCAAACTATTTTTCTGTGGACAATCTGTACTATGGCGATTGCTAATTCAGTCTATATCATCCTTGGTCAAATTCAACTTCCAAGATTTGACCCGTACATACATATTTACATACATTGCAAGTTAATAAAAAGCTTTTAAAATTACCTTTGCCCAGTCTTCTTCTATCATTATATCACATATTGACATATCACATTTGGTACTTCTTAACAAAAGCTAATCAAGCTTTTACATTTTTTTTACTAATAAAGTGGTGTTCTCTTCATCTCAACTGCTCTGAATTTAACACCCTGACCTGAAGACTTCTTCTGACTGTCCATTTACTTACTGTCTATCCAATTTGTTTATATATGAATGAGGCTGCATGCAATGTGGATTTTGCTTCTCCAGTAACCATATAGCGTACGATCCTACGCGTCATGTCATGAGGACTTCGCCCCCTTTGTTATTTTTCAAAGGCAAAGGTGTTGCACATTTTTTTCCGAGTCTGCACAGCTGACTGGCTTACAGTTAATTTATTGGATATTTTTTTAGTCGACAGACCCTCATCTAACAATTGGCTAAGTAAAGTTTTTTGAAGAGATACTAATTATATTTTTTTTCGACAGTGGTTGACTTTAACACCAAGAAACTGCAGCTGTTTTATTTTTCTCTCCTTTTATTTATTGGAAATATTTTTTTAAGTGTTCGAGATGACATGTGTGAGATTTTACGGCTGACAAGCGGTTCGTGCTCAGTACTAAGAAGAAATAGAAAAAAAACGAAGTCAACTGTCGCTTCTGTCAATGTCAAATGAAATCTAACCGTTTGCGTTTAATTTGCTTTGCGTTGTCCAAGAATCAGTTCCAAAATAGTGATCGAAAGTATTCAATCGTGATCCAATTATCGTGCATAGGTCGTGGAGAAATGCGGTAAAATTGAAAGTCCGGATTTCATGCGGAGGTCGATAAAAATAGTCGAAAAATCACACTGAGCACTCCAAAACGCAAAGTATAACGAAACGCAAACGATTTGACATTGAAAGAAGTGACAGTTCACTTCGGTTTTTTTTCTGTTTCTACTAAGTTCTGAGCACGAACGGCTTGTCAGCCATAAAATCTCACAAATGTCATCTCGAACAGTTAAAAAAATATTTCCATTAAACAATAGGAGATAAAAATAAAACAGCTGCAGTTTCTCGATCTCCAGAACGCAGACTGTCGAAAAAAAATATAATTAGCACCTCTTCAAAAAACTTTACTTAGTCAATTGCTTTATTTAATCATTAATCGACTTTGTAAATGGTTTCATGACTAAAGTTTTCTTCAAATAATAGTAGGCCAATCAATTAATAAAGATTGGCAGGCATCAAAACAAATGTAAATCCTATGACAATTTTGATATTTTTACTGAAAATAATTAAACTGACTGCCATTGAAATAGGATGGTGCAGAAATGATTCAATACTAATGTCACCTTATAGATAAAATGCAATATGATGACCTGCAATTACGTAATTATCTCGACGAGCAGAATAATTGCATTACTTTGCATTTTTTCATGTACACCATGTCTGAATTTTAAAATTTCATAGATCTTAAATTTTAAGGAACAGGATCAAATAATAATATTTGAGGAAGGAAAGCCGGTTTACAAAGTTAATAGCTGGGTGAGCGAGCTGCCTCGAGAGGCTAGCGCATGAGACATAATTTTGTTTGATACAAGGTTCAAAATTGCGCCGAAAATGGCTGCCTCGCGAGGCAGTTCGCTAAGTGGAGACCTGGCTATTGGGTGCACACGAAAAATGCAAAGTGATGCAATTATTCTGCTTGTGAGTGTATATGCAGGCACAATTCCTTATACTTTTCGCGATAATTGATGATATCTATGATATGATATACATGATAGTAGTGGTCATAGGTCTAGTTGTGCATCTAACTGTATTTCTAAGAAAGTATCACATTGCAAAACTACCTGCTCTTATCTTTACATTTTCTTATGGGGTAAAAGTCCTTTTGGGGAATGAGACAAAGAGTAACCAAAGTAGTTCACTAACATGTTTTAGTCAGGATTCTGACTAACAATATTCACTAAAATTAATTACCTGTGTATGATCTTCTTGAGGCTCCTCCTGCACATTAGGTGCAGTTTCGAATTCTGGTTTCCCAACATCACCCGTCTTCTCTGTATCATTGTGACTCGTCTCCAATGCATCTGTCTCATCAGTTTCCTTTTTAGTTGTTTCAACATTTGTTGAGTCAGTATCAACAGCTTTATTAATATCTCCTGAATCTTGACTGGATGTTTCTAGAGCAGCTGTATCAGTCCCTAAGCTTGCAGACTCCTGACTAGCTGATTCTTGACTATTGGATTCATCTGGGCTCTCAATTTTTCCTCGTGATTCTACATTATCCTCTGCTTCTGTTTGTGCATTTTCGGGATCTTCTGATTTAATTTCTGGAATAAATGAGTAACATATGCCAGTCATTGCTAGACTTTTATTTCTTATCATTATCTCTACAAATAAGAGATAAATCAATTAAATCATACTCAAAAACTTAAAAGAAGATTGGTAGTTTCTTTGCTACAATTGCAATAATACTGCTTGTTAATAATATTTGTGAATTAAGATTTAAATCTTCATAAAAAAGTTCAGATTTTAGAAAATACAATTTGTAGGTACTAGAGGTTAACAGCATCCAGTGAATTGTTGTTGATAAACAATGTTGAATGTAAACAATCCAGCCTAACCAAACCAATGTTAAGGTTGAATTGAAAGCAAGTTGTCGAATCATTCTTACTTAGGAAATTAAAACAACAACTAACAACTTATGCACATTTAGAATGAAACTAAACTTTTTTTACAAAAAGTTTTATTGTTTTGGGCTTAAAACCACTAAATTTCATTATACTTTATTACTAATACCTCTAATTTTCAAATTACCATGGGCATTGTCTCATTTTAAAATTTTAAAGTTTAGGTATTTTTAGGTATTATGAGCCCATGGTAATTTGAAAATTAGGGGTATTAGTGAATAAGGTATTGTGAAATTTAGTTGTTTTAAGCCCAAAGCGTTTTTTTTTTTTGAAATGAGAATACTTCAAATTGAATTGGGTTGCGGGCTAGCAAAGTAATTGTTTCAGTTCATTAATATGGACGTCCGCAAAGTAACGCCTGATTGAATAAATTATGTGTTATGAGGTTTTTAATGTTTTTTTTCCATGAGCCTTAAAAAGTTAATGAGCCAGCCAGGTCCATTCAAGCCTCAACAAATAAGTTTTTCTTAAACCCCTTTTGTTAACTTGATCATTGCTTTGTCACCAGAGCTCCATAAACATAAAATTTCAGGACAATACGATCATTGGAAATGGGCCAAATGGATCATTGGAAACAGACTTACAATATTTGTTTATGTAGTCATAAGGATAATAAAGAAAAGAAAAAAATATAGTGAGTGGAAGGTGTTAAAAAAGAAAGTGAATAAATAAAATTTTAGAGCTGAAACTGTCATGGCCTACATTTAGGCAACTAGAAGCATTATATTAATGTATATTTAAGTGGAAGAAATCATGGCTGCGGAACATTAGGGAGGGGACCGGAATCAGCAGTGCAGAGCAACTATTCCGGATGGCTCAAGACAGGGAGAAGTTTTCAGAGCTAACGGCCAACCCCCAGTAATGGAGTGGCACTTTCATAAGAAGAAGAAGCATTATAGAGCCTTTGAAATGTAAAGAGGCGATGTTGAGGTCTAATTGGAAATCAGCATCCTCTATGCATTTATAATGGCAGGCAAACAGTTTTTCTTTTTAATTTCATTAGAAATTCCAGTCTCTAATCATCTTTTAACATAGGAAACTTCTACAAATAGCCAAACAAAGTTCTTGGTACTATGATAGGTTAAAATGTTATGTTTTGAAGAGATAGCTAATTAATGCAGCTATATATACCATCACATCTATTATATAATTACATTGTCATTATCTTTAAATAAAAATACAAATAGAGGGCCATTATCAGTAAAATAGTATTAGTTTGATGTCAATATATGACTGGATGAGCACTGCTCAAGAAAAACAAAAGTAGAAAGAGAAGGAGGAGGCTTTTTACTCTAGTTATTGTACTGTATGGAAAAATAAAGCTTTAATAATAATATGCAAATAAAACCCGAATACAATGTATCAGCTTGAGGAGTAGGGGGTTTGAGGATGTTGTTGGCATTAAAGCATCTAATCTAGTAGGCTGCCTCCAGGAGCTAGGCCAATATGAATAGTGTCTACAGACCATTAAGCAAAAAATGTACAATAAAAGGAGTTGCAGAGAACAACCCACGATTGTACTGAAGAGCTAATTGAAAAAGTGAAAGAGTGTATCCAATGATGGAGTGCATGTTTATCATTCTAACAGCAAAAAGGTAGCATAAACTTGATATGAAGATGAAGGATATGGAAGTAGAATTTCTTTTACACTTTTTTAATGTCAATTCAAGACTATCTTCAAACTATTAACCTTTTGAACGCCAGCATGTCCATAGATGCAAAAATTAACCTACCTGCATCCACACAAGAATCAATTTTGCTTGTAACAAAATCTATGTGTGGTGTTCAAAAGGTTAAATACAGATACCTTTTTGTTAATTTTTACAAATTTAGACAATATTCCTTGCTTATCAGAACATCAAACAGGATATACAAGCCCTAAAAATACTACTTTGAAGTGATTTCTCAGGGATAGCGAAAATAAATGAATCACTCATGTCTTTAAACAAGTTTAACTCAACACCTTTTGGGCTAATCCGTAGCCCTTCTTCCCGGAGTCACACGTCACGGTGGCTGCACTGCGCGCTACCGTCCTGTTCGCGCGACTACTCGACGCAACTGACAGCGATACATACTACCCCCGTTTTCAGGGCGGTAGCGCGCAGTGCGCGTTTGGCAGCCCCCGTGACGTGTGACTCCGGGAAGAAGGCCTAAGGCTTACCCCAAAACATGTTGAGTTAAAATCGTTTTAAGAAGTGAGTGATCCGTTCATTTTCACTATGAGTGAGTCTCATGGCAGTTTCATGTATAAAATGATTTCTCAAGGACTAGTAAATCTAGAGCAATGTAAAATATCAGACATACCATTATTTACTTCCTCTTTTACATCACTGGGCACTATATCACTTGCACTGTCACTGCTATGTCCAACATGGTTTTGCAGTTCACTGTCACCTTTTTCACTAACTAGTTCAGTTTCAGACTGTCCATTGCCATTAGCAGATTTGTTTGTTTCATCATCACCAATTTCATTAGTCTCACAGTTGCTGAGTTTGGAACTTTGAGAGGCTTCCACGTGTTTGGAGCTATCAGAACTTTCCAATGTAGCTGTTTCATCAGTAGCCTTTTCACCAGAATCAAGCCTGACAGCCTCTGTAGAGTTTTCGGGGATGCTCTCTTTTTCCTCCATATTACCACCAATCTAGTTGGATATAGGTAAATAACAGGATTCAATACATCTGGAAATTAACCAAAGATTCTTATCTTATTATGATTTATTCCCGAGACGCCGCACCCGGCGGATAGTTTCTAGGTTAGAATGCTGAGGGGTTCATAGGACAAGAAATAATTTGCGTAAAAAAATAAGTTTCAGTTTCATATTACGTTAAGCAGAAAGTCGAAGAATTTGGAATTACAACCAAGAACTTTCAATAGCCAATAACCGCGGCAATTATAAGTGATATGACGCCAACCGCGACACAAGCCCGTAGCCCGCGCTTATCCGTGTGTTGTTTTTCACGAATTATTTGTGGAAATTAAAGCTTTCAAATTATTTTGATGACTTAATTTAGATTAAATTGAATGCAAACTGTGAAGTATTTGGTAAATAGCAGCTAGGATGTGGCGGTAACTTTCTTTGTAAGACATGAAAAAAACCTAAGGACATAGGTGAAATATTATGAAAAACACAGAACACCGAAGCCAAATGTTAGAATTTTTGGTTTCAAGCTTCAATTATTTTCCATAGAAGTACGTCTATAAGTTAACTAATCTTACCTATATTGTTATTTTACACAAATTTTACTGAAAGCACAACAAACGACACCATTTTGGAATCTACTTGCATGCGATTTGTTGCGGATGTGTATACTGCACAAACTTATTTCTATTTATTTGCAATACAATTTGTAGAAAATCTGTATTTATTTAACGTAGTTATATAAATAAAATACATATTGTTTAGTATATAACGTTTGTAACATTATCTCTGTTAATCCCGAATAAATAAAAAGTAATCAATGCAGAGACTGCCAGAGACAGAGACTATTTTTATTTGAATGTTGGCAAAAAGTGACGCTTTGTACGATGTTGTAAATTCGAGTCATGGTTATTAGCGTTGTAATCATGTTGTAATCTATTTCTTCCATAAATAAATCCTACAAAATAGTGATGCCAAAAAACTGAATAGTTATGCACTACATCTTGTGGAAAAGCTTTTTTTTATTTTCTTTTCGCACAAATTATAACATCAACACCACGCACGATTTACATTTACACTACACAAAAATTCACGCTTTCCTGTGCGTGGTCGACGTTTTATCACGGTTTATTTTCTTTTACACTTGTAGTAGCTTTTCCATTTATTATTATTTTTTTTACAGTTTGGCTAATTTTAATAACCACTGTAATAAAATTAATAAAAAAGAGTATAAAATTCTGTCGACGAAATTTCAACAACTTCCATGAAAATAATTTATACTGAATGAACTTTTTTGTACGCATTTTGGTGATAAGTATGTTTTCCTTTATCAAAATCGGGCCTTTATTTTCATTCTAACATTTCATTGGTCAGTTTAAATTATGTGCGACTCGGATTGGGTAACACAATGTTTGGTACTTTTGTTATCACTTTCGTCAACTATGGCGGGCTTGTGTTTTTTCAAGCTCAAATACGACGAAATGAGTAGTTATGTGCGCCGCTCAGGCGGCGACATTGACAGCGATTTGTCGAATATTCTCGTTCGCCATTTTGTGAATGCTATGGAATTTCGTGTTAAGTAATCAACGTGAGATCATCTTGGTGAAATTCATAATCGGTGTAAGTTCAACTCTTCGCCAAGTGGCCGGAGTCGTATCGAAATTCTAAATACTCGATTCATGTGTGGGAGTTGAGGTGTGCTCGGCTCGAGTTTATCGCCCATTCGTCGCTTTATTGTTTCGTTTCGATTCGGATAACTGGGCGTTTGACCTTTAGAAGCGCCACAAATGTTTAGCGTTCAGTGTTTTTTTTCTCAGGTCTGTGTGTGATGACTGAGAATTGCGTTGTCGGTAAGCCTTCGCTGAAGCGGCATGAAGTTGCGAAGCCTATACACCTCCAGAGGCTGGAAGCCGCCCTGGACATCCGTCCATTCGTGAACCAGGTGGAACAGATCCTCAACTCTGACGGCGGCAGTGACAGCGATGATGATTCCGACGGCAAGTCTATGGGCAATGAAATGTCCAAAGGCGACAGGGTTGTGCATGGAGTTGTCACCACCAAGCAAGGTTAGTTGAGCTTAGGGTTGCCGTCTCTAAAATTCGGCAACCAGGACAAAAAGCGTACGACCCCCGGGTTTTGGAGCTCAGAAACCAGACACGTCATCGTTTTTTGTTTGTTTTATTAATCTGTACTACTACTAGCGGAACTACAATCTAACTACTACAATTCAAACCCGGACTACATATGGAACCCCGCCCGGACGTTCCCCGGACGCTCTCTAAACTAGGACAAATCCGGGGAAACCCGGATGGATGGCAACCTTAGATAGATTAACATTATGTTTAGAAATCAATATTTGTGGGAAATATGTTGATCTGCTTTGCTTAACAGAACGCCAAGGTGATCGCCTTCGTCTCTACAATCTGACCTCAGTGGGAGAAGAACGAGAGTGGCTCCGTAATGTTCTCCTGTCCTCTGAATCTGACACCAGCAGTGATGAGGACACTCCAGAAGGGAAACAGCTAAGAATAAAGCGATTGCTGAAAGAGAGGCATTACCATAACAAATATGCTAAGGAATATTATAAGGATCAAGGGGTAAATAATAAATATCTTACATGAAATTATTATTATTATTTTATGAATAATAATTACTAACAGCTCAAAAAGGCTTCAGCTGAAAATATACTATAAAGAAACTCATTATTCTTTCATACACTTAACTTGTCGAGCGCAACAGTAGCTAGGATTTTTAGAGCCGGACGCTCCACGGGTTAAGACAAGTGTGAATCCATGCAAAATTTAATTTTCCTATTTTTAACCCATCAAACGTCCCGCGCGCCACAGTGGCGCGTAACTAACTGGTCATGATTTGCTAATTTTTGTTACTAGTTTCAATCACCTTTTAACATAGGGTACTTAAAAAAAATTGTCTAAAAAAGTGGTTGGTTGTGCAATCTTGAACACGGTGTTTGTTATCAAACTGCTCCAAAAAAACTTGACCAATTTTTGTGAAAATTTTTATCTATATTTGGTAGGTTCTCCACCTTTACACTGTATGAACACACACAAACCCAACTATCACCACCACCAAACTACACTGATGCATTTCAAACTCAACCAGGGCCTAATTGCATAACAAAGTACAACTAATATTACAAGCGGAACTCTCGCTTCAGTTATATTAACTAGAAAGGGAGTTCCACTTGTAATATAAGTTGTACTTTGTTATGCAATTGGGCCCAGAGCTCATCTTCAGAGTATCAAAACTATTCACTATGCAACCAGATGATAGACTAAGGCTTACTGTCCACGGCGGCGTCATTTGACGCTTGCATGCAACCTACAAAAGACGACAGGCGTATTTTGCGTCCTAGGTGTGTCCACGTAATCGTCATCCAAGCTACAAAACGGTTAGTTCTTTCAAGTTTAGCATCGCGAGAGCTCGTGTTTTCATTGTGAAAATGTCAAGTGATGATGAAGATGCGATTAAGTATAACATACCTACAACTTTATTAGAAGACGACGACGGCGTAGATTGTATTGGTTTCATCCATACATCGAAAAAAATATTAATTGTAGATTGTTTGCTGCTGCAAAAGAGTTAACAGAGGATGATTCTGTATTTGAATTCTGTATTATACAGACAAGGATACTGTTCAATTATGTGAACAAAATTGGTTCCTGTGGCCACCATTTTGCAAAATAAGCACGTGTTTGCGTCTTGCAATACGCTTGAGTGCTGACATGCCGCTGCACGAGCTACATGACGAACGTCTGACGATACGCAAATGCGACGCTGCCGCTCCGTGGACACAGTTTCGTTTCTTTCTACGCAAGATGCATGCAGTCGGCACGCAAGCGTAAAATGACGAAAGCGTGCGTCTGACGTGCAGCTACGTGGACAGTAAGCCTAACATCTGGATAAAACACTGTTGCAGTAGAAAAACCAAAGAAATATTGTAATATAGCATACTTGTTTAGGATGCTATTTCAGTATTATCTGCAGAACTTGGCACCCATTTAGATCTCAATCCTTTTTTCGGTGAAGTCCACAACCAAGCATATTTTTTTCAACACACTTTTATTAGCCTTTTTACTACTGAACTTGGCTAAAATTTTTCACATTTATATTTTTGGTGGGATAATGTATTTGTACTGTCCCTAGAACTCTCGCTACATGTACTACGGCGCGGGTCTATTGTCCACGGTGGACCGGTACCCAGAGCGGCGCGTGAGCAGACCCGTGCCGCCGCCGGCCGGCCGCGGGCGGCGGGGGCGGCCCAGCGAGCGGGGGAGGGGGGTGCAGAAGAGCAGGCGCGGCCGGAACAGGGAGGGGAGGGCTGAGGGCGTCGATATGGTTAGTTGAATGCAAGAATACGACCTGTGACACCCTTAAGGTTCAAATAGACGGGTTAGGCAAGTAAAACACACTTTCCCGAAATGCGCACTTTCTCTAAAGGTGCACTTTCCGCAAAATGTACACTCCCAAAATGTGCACTTTCCCATTAAAGGCTCTATCCCCGTAAGTGCATTTTCCCAAAAAGTACGTTTTCTCAAAACGCACACTTTCCCATAATGTACATTTTCTCAAAACGCACACTTTCCCAAATGTACACTGGTCAAAAATGTCATCTTCACCACAAAGTTTTCCTTAGATGAAGATCCTAAAGCTATGATGGCGATGTTAACATTTTTACCTATGTACCTAGATATGTAAATCCTTTTTGCTCATTCGTTTTTACCGTTTATCGGATAGTCTATATATTTAGCTATAGTACGTACTTTTCCAAATCTAGTGCTTCTATTTGAGAAAGTGCACTTTTTGGGAAAGTGCACCTTCTGAGAATGTGCTCTATCTGAGAAAGTGTACCAATTGGGAAGTGCACTTTTTGAGACAGTGCACCTTCCGAGAAAGTGATCCATTTAAACAAGTGCACCTTTAGAGGAAGTGCACATTTCGGGAAAGTGTGTTTTACTTGCCTAACCCAAATAGACTACGACACTATATACGGTAGTCTCAGTGTATACAGTTATAAACTGAGTGTCTCTGTATGAACACTAGTGTGCCGTGTATATTTGAGACTTTAGTGTTGTGTCCATGGGCGGCAGTGATTGCTTCCTATCAGGTGACCCTCATGCTTGTTTGCCCTCTTTCATATAAAAAAAAGATTGGATGGGCTAACAAGACTAGTAATTGTGTAAGCTACTCATGCTAATTTATCAATCAAGTACCTGGGCGACCGAGCTCTGCTCGGGCAGAAACTCGGTACCAAGCGTTTTCCCAGAGATAAGACCAAGCTAGATCAATTTTTCATCCCCGAAAACCCCCAAATACCAAATTTCATCGAAATCGTTGGAACCGTTTCCGAGATCCTGATTATATACACCGGAGGGGTGGGGGGGGGGGGGGGTGAGAGGGGGGGGATGCGGGGGAGGGAGCGCGGGGGTATTAAAGGGGGGATGAAAATTTCATTGATTTTGCCGTAGGATGCACCGTTTTCAAGATATTTGACAAAAACACCGGAGGGGAGGGGGGGGGGTGTGAGTCACGTTAAACTGTCGTCCGTAAACCGACTTTACAGACAACAGGCTTTTCCTGTTCTGTGCTCCCAATAGGGAACGTGCACATAGACGGTGCTGCCAACTGGTGCCAAAAGGGTGTCATCAATTTGAATGTTTTACCTTGATAAGTTTGTTTTACTGTCCGCATAGTGTCTCTTCTGCCGCATTAGTGCTGCCGCCTATAGTTACTGCACGTTCCCTATAATACTTTTTCTAACAAAAAAGTAACTTTTTCTCACAAAAAAGTAACTTTTTCTCACAAAAAAGTAACTTTTTCTCACAAAAGAAGAAACTTGACGTTTTCTCATAAAAATTAAACTTGAAAAAAAAAACTAAAAATCTTGAAAAAAAACGTGGTATCGAACCGAGGTCGGCTGGATCCGCGACCACCCGATTTCTAATGTGCCTTTATGATCTGCTCGAAGTCGGCGAAATTTAGCTTTATATTCTAATGCAAACAAAAATAGCCGGAAAACACGAGTAAAAGCGATTTTCTGAAAATGAAACATAGCTAGATCAGTTTTTCATCCCCGAAAACCCCCACATACCAAATTTCATCGAAATCGTTGGAGCCGTTTCCGAGATCCTGATTATATATATACAAGAATTGCTCGTTTAAAGGTATTAGATTAGATAGATAGATAGATAGATTAGATTACCACACAGCATGAGCCAAGTTGCTATATATGGGCTGGGATGATGATGATGATGATTACTCTTCACGCTGGATCATAGCAATATTAGCATTACCGCTTGATGGCAGGATTAGCCAGTAAGGTTGTGATAGTGACCCAAATGGACCTTTCGTAAGGTCTTAAACTAAAGCTAGGGCCGAATTTAGAGGTCTATTGACATTGACGCAAAAAAGGAGTGGAGGTGAAAAAAGACTGCACGAAAAATGTCTGTCGAAATTTTGATATTTTTTAAACCCATGATTAAATAGGTCCCTTGTGAAGGCCCCAGGGTTGTAGCCTCAGATGCTCGCCCCTAAATCCAGGCCTCGCTAGAGTAAAAGAAGTTAATTTACTACGTACATATTTATTGGATGACTGCTTTTTCTTTTGTTCCAGCCTGACAGTGTAGACTGGGAAGAACAACTAAGAAACATAAAGGAAGAAAAAGATGATGAATTTGCTATTGTAGAAAAACCAGGAGTCAGGTAAGATATGTATTAGAATCATTAGTAATTAGGGATCGGAAATTCCATATTTAGAGCGCGCGCACACAGAGAGCGGTCTGGAGTTCCGCGTTCTTTCAAATGTACTGAGTCCCTTACGATAATACACACAGCAATCGTAAGCGACTCAGTACATTTGAAAGAACGCGGAACTCCAGACCGATCTCTGTGTGCGCGCGCTCTTACATAAACTTCGTTGAGCGATATGGAAGCGGACGCAATTTAATTTTATTTACTACATAATAAATAATATTCCCGAGATTTTTAGATTAACTACTAAGGTCATAAACGTATATTCAAGTGTTTAAAAATTTGAAGTTATGTTCTGCGGCTACTTTATGCATTCAGAACTTAAATTTGATGATTAAAAAATGATGATCATTTACTCGTTTGAAATGGACCAATAACAACAAATGGAACAAGCGATCAACGATTCGATTTTTGTCTCTTTCTTGACGACGGCGCCGCACGTACTGCGTCCCTTTTTTTCAAGCGAGTAAACTATTGATCATGCATGACCATTAATTGTTCCATGTATGGCAGCGATCGTAACGATCAATTGCTTCGTGTATGGCTGGCAATTTCGAAGCCTCCGATCGCCACGATACTCGTCCGACCCTTTACCACGTATGGAGCCCTTAATGGGGGTACACCTTTGAATTTAGTATTAAGCAACTAACAATCCTCTTCCCAGGGGTCGCAAGAAGCTGTCCACCCTCAAAACCCCCGAAGCGCTGACCGCCCGCCGGCGAAGACACTGGCAGCTCCTAGTGAAGAAAGAACTCGGCAAGGTGCAGAGGGCGAGGACGGCCACGCACAGGGAAGTCATGCTGCAGAGGAAGCGGCTCGCGACGCTGTGCTGCAAGCATTGGCGGCATGTTGCTATGCAGGTGAGTGTGTCTGGTATAAACATGAACGCCTTATTGCGGTGGCGGTGCGTGAAAAACTATACAGGTAAAGCAGCAGTAAAAACCGGCCAAGTGCGAGTCGGACTCGCGCACGAAGGGTTCCGTACAATTATCTATAAATATCACGTTTGTTGTATGGGAGCCCCCCTTAAATATTTTTTTTATTTTAATTTAATGATTTATTTTTAAAGTCAATACATAATTAAATATTCTGTGAATATTTCAAGCTTCTACCTCTTGCCGTTATCATTATCGAGCAAAAACGAGCAAAAAAATCACGTTTGTTGTATGGGAGCCCCCTTAAATATTAATTTTATTCCATTTTTTAGTATTTGTTGTTATAGCGGCATCCAAAATACATCATCTGTGAAAATTTCAACTCTCAAGCTATCACGGTTCCCGAGGTACAGCCTGGTGACAGACGGACAGACGGACGGACGGACAGCGGAGCCTCAGTAATAGGGTCCCGTTTTTACCCTTTGGGTACGGAACCCTAAAAAACAACTGCTTCTTGAATAGCATTGCAATAATGGAGTGCGTCTAGTAAAAGGGTATTTTCATCTTACCTTCACCATAAAGTTCATGTCACACACATGTATAGTCGGGGTAAGAAAAGTTTCGTCACTTTTCGACCTTAACTCGTTGACAAAGAGTCGAAAAGTGACGAACCTTTTCTTACCCCGACTATACATACATGTCTGTTTCTCGCGGAACTTTTTCCCACGTACGGTGAAACTTTTGGAATCAGTTTGCAGCGGCAGTATTCCGGATCGGTACAAGAAGGAAGGAAAAAAGAAAGAAGGCATTTATTCATTTTTACAAGACGACACATAAACATACACAATTTTATAAAAGTAAAAAAAATCACAAACAATTAATAAATATTTGTACCTACATACACAATTCTGCATGTCTGTCGCTGACTCAGCATTATGCTTAGGCATTAGACGCCTGCAGTGCTGATTTTCTGCCAGAACCGTCTGTGACAACTTTGGGATCTTCAAAAAACGAGTCTACTCTTTTCTCAAAGGGCCGGCAACGCATCCGTAACTCAACTTGTGTTGTGGTTGTCCATGGGTGGCGGTGATTGCTTTCCATCAGGTGACTTGTCTGCTCGTTTTCCTCTTATCATCCACCCATCCATCCATAGCAGCCCTTAGTTCGTCCGTCTTCGGACATAGGCCTCCTCTCCATTTCTTCACGCCTGGCGATCGACAGCCATATGCATCCATCCTCCACCCGCCTGTCGGCAGATGTCGTCCTTCCACCTCATTGGTGGTCTTCCTCTACTGTGAGTAAAAGACTCCCCTTATCATATAAAAAAAAATACCAAAACGCTTCCACTTAAATTAATACCTCAAGACCCATGATGAATTGCAAATGCAATTTCGTGCATAAATTCAGAAAAACTTAAAAATACGACTTGCTTGAGAGACCACAGGTCAAACCTCTAGCCTACCACAACTTTTATGACCTTGTTAACTTTATATCGTAGTTCATCGAAGGCATTAATTCAATGTTGCTTTCTCACCAGTCCCAAAAGAACATGAAAGAGACAGTATGGCGGTGCAAGCGGCTCAGCAGAGAGATGCAGGCGTACTGGCGGAGATACGACCGCGCCGAGAGGGAAACGAGGCGGCGGATGGAGCGGGAGGCCGAAGAGCAGAGAAAGGTATTTGTTTGGTTCTTAATTGATTAAAAAATGTGATGATTCTGTTGTAGTCTGTATATCCTCCTGAGGCTCACAAAATTTTTGTTTCAATGAACTTTAAACTTTGTTACTTTTGAGTGAGTTCGATATCACATTAGAAGTAAGTCCTATGGAAAGGACTAATTCCAATGTGACATCGAACTCACTCATAAGTGACATAAAGTTTAAAGTTCATTGAAACAATATTTTCGTGGGCCTCAGGAGGATATCTAAACTAATACTTATAAAGAAAAGTTTTTATTGTGTGTTTCTTTCTATGTTTGTCTTTCAACTATAGAAAGCTATATTTCAACATAATAAGCTGTATTTTATCCCGCAAATGTGTAGTTTTCATAGGATGCAGACGAAATTGAATATGCCAATTTGCCGTCTAGCTAGGGCCTCATCTTCGCTTTCCATCAGGCGTGATTGTGGTCAAACCCAAGCCTATGTTGTATAAAAAAAAACTCGCTCCTATTTCAGATGGACGTAGAACTAATGGAGGCGAAACGGCAACGTCGCAAGCTAAACTTCCTCATAACGCAAACCGAGCTGTATGCGCACTTCATGCAGCGCAAACTGAATACTGGCGAGGACCCGGAAGGCGCGGACCGGATACTACGGCAGCTGGACGAAGACAGGGACCCTAGGCTCGCGGCCATTGATAATTATGACAGGTGACGTATAAAATACTACAATACGTTTACTTTTAGTTTACCACTGACAGATGGCTTGCCTTCATTTCATTTCCAACTTTAACACCATACAAATAAAGTAGCTATTACAAAATCTGCAAACGTGGGTAACAGTATTCTAAAATTGGCTTTATTTGTAGGTCGTTAAAGTTGAATATGAAATGAAGGCAAACCATCTGTCAGTGGTAAACTTTATGTAATTTTACTGTACTATTGTCCGCGAGAACGTTCGTGGGAAGCGGAGCTAGAAAATAAAACTGCGCTAAAACGACGCCGATTGAATGTTTTATTACACTTACGGTCTTTACTTACTTACTTAAGGCTGATTATTAGTGATTATCACAGTGGTTTGTAATAATAGTAATGTCAATGTCAAACAGCGAGTGTGGTGCCATAGGGCCTCGATGCGCAAGAGATAGGGAGGGATTCTTAGATGAATGAAAAATGTTAGCGATTGGGAGCGGGCGTTTGACATAGTATAACAAGAAAGAAATATATTGTATGACTAGCTGACCCGACAGACGTCGTCCTGACGTGATGTGATTCAGTCTTCTTACGTTCTTTTCGTTAGAAATGATAAATTAATTATTTCAGTTTGTTTACATCCCATTTGACGATATTTGCAGCAAGCATTCTGTCAATTCTATGTCAAACATCAAAAAAGTTTACATTAAAAAAGTTTAATTATATTGTCCAAAGCGCTAAGGTTAGATTAGAAATAATTTAAGAATACTTAACCAGTATTCTTAAATTTTCTAATTTTCCGCGCAATTTTCTTAATTTTTTCTTTCATAAGAACCTTCTCCTGACAATGACGAACACAACAAAAAAAGAATTAGTGAAATCGGTCCAGCCGTTCATGCGTGATGCCGTGACCAAGGGAAATAGGGATTCATTTTTATATATATAGATTGTTGGACCTACATAAATGTCGAATCAATACATAAGAGCTCTGGTAGAAAATCAGCGTAAGATTTCAATAACAAAAGAGATGTAAGGATTTCCAGTGACTTGGGTTACATAAAATCCTATTCATTATTTGATACTTTTGTATTATTATCGTCATATTTAAATGCTTACTTGTTCACAAACATTCCCTATTTACCTAGCGAGGCGATGAAGTCCCGCGCCTCGCGTAATGCTCGCGAAGCTTTTCGCACGGAGCGTGCGCGCGCGCGTCTGTTCGGGGTCGGGGCCTCGACCCCCGCGACCCCCGACGCCGACGACCTCAGCGCCCCAGCGACCCCCACGGCGGCGCCGCGCGGCGACCACACGCAACCCGACATCTTTCAGGGAACGCTCAAAGGATACCAGTTGAAGGGGATGAACTGGCTGGCTAATCTTTATGATCAGGTCAGTTTCTAGTACTAACCCCTTTGCAGGTGTAGTGTAACGATAACAAATGTACAGTCGAAAGCATAAATCGGAGCCTCGTTATCAGGTGTCCACTAAGCGATTAGAGCTTTAATTAAAGTTAGCGAACCTAGTTCCTGACAGTCTGGAACTACGACCGCTAACTTCCTCCAACGGTGCCGCGTGATGTTTTTTGTAATGTCCTCACTAAATTGCAAACACAACTTGATAGATTGATGCTTTAGAACGTAAACCATGTGGTTCTCTACACCAATGAGTTGGCAGCGTGAATTTTAATAATAAAAATAATAATAATCATGGGATGATTAACACCAAAATTGACTTATAATTTATTGAATCGGGCGTTACTTTGCGGAGGTCCATATTAATGAACTAAAACAATTACTTTGCTCACTCGCGACCTTACAATAGTTACGTTTATGCAAGAAATGTGTGTTCATGCAGTTCCTCCACCTCCACACTGTACGAACACACACAAATCACATAAACACAACCATCACCACCACCAAGCTACACTGACGCGTTTCGAACTCAACCAGAGCTCATCTTCAGAGTTACCACAACCGTATGCTATGCTACCAAATGTTAAACTAACAAATTAGTTATGTTTTATGTTAGTTTAACATTTGGTAGCATAGCATACGGTTGTGGTAACGCTGAAGATGAGCTCTGGTTGAGTTCGAAACGCGTCAGTGTAGCTTGGTGGTGGTGATGGTTGTGTTTATGTGATTTGTGTGTGTTCGTACAGTGTGGAGGTGGAGGAACTGCATGAACACACATTTCTTGCATAAACGTAACTATTGTAAGGTCGCGGGTGAGCAAAGTAATTGTTTTAGTTCACCAAAATTGACCTAGTTCCAAACTAAGCAAAGCTTGGGCAGTCAAAAGCATAAATATGTATACAGTCATCGCGTCAGAATATGTAAACATCAACCTTATGGTTAATGACATAGAGTTGTATAGATAATTTTGACACCTTTTTAACGTATATATATTTTTGCACGTGGCCGTACACAAAAAATCGGTCTTGCTCCCTTTAGATCATGGTACCTCTCCCGGCCCCCTTTGTCGTCATACCCCGCCCCGGCCCCTGTACCGCGCGGGCGACGACTCAGTTAAAACGGTTTCCTATTCAAAAATGGTGGAGGTGCCGGGATAGTTAAATTCAAATTGGCTAAGTAAAGTTTCTTGAAGAGGTGCTAATTATATTTTTTTTCGTCAGTCGGCGTTCTGGAGATCGAGAAAATGCAGCTGTTTTATTTTTATCTCCTATTGTTTACTGGAAATATTTTTTTAAGTGTACGATACGAGATGACATGTGAGATTTTATGGCTGATAAGCCGCTCGTGCTCAGTACTTAGTAGAAACGGAAAAAAACCGAAGTCAACTGTCACTTCTGTCAATGTCAAATCGTTTGCGTTTCGTTTGGTTTGCGTTTTGGTGTGCTCAGTGTGATTTTTGGACTATTTTAACGACCTCCGCATAAAATCCGGACTTTCAATTTTACCGCATTTCTCCACGTCTTATGCACGTTAATTGGATCACGATTGAATACTTTCGATCACTATTTTGGAACTGCTTCTTGTAGAACGCAAAGCAAACGAAACGCAAACTGTTAGATTTAATTTGACATTGACAGAAGCGACAGTTGACTTCGTTTTTTTTTCTATTTCTTCTTAGTACTGAGCACGAACCGCTTGTCAGCCGTAATTTCACACAAATGTCATCTCGAACACTTAAAAAAATATTTCCAATAAATAAAAGGAGATAAAAAAACAGCTGCAGTTTCTCGGTCCACGGTCCACTGTCGAAAAAAAATATAATTAGAATCTCTTCAAAAAACTTTACTTAGCGAATTGTTCGCTTACCTTTTGGATGAATTTGACTGCTTCTCCCCAGGGCATAAGCGGTATCCTGGCCGACGAGATGGGCCTCGGGAAGACCGTGCAGTGCATAGCGTTCCTGTGCCACGTGGCAGAGCGGTTGGGCGTGTGGGGGCCGTTCCTGGTGGTGTCCCCGGCATCCACGTTACACAACTGGCAGCAGGAGTTGCAGCGGTTCGTGCCGGATTTCAAAGTTGTAAGTGGCACTGGAATTTTTTGTATCTGGTTGCACAGGTGAAATGTCGCTAGATGGCTTTGTATCGTGTGGTACGTTTTAAATTCGTGTTACATTTGGGATTGATTTTATAACTGAATGAGCCAATCTCAAGCAATAATGCATCGTCAAACGGACTTCTCGTCAATAGCACCATCTGGAGATATTTTTTTTTCTTCCCGATAAACTGCTATAGAACTGGATCGTGACTTACTGTAGAACTTTTTTACAGTAAATGTTATAGTGACATCGCGTTTCAGTACAAAGAAAGTTATTATGAACTTTCTATGACAATGGTTCTACAGTGGATAAGGAATCAAATCGTCATCATCATCATTATCCCAGCCTGTATACGTCCCACTGCAGGGCACTTTCCTCCTCTTAGAATGACTTGGGCCGTAGTTCCCACGTCGATCCAGTGCGGATTGGGAATAGCAATCAAATAGTTCGACTAAACCGAACAGTTTCCTCATCTATCTCTACGTCGAAATTGGCAAAATACGCCTTGCTAAAAAAATACGAATTCAAACTGCCGTCGGTTTTTAACCTTTTGAACGCCAGCGTCGGCTATAGACGACAGTACGGTAATACAAAATTAAACCTACCCGCATCCGCATAAGAATCAATTTTGTTCCTAACAAAAGCGATGCGTGGCGTTCAAAAGGTAGGTTTCTTCTAAATTACCTATTAACCTTGAAATCTCCTAGGTACCCTACTGGGGCAGTCCTAGCGAGCGCAAAATCCTCCGTCAATTCTGGGAGCGCAAAGACCTCCACACCAGACAAGCGGCGTTCCACGTCGTCGTGACCTCCTACCAGATAGTAGTGAGCGACCTCAAGTACCTCAACCGGGTGTCGTGGCAATACATGATACTGGATGAAGCGCAGGCCATCAAGAGCTCGGCTAGCATGAGGTGGAAGCTGCTGCTTGGGTTCAGCTGTAGGAACCGGCTGTTGCTGTCAGGTGAGTGGCAATTTATTAATGTTATACTTACATGGGGTGATGATCATATGTTGGTCTCGAGGGGGCATTTTGTGGGCACCCAGTTGGTAAGGTTTAAAAATAAAACAATAAATTTTCGACTTTATACATGAAACTACCGTGAGACTCACTCATAGTGAAAATAAACGGATCACTCACGTGTCTCACGTCTTAAAACGAGTTTAACTCAGTGGTCAGTACCCCCGAGTTGGAAAACAATGTTGAATGTTCGTACTGCATCAACGGTGAGTGTCAGCAAACCTTTACTAAGTGATGTTGTTAGTGTTGTGTGCTACCCTACATTTGACAATCAATGATAATAAAAGTGATGATGAAAACGAGGGTAGTTGTGTGTCGCTGTCAGTTGCGTCGAGTAGCCGCGCGACCAGGGCAGTAGCACGTAGTGCGCGTTTGGCAGCCGCCGTGACGGGTGACTCCAAGAAGAAGGGCTACAGATTAGCCCGAAACATGTCGAGTTAAACTCGTTTTAAGACGTGAGTGAGTTTTCACTAATAAATTTTTGAGTTGTCAGAACAAGGTATTTATATTTAGTATTTGTAACCTGGTATTTGTACTGTGCAATTCCGAGTACCCTAGTAATTAATAGTGTACGTTAGGTAGGTATCTAATGCTAGCCAAATGTACTGAAGCCATTATATTTTGAATAAAATAAGTATAACTTCTGAACTTCTTGAATGAACAAAATCGCGCAGAAATAAAATAGGAGCTCCGCAAAACGAACCACCTTTAAATCTGCATAAAAGATCAAAATTACATAGAAATAGGAGCTCCGCAAAATGAAGCCCAGTCAATTCAAACACTCATGCGACCTGTTAGAAGTCAATCAATCAATCTGTTTCAGGTACCCCGATCCAGAACAGTATGGCAGAGCTGTGGGCGTTGCTTCACTTCATAATGCCGACGCTCTTCGACTCGCACGACGAGTTCAACGAATGGTTTTCTAAGGATATAGAGAGCCATGCTGAGAACAAGAGCACTATCGATGAAAGTTAGTAGTGGTATGATAAATATGATATGAAAGGGTTCGATGAATGGCAGTCTGCCACTGTACGTTTTCGTTGGCACTTCCTGCCACGTACTGTGAAACTGGAGCTCCGTCGGTAATGTTTCTGTGTCAATTCAAATTAAGAAAAAACCGGCCATGTGCGAGTCGGACTCGCGCACGAAGGGTTCCGTACAATTATCTATTAAAATCACGTTTGTTGTATGTGAGCCCCCTTAAAGTTTTTTTTATTTTAATTTAATGATTTTTTTTTAAAGACTAATAAACTTTTCAAAGATAATTAAATATTCTGTGAATATTTCAAGCTTCTACCTGTTGCCGTTATCAATATCGAGCAAAAAAAATCACTGTTGTTGTATGGGAGCCCCCTTAAATATTTATTTTATTCCATTTTTTAGTATTTGTTGTTATAGCCGCAACCGAAATACATCATCTGTGAAAATTTCAACTCTCTAGCTATCACGGGTCCCGAGATATAGCCTGGTGACAGACGGACGGACGGACGGACAGCGGATCCTCAGTAATAGGGTTTCCGTTTTTACCCTTTGGGTACGGAACCCTAAAAACGCTATACTACAAATATTTAGGTACTTTACTAAATGTAAACAAACATCAGTTTGTCAGCTGCCAAACACGACCAAAAGTTACGGCGTCGGGTTAGCCGGCCAAATGCAATTTTTGTAATTGACTTTCTCGCGTCACATTTTCGATACTCTTTAGTTTACTCGCATAATATGGAGTTCGTTTACATTTAGTAAAGTACCTAAACCTTTATAGTTATAGTATGAAAATAAGCTTCAGTAAAAAACCACAGTGAGAAAAAAAACGTGGGAAAAAATGCGAATGGATATTTGCCTACTAGAAAATAACTATTCTGGCAAATTGATCTAACTAGTCGGTCACGATACTATCGATAGTCCAGAGTTCAGTAGTTTCAAACTGTTCATCATCATCATCATCATCAGCCTATCGCAGTCCACTGCTGGACATAGGCCTCATCCATGGCGCGCCACAACACTGTCTTCGGCCCCTCGCATCCATCCGCCGCCAGCGACCCTCTTAAGGTCATCCGTCCACCGTGCCTCAGGATGCCCTACACTACGGTACTAAACCGTTCGCACCGTACCGTACGTTACGTTACGTTACTAGTTATGAAACTGTCAACCCCGGTCAGTGCAAGTAGCCCTCAGGTAATTAATAATAACCTTATTTATCATAGAGCACCTGTCGCGACTCCACATGATACTAAAGCCATTCATGCTGCGGCGGATTAAGAAGGATGTGGAGAATGAGCTGTCAGACAAGATCGAGATCATGGTGCACTGTCCGCTCACGATACGCCAGAAACTGCTGTATATAGGTAAGCAGTAGTTCCCTTAAAAGCTATGGATGCCTATCCTTTTAAACCCCAGCGACGCCTAACAGCCCGACCACGACATAGCGCGATAGCAGTGGCGAGCGTTTTATCAGTTCATTGCGTGTGCCGCCAGATAATCATTGTGCGGCGAGCGTCTCGGCCGCACAATGAACGGAGAAAACGCTCGCCGATGCCGCCGGTCGCATGAGGTCGAGGACGGGCCATAAAGTTGTCAAAAACAGGGATGTTGACACCACCAATCAACTGACGTACTTTTATGAGCTGTCAAAACACAATTCTCCCATAGTTTGATTGGCAATAGCAACTTATGACGTCACTTGTTCGCATACTCAATCAACTATTTGTTTTAAAGCAACAAAAAAATCTAATTTTGCAGTTAATCGAAAATTGGTCTGGTTTTCAGGGCTAAAATAAAGCGTATTTTTTTTTTACTGGAGTCTTGTCTTCAAATTATTTTTAATGGCGTCAACATTACTGTCGTGCCTACAACGCCATTACGACGTCAAACTTCATACAGATATATAAGCATACAACACCGTACAACGTCGCTCCCAAAGAGAGCTTACTTTGACACAGGCGAAATTGTCCTAAAATAGGACAGAAGCCATATTTTTAAATGAATAATAATAAATAAGCATACAAGCTACTTGCACGAAAATGTACAAGCGACAGCCATGTGTATTCCCGGCCTTAATGATTGAAGTAGAAATATTTTGCAGCGTTGAAACAGAAGATCAAAATAGAGGAGCTGCTTCACTTCACCGTGGGCTCCGAAACGGGGCACAACGTGGACAAAAACTTCACGTCCAACCTGATGAATCTAGTCATGCAATTTAGGAAGGTATGTGGCATCAAAGAGAATATAACCACTACGTTTTAAGAGACGGGACTCCCATACTAGCGAATAGATTCAGTTTGCATGGCAAACCATTACCAACATTAACGCCAAAGATCCGTCAAAGAACAGTAATACCAACATAACAGACTAAAATAGTGTTGCATGATGAACGCTTGCGTTTATAATCGATATCGATAAAATGGTGAGGGTTGAAATATGGGGTCACAGTAACAATTTTCTTAGTCACAATTAGGTTAGAATCGAGTCCACATTTAAGTCGTGTCGTGTGATATTTTATATTTATATTTTAATATATGTTTGGACTTAAATGTAGACCCAAAATAAAATAAACTTTTGCTGCTGATTTCATTTATTTATTTTTTATGATTTTGCGAAAGAAAGATTTATACAATTTTTTTTTACTAAATGCTCTGCCTTCGAAGTGATCTTCACAAATGTATTTTTTCTATTGGAACATACACTAAATCTTCTTTTCCAACTAGTTTGACCCACTGTCTGTATCTGAAAATATTTTATCATTAAAACGTGTGTCTACCCATGATCATGATGCATGCAAGTCATACAACTGGGTCGAAATATCGGAAGCTTGAAAATCAGCAAACGTAATCACAATCTATATCCCGTAGTAAATATATTTTGTTATTTAGCCGTAAATGTTTTTAAACTATTATCAAATAAAAAGTTAATTACGATATGGATGGCAGACAGATTTTGAATGAAATTCTGCCAATAATCATGTTCATATTGCATGCAAGTTGTCACAAAGTTCAGCTTCTTTTATGTAAAGTAATTATGAATTTGCAATGATAAAGAAATAAGCGTGTAGTAATCGATAGTTTTAGTACATCCCTAAGAGACAATGATAAGGAATATAAAATATCTATTTTCCTTTGTTTATATAGCTTTCTGCTCCAAAATATGGCTCGAATTATCTAAGGAGATACTTACCGGTCTTCATCCGAGGGAAATTTTGCCATAAACATCCTTTTTTCGCGATTTTTTCGACTAGCCCGATTTCCACAAATTTTACACGTTATAAACCATCTCTTCGATTAAATTTTCACAACACATGTTCACGTCAATCACTTTTCACTACATTAGAAAACAATTAAGACTAACTTGAAATAAATCTAGAGAAATTAACTAATAAAGTATTATGCGAGCCGCAATGACAAGCTAAATAAGCAATGTGGCATGTGGCTGACAGTTGACTTGACAGATAAACTGTACTGACGTTTTGTTTCAGTATTGTGGTAATGGTTTGCCATGTTAAGTCCATACAAAAGTTTTTTTGTTCCTAGTTGCGTGAGTCTGTGTGGCATAATGACCTCATTGATATATCAGTCTGCGTTGCGCCAATTTTTAAATCTTTGATATAACTGGCTTTTACCTGCGGTTTCGCTTACGTGAGCCTTTAGATGCATCCGGCAATTAAGATCCCGGGATTTTATTAACCCTTTTCCAGGCGGAATGCATATAGCGACCACATAAATCATTACAGCCGTAAGACACCACTGCTGGACATAGGCCTCCCTCATTGACGCCCAATCATTACGGTTGGAAGCGACTAGCATCCACTTTGAACCTGCGGCCTTCACCGAATCGTTCGTCCATCTCGTTGGTGGACGTCCCACGCTGCGCTTGCCAGTCCGTGGTCTCCATTCGAGATCTATTGGGCCCTAACGGCCATCTGCTCTGCCTGCAATATAGCTGGACCCATTTTCCATTTGTCATAAAAAAATTTCACCAACGAGATGGACGGACGATTTGGTGAAGGCCGCAGGTTCAAAGTGGATGCAAGTCGCTTCCAACCATGATGATTGGGCGTCAATGAGGGAGGCCTGTCCAGCAGTGGACGTCTTACCGCTGAAATGATGGATGAGAATAATCTCAAGTTCAAAACTATACCTCCAGGTCTGCAATCACCCCGAGCTATTCGAGCGTCGGGACGTTCGTTCCCCGTTCGCAATGCAAGTCGACGACTACCACATACCCAAACTGCTCGCGGACGACGGCATCCTGATTCGCTCCGTGCCGTCCAAGCGGCATTTGCTGTACAACCGACTGTCGGTGCTGGCGCCGGAGTATATACACAGGAGTGGCGGCATGTTCGGGTTCTTGAGGCTCGTCGATGTGTCGCCCATGGAGCTGTACAGGGTTATGGTGTGCGGCTGGTTGTGTGCGTAAGTATTTTTTCAACGCCAAAGTTAAAAAGGAAGACCCAAGCCCTCCTATATGTATATTCCCTATAATAGGATTTTGAACTAATTGCAAAAATAGATTATTAGCTGTTTTAAACTAATAAATAGTCACGGGATGACCGTAAAAGTAAAAAATTGAAGTTGAAAAAATAAAAAATCCAAAAAGATACTTCAAACCAAACTTGTTAAAAGTATGGCCTAGTAGCGACATCTCTTGTCCGGGTGAGCGGTTAGTTCCGAAGGAGTGTTGATGTTTCTCAATGAGAACTGAACATAGATGGCGCTGTATCACTGCAAACAGTGATGATGGCAGGCTGGAATAATGGAATGTATGATGCATAGGAAAAATTTGCGTGTAAACTCCTGACCAGTGGTGGTGTAGGGGTAAGCACGCGGCACGGAATGCCGAGGACCTGGGTTCGATTCCCAGCATTGGTCTTTTTTCTGAGGTTTTTTCTATGAATCTATGTTTCAGTTTGTATTTAGTATGAAATAAATAAATAGTCAGTCGATTGAGTTTTCATAGAAGTGACGTTATAAGTAGCATTTGTAATTAAAATGGTGTGAAAGAATCTTGTTTTGACATACACATATATTATAGGTTTACTAGCTGACCCCGCAAACGTTGTTTTGCCATATAAATTTTATAGCCTACGACCTATTCTCAGACCTACCGAATACAAAAAAAAAAGTTTCATTAAAATCGGTCAAGCCGTTTCGGAGGAGTTTGGTAACAAACACCGTGACACGAGAATTTTATATATTAGATTAGACCACTTTTCGATTTAGGGATCCGTTGACAAAATATTTTGCTGTAATTAGTGATGTTGATTTTATTTATTTTTAGACGAAATTTATTGTGTGCTAATCGATATCAAAAATACTATTTATCTTGAAAAATGAGATCTAGGTACAGTTCATGAGGGATAATTTTTAAATAGGTAGCTGGCAATAGTTGTAAACCTCCAATAAACAGATGTCAACTTTGCGAACGACATCATTATATTTTATGCAAAAAATCCTTATAAAATCTCATAATTATGAATTTCTTCCAGCATACAACACATAGAACAATGCTTAGAGAAGTTTGAAAAACTACGCCACCGACATTTCTGGTGGCTGCGGAACACCCGGGCCGAAGTCAAAGCCGAATTCGCCGAAGTCGCCGAAGAGTCGCCGAATGCCGACTATTACGACGAAGTCGGCAGTAAAGATAGGCTGCTGATATGCCCCGATGGAGATGTGCTGAAGCAGAAGAAGTGTGATAGTCTGTTGTGGAGAGATTTACTTTTCACTGACCCACTGTGGACGCGAGGTAAACGCATGTGTTGTTAAAAAAATTGTGTCAGACACAGATTTGATGTAAGAATAAGTAAAAACCAGCCAAGTGCGATTCGGACTCGCGCACCAAGGGTTCCGTACAAATTTATATGTATCTATGAACATCCAATCTTAGCAGACTTCTGGTCCTAAGCAAAATGTGCGCAGTGTGGGATCATTGTAGATTGGTTACTGATATAGACAGACAGACAAAAAAAATATGCTTTTCGCAATTTTTCCTTTATCTGTGCTATAAGACCTTGCTTCGTACCAAATTTCAAGATTCTGAGTTCACGGGAAGTACCCTGTAGGTTTTGATTCCCATGCGAAAATTTGCGGCATAAATAGCTGTATTTTTTGATTGTGTTTAGCTTAGAAGTTTGATTTTTTCACAGCTCCAAGGGACAGTAGACCTGAGTATTTGATATAAATTTCAGCCTGATACCTCCACGCGTTCCTGAGAAAAAGAGTCTTGACAGACGGACGGACGGACGGACAACAAAGTGATCCTATAAGTGTTCCGCTTTTGCCTTTCGAGGTGCGGAACCCTAAAAAAGGAGGCCAATGATTTCCTGTCCAATTAGGTGACAATGTTTATTAACTTGCAATGTATGTTTGTTTGGGTGGAGTCTTTCAACTCAAATTTGAAGTAGATATCTTCAACCGATTGAGCTAAAATTTTGTATGCATGTATCCAATGACAATGCAATATTATTATGGCATGGAGCTGATCTGATGATGAAGCTGGAGGTGAATTGACTCAGTTCTGCACTCTGTATACAGTTTGTTTGCTCAAATAGCTTTGATGAGTGACTGCTACAGGAGTGTAGTCAACTCCCTCCAACGCTGTTGTTGAAAAGAGTAAGCTATACTTTTGTGGTGACCGCGCATACCGCACCTATTGTCTTGTATGTGAAAGGCTTAGATTATTATGCACTAGATAGAGTGTCAGTAGCAAACACTGCGATACAAAACGTCCAAAAACCCATTTGAAAGCTTCATCTTACGATCGCGTTACGTCATTCAGACTGAAGGGGGCAAATGACATATAAGCCAACAATTGGCTTATATTTTTCGGGACGTATTCATACTGCCTAAGCTCTATCTAGTGTATAAATAAACTAAGGTGAAAGGCTTTAAATTTAATGGCCACAACTTTTAATTACCGTTTGTTGTTTTCTTTTTAGTTGGTTCATTCTACACGCACACAGAACACATTATCCATTATATGGCGGAGACTATAGAACACAGGAACATGAGGAGTAGGAATCTGAGGAATCGAGATGATCAGGTATAAATAACAATTTCCTTTTTTAAGTGCAGTTTAGACCGGCGGCTGGAAAAATGCAGGTTGCTTTGAATAACGGCGGTTGATTGACTACTTCGAACTCGTTCGTTTTAAATACGTTCTCGCCATGCAATGCAATTTTCTTTTGTATTGCAGGTCTAAAATGGGTTTTAAATTACTCGAAAACAAAAAGTTTTCACGTTATGTTTTACGGTGGATGTGTTGACGTTCATAAACGATCTGTACCGTCCTAATTATGATAAAAATATTCTGTGTTTAATTTGGAAGTTGAAAAACCAAATCATTGGATCACTCTGAATGTTTCCTAGATTTTAAAATAGACGAATAAATGAACCTTGTCTAAACTATGACAATTCAGAGTAGAAATCAAATAAGGGTTCGACTTTCTTCGTAAAAATCATATTTTTCACGTAAAATTTTTGAACATGGCAAACACTCTAGCAAATACCATTTTAATTCCTTTTTCATCTGTTTTCTATCTACTATTAATTAGCCATCAACACAGATGAACAAATCGATATCTTCCTTCCCAGTCTGACATGCTCAGCGAGATAAAGACGGAAGACGGCGGTTTAGTCTCCGTACCGAGTGCCGAAGTAACAGAGTTCCCGCACGAAGAGCGAGCGCCGATCGTGTACCGAGACGAGCCGACGGCGTTACCTGCGTTTTTATGTACTGCGCAGCCGAAGGTTAGTGATTATGTATTTATGTATGTATATATTCGTATTTAGATAAAATCTTTAAATCTGTTACAAAGATTATTTCAATGTCAAAAAAAAAATCGAGTTGAGGGTAAAAGCTGGTTCCCACTTGTCGGATATCGGGCCCGGATTTTAATGGGATTTTCTAGTGGCAGGACATTTTATAAGAAGCTATTCACACTTGCCCGACACCGATTTTGTGTCGGTGCCGACAAAAAACGTCGGGTGTTTTGCTAGCCAACGTTCGGAAAAAATCGTGTCGGATCTCACTCGCGGAACCAGCTCTAAGGAAGGTTGAGGACGCGTGGGAAGGCAGCCTGCGAGATGCATTGACGATCTGTCACGAGCGGTGGGGAGCGACTGCATGCGGAAAGCACGTGACCGCACAACATGAAGAGAATTGGAAGAGAGCTACTCGCAGCAGTGGGGTAGAAAAAGGGTTGAAAATGAAGACGAGATAGTAATGAACCTCTATGCTCGAACTTGAACCTGTAATTTGGACTGAAATACAAAAAAAGCCTGCGGTGGCCCCGCTTGTTTTAGTGTTGTTGGCCCTGTTTAGGTGCAATTGGGATTGTTCATTTTTTCTAACCCCCCATTTTTATTTTTTTTATCGAAAATATAGACCATTTTAAGAAACTAATTTGAATATTTCAGCAATTCATCACTCCAATCATTTTTTATAATTTATTGAAAATTTGAGATACGACTTCTCGTAAATTACATGCCGCGGCTGAATATAAATCACAGACACAATAAAGAAAAAAAAAGTGCCATAATCGATGGTTAGTTGTCATCTGTCAATGTCACTTTGACTTTTTGTTTGTTTGAAACGAACGAGTCATTTTATTGCGGTTGTAAATTGGAGAGTTTGAAACAAAATATTTTCGATCATGACCGTCAAATTTGTTAAAACTGATGCTAGAAACCTTCCCAAATTGGATAACGGAGCTTTAATGGAGTATATTGCCTCAAACTCCAACCATAATTTGGCTGAAATCAGGGGAGCAAAAATACTGATGTAAGTATCATTATTACAAATTATTCTTTGAATTGGTGCCAGGCCAGCATGACAAGCGACAAGGTAAATCTTACCGCGTATCATCTGGATCTGGATTGGATGCATTTCACTGACTAGACAAAGTCATTGCCACATACCGAAATGCAGATGACCCTTCATTTATCACTTGAAATACAGGCCAATTTTGCTCAGTAATTGTTAATTTTTCAGGTCGTCACGTGATTCTTATTTGGACACTGCTGTGGGATACGTGCAACTTTGCAAAGAAGGTGGAGAGTGCCATGTTAAAGCCAGAATAGTACCTGAGCACAAAGTCAACAATAAACCAACTGTAGTTTGCAAAATAAATGAAGTTGATGATGTTGTTCTAGACTCAACTTGCGAAGACTGTGCCGCTGCAGCAGGTAGAGTATTTTATTTAAAAGTTAAATGTGTAGGTATGATAGATACAAATAGAAGAAAATGAAGTAACTTTGTTTGAACTAGTCTTTCCCATACATATTTTTATATTTGAAAACTAAAGGTTTGCATAGGGCCTTCATGAGATGAGAGTGTGATTGGTCAGTCTGTTAATCTAAGTATCTGTTGTGCAGTGGCGGGGCATGAAAATGTTTGCAAGTAAAGCTGGAGCAAAAAAAAAAACCTGAAACCCCATTTATCCTCTTTTTTTCTAATTTTTGTCAAGGCTTTGAACACTCCAGGTGGTCATGTCAGCCTCATGGGAGCTTACTCACTTCCCTTTTCAAGGGACAGATCAATGAAATATGCTAACTGCCTCGCATAATAACAGCTCTGTCAGCCAACAAATTGACCCGGCTATTGTACATGGAACCCAATCCTCCAAGAACTCTTCTCAATTCCGAATTCCGGACGCACTCCAACAACACACGGGTCAAGTCATTGCACTTCTGACAATCATCACATAGTGGTAACAACTTGATTTTCAAATAAAACAACTTGGTTGTGGGAATACCACTTGTCAATTTCCAAGACTTGATTTATTTTCAGTTGTTTATTTTTGTTTGAAATGCTGTAAAAACTATCTTTACTTTACACATTAATAAATTTTATATGCAGGTGGTTGCATACATTCCCTGTTGCTGCTATTCTGGCTGGTGAAGAAGAGTTCGGAACCGGCATCAACTTCAACAGAATGCTATTGGAAGAAGCCTACGCTGTCCACAGCTAGTACAGCACATATCTTAGCCAAAGATATATCTTTCCAAAGGCAAAGAAACCAACTCTGGCTCCAAAAGATCCTTCCGTTTCGGCATCTTTTTATGAAGAATGCAAGAAGAGGAAAATAGAAAAATATAGATCTAGATTCTGATTATATATGTAAGTTTTCAACAAAATTTAAGTGTTAAATTAAAAATGTTCATGCTGAGAACTCGAAGGGACTGAAGGCCATCACCAAAGGCGTAAGGGGGCGATTAAGTCTCGATTTTGTTAGTTATAATACTTACTTATAATGCAATAAACCAATCTGCATTCAATGCTCGAATAAACTATTGCTGCTGCCAAAAATGGCTATTACAAGTATTTATATAAAAATTATAGCTGAATAACCTGGCTGATTATTGGTCTTTAAGAGTTATAAATAAAATATATATATATATAGTGTATCTCTTGTTTAAAAGTAGGTATTAATATTTTTTTGTTACAATTTATAGGAGAATATGTTAAATTTAAGTTGATTAATATTGTAAGTAATATTATTCGTAATAGAGTTCATTTTCAGTATGAGGGGGCCAGTTATTGGCGATTTATCTTATCAATATTTTTTAATAAATGCCTAAGACCATCAAAATAGTAAATTTTATTTAAATGTAATTCTAACAACACATTTATATGCCTAGATGTTAGTAACTAGTTTATAAGAACCATTTTATTTGATAATTAAAATAAATAAAGCTATATATCTTTAAGGTAAATACGTCGTCGAAATCCGCCACAGGCATTGACCTCAAGACCTGGCCGCATTACAAGATTTGTCACACTGGATGCGTTCTGCGGTGGTGGTCAGGTCAAATTGTACGCAGCCCGCATTATGTATGAACAACACTGTCGGTCTCTATATATTGCGTATCGTATCGTATATCTATACAAAATATATAGAGACCGACAATGTTGTTCATACATAATGCGGGCTCCGCTCAATTTGACCTGACCGCGACCGCAGAACGCATCCAGTGTGGCAATTCCTTACCTCTGCACTGCTATGCCTAGCCTTTGAGCGAGGTAAACGCCAGCCCTGGGGTCACCTGAGGCGAGAACCAACTATGGGATAAAATAAAAATCATGTTTTATTTTTAACTACTCTTTATTATCTCATCTTGCAAGTTTATCAGACCGCAAGCAATAATTACTATTTCATCCAAATAAGAAACATATTTGTAGTGAACTTCAGAATGTGGCTTCAAAATTGAGAATTCTCTTACGTGTCGGATTGCCCTTTCGACATGTATTCTTAAACTAGCTATTACTTTACTCTTCATAGCTTCCGCCACAGTTTGCTTTACTCCACTAAACACACTCAGAGGCCTAAGTAATTTCATTCCGCGAGCGTTCAACAGACTTTCAATTTCTTTAAACCCCCTATCAGCTAAAACAACAGCATTTGGTTCCAAAGTATCTAGTAAATTACTTCCTTCTACCATAGCCTTGTCGGAAATTGCCCCAGAAATAAGCTTGCCAATCTTAAATCTTGTGTTTGTGGATTTGTCCATCATGTTAACAGTAGCCTGAACTGTAACTTGTACCTGAAAATTAAAAATGAAATCTGTTTTTACAAACTGGAAGGTCTAGAATACATAGACAGACATACACAATATATTGTAGAAAATACAGCATTAAACTGTTTCAAGATCTATCAATCTTCTGTGGTCATGCATTATAATTATACATTACTAGCTGTTTGTCGCGACTTTGTCTGTGTAGAATTTGGTTATCCCTATCCCGCGGGAACAATGCTTTTTTGCGGGATAAAATATGTAGCCTATGTCTCTCTCCGACCCTTCAACTACACTCACCGGCAAAAAATTTGGCCCACCAGTCCACCTTTCATACAAATGAGGTCACTTTGATGTCTTGGTTCTCCACTAGGCGGTGCTTTGGCTGTGATCTGATGATGGCTACTCCGAGCATTGATAAAGGACATTCAGAGTTCCTAATATACCCACATGATTGCATTTGCGTTTAACACGGAAATTATACACATTTAGAAAAATAGCTAAAATGGCAATAAAATGAATGAAAATCTCAGTGCTGTAAAAATTCTCTTGCTGTGGTGTAAACTGGTTGTTGAATCAGTTGTGTGTGTTAGAAACTGTGGACCACCATTATTGATGCTCTGGATATCCATCATCAGATCTCAACCGGGGCACTACCCTGGTGTAGAAACAAGGCATCAAAGTAGCCTCGTTTGTATGAAAGGTGGACTGTGGGCCAAATTTTTTGCCGGTGAGTATACAGGGTTAGTATATTTTTCAAACAAATGTTTTTTGTTTTACGACTTTTTAAAATGAAGCACTTTTTTTTCCATACAAATACACAGAGTATCGTAAAAATAAGAGGAAATCTCAAATTTTCAAAACGTTATTACATCAAAAATATTAAGTTATGACAAAAGCCGTAAAACAAAAAACATTTGTTTAAGTGGTAGGAGTTTAGGGTTAAAAGGATGCTAGTGAATTACAAATAAACCTGTATATCCATACCAAAAAACACTGCAATCCATTGCTTACTTTCGACGTGAAAGAAGGACAAAACTAACAAAAAAACACACAAGCATACTTTCACATTTAAAATATTAGTGTGGATAGAGATAATGAACTCGTGGCCTCATACAAAACACATTATCTACCACAAAGATAAAACATAACTTTTATTAACCCCAAACACAAAAAGATATAGTGTATTAACACTATATCAGTGAATAAAGGCTATTTTTATTTTTTTAAACTTTGATTTTATTTTATAACTTTGACCGCTATGTGTGTGTGTGTGTGTGTGTGTGTCTGTCTGTGGCATCATAACTGTTAAACGGGTGAACCGATTTTGGATGCGGTTTTTTTATTTAAAAGCAGATTTCTTGGCGATGGTTTTTAGATAGGTTTCATCAAAGTTGGTCCAGCCATTTCAAAGTTATTAGCTCTTTTGCATGCTGCGGAAGGGATCTCAGACTTATTTAATTGCGTGGTGGGTTTTTAAATTTTTTAATTTATACTTATGTTCACTCAACTGTTCTAAAAATTATCACAGGATAGACTGCCATACACATGCTATAAAGTATGACTTAAAATAAAATTATTAAATATCCAAATGCACTAGTTTAAGCAAAACAATGCTACACCATCTCTCGCAAGAGCGGAGAAATTTTTATAAAGTTATTTCATCTTTTTTTTTAAGGTATAGGGGGCAAACGAGCGGACGGATTGCCTGATGGTAAACGATTACCGTTGCCCATGGACACCTGCAACTCCAGAAGAGTCACAAGTGCCTTGCCGGCCTTGAATCAGAATTGAATATTAGAGTTTAGGTATCATAGCATCTTACCTTAAATTGAGGGCAAGAACCAGATGTACTGGGCTTATTTATTCCCTCATATTTCCTTTTCTTAGGTTCTGGTTCCGAGAGTAATTTTGCCAAATCAGATCCACATTCATCTGATTGTAATCCACCAGACACCTGCAATTCTTGGTTTAAAGAAACTGATATAACAAATACAAAATAATAAAACAATATAAATATTACAGGACATTCTTACACAAATCAAATTATTATAAGCCCCATAGTAAGCTCAATAAGTTTTGTGTTATGGGTATGGGTAGCTGACAACATATAATAGATATAAATACACAGAAAACCCCCAAGACAGAAGAATAAGTATCTGTACTCATTACACCAGTAGTTGCCATGGCCGGGATTCAAACCCAAGTAGGCAAATAGGCTAAACAGGGCAGCAATTATATTATTGAATAATACTAGCTGTTGCCCGCGACTTCATCTGTGCAGAAATTTTATACTGGAAAAATGCATAGTTCTCGCGGGATAGCAATTACCCACCTATGTCACTTTCCAGTCCTTCAACTAACTATCTTCACACTAAAAATCCGTTGCTTAGTTTCAACATAAAGGAAGGACAAACAAACACACTTTCACATTTATAATATTAAAGTATGGATATCTTAAATCATAATACCTTTTCCTGTAAATTAACTCCAATATTTCTAAGTCTTGCTGTAGGTTTGAATCTTGGTTCTTGGTTTTCAGATTTAAAGTAAAAGTTTATCAAATCTTTAGGCTGTAATAAGAAATTAGATTTGTATTAATTTAGCAATATCTAGAAGCTTTATTAACAGAATAGAGAAAATCTTTAAATCTTAAATGTGAGAGAACACTGGGTACAACAACATAGGTAGTTACTTATTTAAAAACAACCTATGATTCAAAAAGTTGAAATTCTATATTCAAATATTTATTCTGCAAAAATATAATATATAATATGCATCGAAAGGCTCTTTTACATGTCTTTTTTGAGTCTACTAGCCACATTCGGAAAGACCATCTGCAAAGAAGAACAAGTCGCAAGAAATTTAGCAGGAAGGCTTGGTATGAAAATAATAATGTCTCAAAGGGATACATAACACAAAAAATGATACATTGATTTATGTTTATATTTATTGTACTTACATCAAAGTGGTCCTCGCAGCAATATTGTGTAAAACACTGGAAATACTCCACATTGACTTGATTACACCAGCTTTGGCGTAAGTCTTCCCGGATGCGAACTATTGTTTTTGAAGAATTTTTAGAATTATTCTTACACGCAGGAACAAAACATTTCCTGTATTCTTCCATTTTTTAAGAATTTTTGTGTAAAAAATCGAAAACAACCGTATAACCTAAGATTCATTTATGTCAGTGTCTCAGTGACAGTGAAGTGACAGATGAACTTTTTGGTTCGAAAGCTTTTTTATTTCATAACTAAAGTCCAAGACAGAAACAGCCGACGAGGAAAGTCAAACAAAGGTCATTTGTATATTTATGAAAATATCCTGAATCATTTAATATTTTTTCGAATCAAATGTCTGAAATTGTTTATAAACCTCATATCTCGAAATGGTTTTGGAAATAGCACTTAAGAAAAAAAATGAACAATCCCAATTGTGACGAAAATAATGTAAAACGCAACTTCCGCTGGTGTTGTTTTTAAACCAGTTTCATATGTGACAATTAAGGCAAAACTAAACTAAATTAATGATGAAGCTCTTGTAGGAGCGTCTCCCAACATCTATAGACGCGGAATCGGGTTAAACCGATCTAAAAAGGCTTATTGTCCACATAAGAGTGAAAAGACGTTAATCGGCTCGGCTCCGCGGGCCGAATTAAGCCGAACCGATCAACGATTTTTCACTCTTAAGTTTAAGCCGATTCCGCGTCGATAGGGATATCACGATATTCGTCAGATACGTTATTGGTCAGATACGATTTAGGATAGATTCGCTAATCATACGATTATACGATCGCCCAGTTTATTGCCAGATTTGTTTAGAAGCCATATATGTGTTAAATAAATGATCTGACGTTTAGCTAAACTGACGACTGAAACTGCATCTGACCAAAAACAGAACTGACGGATATCGTGATATCCGTCGATAGACGTGGGGGGGACTAGCTTAGGCCGGCTTGCGCGGACCTGAGTTAGCTACTTAACTCCAAGTTAACTGCTAACCCAGGGTTAACAAGTGTCACAATGTATGGAACTGTCATTCTTAACCCAGGTTACCGATTTAATTTTTTAACCCTGAACAGTGCAAGTGGCCCTTACAGACTTGTCTTGGTACAGGTGTGCGCGTGTCCTCGCGCTCCGTTTGCGTCGTCGCGCAGCTTCGCGTACCACGGCACGCGGCACGCGCACTGCGAGAGCGCGGCCGGCGCCGACGCCGCCGCGCGGCTCGCCGCCGCCGCGCGCCCGCCCCGCGGCTGGGCGCCGCTGCAAGTGCCAGGTATGTACCATCGACAAAGAGGTCGCCTGGACACCTTGAGAGGGTTTATACCTGCTGAGCTGGCAACGTTGCATTTTTGTTAGTTTTTCTCGATTATTCCATAAAAATTTAATGAAAATTAAAAATGTTTTGTATACAAATTGTTCTAATATATATGTTAATGTGTCTACTGCAATAATAATTCGTGATAAGACTTTTATTTTCTTTAAAAACGAACAAATTATTACCTAACGGTTTTTCAACGTTGCCAGCTCTGCAGGTATAAACCCTCTTAAATGTCCATTTTGCTTGCAGTGGCTAGACATATTTTGTCCGCTCAATTCCACCAATGAACTTCAACGGCTGCTAGCAAATTTGTTTTGAAACTGGGTAGGCCTCGGGTTTGTCGACTGTACGTCAATAATCAAGTCATAGACGTCGTGAACAAAATGCTTTGCTATCGTGTAAACTCGGAAACTATCACGCGTGCCCATCAATTATCAGTAGCGCGGCAGCACGGGGTCGGTTACAGGGATCCCAGCTGTTCATCTACCCGCTCGAGTCTCAAAGGGCTAACAGCTTCAGCTCATTTAGGCTCCAAGTGCCTGCCAAGCACCAGCAGATGTTCCTGCGCTCCGACTTCTGGCCGGAGGGTGTCGTGTTCCGTTGTGTTAGGGAAGCGACGAAGACGTCTTTAAAAAATCCCTAAAAAGTTGTATTATTTAAGTTTTATTGTCTTTTTATTTGTATTTTTGAATTTTACAGCGCATTGGTGTTATACTGTAATGCTGTAATTTCATTGATTTTAAAATTAAATTTTATATATTAGAAGATGTTGATTTAGTTAATTTGGTGTTTAATGTTCCCACTGATTCGCTTTCCTCAATACAAACTGTTATTC
This sequence comes from Archips xylosteana, assembly GCA_947563465.1. Classification (NCBI taxonomy): domain Eukaryota; kingdom Metazoa; phylum Arthropoda; class Insecta; order Lepidoptera; family Tortricidae; genus Archips; species Archips xylosteana. Next base: position 12,531,274 of record OX387364.1, on the reverse strand, counting down.
ACAGATAAGAACCAGCTAGTCAGTGACGCGGGAAAGCTGACCGTGTTGGATTCGCTGCTGAAAAGACTGAAAGAGAGAGGTCACAGAGTGCTTATTTACAGCCAGATGACGAAAATGATCGATTTGCTAGAGGTATGGGATACTTTGTCAACGGAAAATGTTGCTTACCATTCTTGATACTTCTTTCATACTCAGAGGAATACAGACCATGAAATCGCAAGTTATAAAGGACCACCAGAGCCTCTTCGAACTCACACTAAAGCCCTCCTTGATTTTATGCACGGTTCTGAATGTCCAAAGTTAATATATCGAATGTATTAAAATATCAAAAGGGTCAAAAATAGAAAAGATTTTTTTTACCTTTATGTTTTGAGGATGTTTTAAAATGACACCTTATAGAACCCATTAGGTTAGGTTAGGTTAGTTTTATAACCATCTTAAATGAATTACGGTTTCAGAAAAATCGGTATTATGACCCATTCGATATGCCAGATAAGCCAGTGTCCAATTTACAACCGCAATGAAGCACTATGTTTAGCCTTCGTGCTGTACTTTTTTGCAAAAATGTTTACTTATGTGTATTGTGTTGTTGTAAATGAATGTAATTTCTTTCTGTCTTTCTTTATATGCCTCTTGATTTTTCTACAATACATTGCTCGTTTGGCAGGAATACATGTGGCACAGAAAACACAAGTACATGCGGTTAGACGGGTCGAGCAAAATCTCCGCGCGACGCGATATGGTCGCCGACTTCCAGGTATTTCACACTATTTTCCTATTCTGAACATTTTACTCGTAAGTTTCAACTGAAATTTAATTATGTTGTTTTGTTTTCATGAATTAGATTAACCCGTCGAGCGACCTAGGCACACACCGTGTGCCTAAACTAGCTGTCAAAATTTGCAAATTTTTGTTTCTAGTTTCGATCACCTTTTAACATAGGGTACTTAGAAAAAATTACCCAAAAATGTCGCCGATCGCGCGACGGGTTAAGCTAAAATTACCCATTGTCTCCAAAGCTTACCCGAGTCAGAAGTGGTAAAAAGTGATTCTTACATTCAGCGAACGAAAAAAGCATATAGAACGCAAGCTTCCTGCAAAATTCCAGTTTAAACGGGGCAATTATTCCAACTACGCATGCGTCTTGTAGTACCAGTAAGAAATAGCTAAAATATCAGCCGATTTTCTATTACCCAAAACAAATAAACGTGATTGGTCAATTTCAAAATGAATGGCTGGGATTGTATCCTAGCTCTGACATTTTATGTGTCTAAAATGGCGGTGACAGTGAGAACGCTTAACTGATGGATGGTTGCATGCAACGAAGAGTCATTTTCGTAGGCTAAATCGTCGTAATTAATTACATTTGATTTTAAGCTTTATTTTGATTTAAAATATCATAAGATAACTAACTTAATTAAAAAAAAAAACAAAATTTAAGCTGTTTATTTCAAGCAAAGAACATTACAAAACATGCAAAACGAGGTGTAATTAGGTGTTATAATACCTTTAAACACTATGCGTATAAAACCTACTCCAAAAAATTGCACTTAAACTATAAAAAGATAACTGCGTAATTTCATTTCTTTAATTTACTTACAATTTATCTTTTATCAAAAGTTGTTGCACTGTAATATTATTTGGATAGCTAAATTTCACAGTTATTTTCTTACTTTTTAGTGCAGTTTTTGTCCCTTTTATTGTTTTTGTTAAAAAATAAATTTATTTCTGACTTTTCTCGTATAGATAATTAGTCTAATTAGAATCAATAGTCTAGTTAGGATGACCCAGATCAATTGCAATAAATAGAAAAAAAACATTGTTCGCACTATATTCCTAAACTGTATGAAAACTTATGAAATTGCGCTACCTTTTTCGAACAATGTATACAAATTGTTATGTGCGTGCATGAAACCATGTATCTCAACAAATAAAGATTTAAATGTTTAATAGGTATCTTAGGTACCCTTTCATTCACCTATAAACATTTTGATGATGTAAGGTTGCATAACACCATACCCAGGGCTGGGCAAAATACATGCTTTGCTTTAATTAAAATACAAATTACAAAATACTATCTCGCATGTATTTAAAATACGAAATACAAAATACTTTTAAATCGGGTATTTGAAATATAAAATACAAAATACAGTATTTCAGGTATTTTTATTTAAAATACAAAATACAAATTACAAAATACTAAGTAGAATTAAAACGAATCCAACCCGGCATGGGCAAGCAGAGTAAAAGAAAATCACTCTCTTTAAACATGAAACTACCGTGAGGTCGTGAGACTCACTCATAGTGAAACAATACAGATTATGGTCCGAGAGCTGGCACCAATTTTTGGGTAGGTGTTTGAGGCAAGCTGAAAACTTGTCACATACTTCTTCTATTATACCCCAACACGAAACTGCAGACCTGGCTGGTGAGTAGCGTGGCTAAATGAAACCATGAATTTTTAATTTTTTTTTGGTTCCAAAAATATATTTAGGCAATATGCAATTTATATATGTTGTAGTTTAATGTTTAAAGAATAAAAAAAAATAATACGGCAGACGATTTAGTCGGGGCTTTAATATTGCCAGGCGCGAGCAAACATGTTTTTCATAAAAATATAAAAAATGTATTTGAGGCAACTTGAAATTTTAATAGGGTATTATTTATAACAAAAAATAAGATTCTCAAAAAGACAGGTCATTTTGGTGGGACTTTCTACCTGCCAGGTGATCTAACAAATATACTCACTCGCACGGATATATCATTTGTTAGATCACCTGGCAGGTAGAAAGTCCCACCAAAATGACCTGTCTTTTTGAGAATCTTATTTTTTAGTTATAAATAATACCCTATTAAAATTTCAAGTTGCCTCAAATACATTTTTTATATTTTTTGAAAAATAAAAATATGTTCGCACGCGCCTGGCAATATTAAAGCCCCGAATAAATCGTCTGGCTTATTTTTTTTTTATTCTTTAAACATTAAACTACAACATATAAAAATTGCATATTGCCTCAAATATATTTTTGGAACCAAAAAAATAAAAATTAAAAATTCATAGGTTCATTTAGCCCCGCTACTCACCAGCCAGGTCTGCAGTTTTGTGTTGGGGTATAATAGGAGAAGTATGTGACAAGTTTTCAGCTTGCCTCAAACACCTACCCAAAAATTGGTGCCAGCTCTCCTACTATTACTCACGTTTCAAAACGAGTCGAGTTTAACTCGACAGTTTCGGGCTAATCCGTAACCCTTCCTCTCGGAAGAGCACGCTACGGCTGTGCCAAACGTGCACTCAAGTACGCTACGGCCTGAAATACCTATGTCGACTTAAACTAGTTTTGAGACGTGGGTAATCCGTATTATTTTACTAAAAATTACTCTCATGAAAGGAAACTAGGTACTTTTACTGATTAAAAGCAGAGTTTCCTTTCCTAAACACCAGACTTAAGTGTTATCTGCCTCTCATAGGGGAATGAATAAAGTCATGTCTACACCGGTGCGTTTTCATGTTCAACTTAAGATCGCTAAATGAAATCTAAATGTATTTTGTTCAAATGTATTTTGAAGTCATAAGTATTTGAAATACTAATTACAAAATACCTTAGCATCAGGTATTTGAAATACGAATTACAAATTACATTTTCAGCGGGTAATTGAAATACAAATACTAAATACGTATTTGTATTTCAATTACGTATTTCAATTACAAGTAATTCAAATACTGCCCAGCCCTGACCATACCTATACAAAATCTGTTACGATTAAAAAAATGAAACATGTATGTTTACGGCTTTATTTACATATGAAAAGTGATTCCATCTTTTTTTATGTTTTCCAGAGTGATTAACACACCATTTCACTGCACAATAAGGCATATTTTTTTATTTTTCTGACCACTTCATACAACTGTTACGCTGCGCCGCCATGTGCAAACTAAACAGCCGTTTGACACAGTTTTGATGCCCCACCTTCTTTGACACAGTTTAGGTGGTGTCGTTTTGCGATGCTAGTTGTGATTCTATGCTTTTTTCGTTCGCTGCTTACATTGGACATTTTTTACAATTATTGTTTGTTGTAATTATTTCATTTCGATTAGACGTCAATACGACGGTCGGATATGTGATATTCTAAAATTCTCACAGAAGAATTTATGGTCTAAGAGCCGTTGAAGATCGACCTTCACCAATCTGATAACTCTATGAGACATATTTTTTGTCAAATATAATTTATAAACAAATATGCCTATGATAACTTGCCTATCGAAAAGTGTTCATAGCTATTTTTTTTTTGTTTTATTGTGGAGTGCCTTTAGCCATCTTCCAGCTCCATCATCAGCCCCTGGTTACCATCTGGGATCAAAGTACTCGTCAAGACGAATCAAACGAGTCCAAATTCAAGGGGTTGTGTCGTTTTATTGTGGAGTGCCTTTGGCCATACTGAATTAATGAAATTTTGAATTACCCCATTGAGTTTGGACTCGTTTGATTCGTCTTGACGAGTACTTTGATCCCAGATGGTAACCAGGGTCTGATGATGGAGCTGGAAGATGGCTAAAGGCACTCCACAATAAAACGAAAAAAAAAAATCTATGAACGCTTTTCGATAGACAAGTTATCATAGACATATTTGTTTATAAATTATATTTAATAAAAAATATGTCTCATCGAGTTATCAGATCGGTGAAGGTCGATCTTCCACGTCTCCTCTACTATTACAAAACAGTCGCGAGTTTGAGGTCGCTCAGTCCAAATTATACAGTAAAAATAAAAAAGTCGTCATCACTCATAGAAAAACCACGTCTGAAACTGAAAAATCAGTGGGCGGCCTCATGTCTCCTTGGTAGTAAATACATGCCCAAACTTACCTCCATCACGTCACCTAATGCTCATAAAAATTTGCCGATATGAACTGCTTATAACTAAATGCTTAAAAAATCACTGGTTTTTTAGAATACAGTAGTTCAAAACTGCCAACAGAGGGCAGTTGGTTGAGTTGGGAAATGGTTGGAGCTGAGATGGTCTACGCTGTGTGTGAATGTGATAGAATATATTATGTTGTGTGTACCAGGCCCGTACCGATATCTTCGTGTTTCTGCTGTCGACGCGCGCCGGCGGGCTCGGAATCAACCTCACTGCCGCTGATACTGTGAGTATTATTAAACGATATGAAAAAAAAAAAAAATTGGAATTTTTAAAAACCCTTGACGCAAAAAAAAAAAACTATAAAGTAAAAATATTTTATTCTTTTCGACTTTTTAACTAAGAACCAACTTAATCACGTCAGCTTTCAAACAAAAAAAAACCGCGTCATAATCGATCTATTCGTTTTTGCGCTGAGTTTAAAAAAATGTGGTTCTTCTTTCGTCTGAACGTTTTTTATGTATGTTCATCGATAACTTCGACATCGGGGTCCCAATGAGTAAGGGTTAATAGTTGCCGCGAATTGGTTCTAATATATTTTTTCAAAATCATTTCAACAAAATTGTAACTAACTGTTAGGGTATAGAATGTAAATCTGAACTCGGCCGATCGAATCAAACGTATATAAAAGAACGAGAGCACCTACACTGCTACGGTACGCCACCACGGTACAGTGAAATTACAAAAAATTGAACACCATAAAGTTTACCACTGACAGATGGTTTGCCTTCATTTCATATTCAACTTTAACAACCTACAAATAAAGCCAATTTTAGGATACTGTTACCCACGTTTGCAGATTTTGTAATAGCTACTTTATTTGTATGGTATTAAAGTTGGAAATGAAATGAAGGCAAGCCATCTGTCAGTGGTAAACTAAAAGTAAACGTATTGTAGCAGTGTAGGTGCTCGTTCCTTTAAATACGTTTGATTCGATCGGCCGAGTTTGGACGAAGACCTCCGAACATACTTCGGCCGACAACGGATTAGGTTGACTCGTACCGTAACAGATGGACTTTCAAAGCAATTTTTCCTAGGATTACTCTATTGACCTGTGTTTTACTCACTAGGTGATATTCTACGACTCAGATTGGAACCCTACGGTGGACCAGCAAGCGATGGACCGCGCGCACAGACTCGGCCAGACCAAACAAGTCACCGTGTACCGTCTCATCTGCAAAGGGACTATCGAGGAGCGAATCATGCAGCGTGCGAGGGAGAAGAGTGAGGTAAACTAAGCAGTTTGTAGGGTTCTGTAGCTCAAAACAACAAAAAGGAAGCCGTATAGGATTATCTGGGTGCTTAATAGAGCGGGACAGTACTTCTAGCCAGCCCATCGCTTACAACTCTATAAGGCGCAGGATAGGCTGCACATATAGTACTGTTCTCATCTCTGAGCTGGGGCACCCAAGTATCAAATTCATCCATTTGATAGCATCCAACGTAGAGCTGCTTGATTTGCCGGTAATCAGGCACTCTCTGGCCTACTCGATCCTTTGGCTTTGCGAAGGGATGTGGCGTCTATCTGCATATTATACCGTATTTATCATGGGGAGTGTTCTGACAAACTGTTCGAATTGCTGCCTGTGGCTAAATTCCACTACCGCACATCGAGGAACCCTTCCATCCTCACCATCTTGATGATTGGCAGTCTAGTACCGTGCGTTTTAAGCGAAACTTTTTACCTCGCACGACGATGATCTGGAATCAGCTTACTGCGGCAACATTCCCGGAGCATTACAACTTAGGGATCTTTAAAAAACGAGCCTACCAATTCCTAAAATGGTCGGCAACGCACCTGTGATTCCCCTCATGTTGCAGGTGTCCATGGGCGACGGTGATCGCTCTCTATCAGGTGACCCGTCTGCTCGTTTGCCCCCACTTATATAAAAAAAAAGTTCAACAGACTCAACAGTGAATTACAAGATTGACTAAAAATTCCTTCAACCTATTTCGTTAAGAATTATTTAGGAAAATACATCTAGTTCAAAGAAAACAGAAAATAAAATATTTTGATCTATTTTATTTAAATCAGATAAGCATATTTTTCGCTTTTTATAAAATACCGATTTTTTTGTTGCGAATATTTTATCAAATTGTTTTATTTCAAAAATAGGTTATATGATAAAAGAAAAATTATAATATGCATAGTATTGCGTAGGTATTTCACCTTAAGATAGAATGCATTCACATTTTCATTCACTCACTCATTTCATTCATTCACTACTTTTATTGCAATGCAATCAGTACTTTTTGCAGCTGTGTGCGTAATCATTCGCCTCAACCCTCGTGGCGTTACCTATACCTATCCCTAAGAACGTCAAACTACCAAATTGTATGTACCTCCGATAGCGGGGTATACTTGTGTAGTTATGTATGACTAATCCGGTCTTTGAGGCAGCAAGGAGTTTTATTAAGGCTACTAAAGGATTTAGGCTTAAAGATAAAGCAGTGGGGAGGATGATAATGTGAGAGTTGGTTTGCTCACGAAAACCTTAACTGTGAATGTGATATTTCGTTTTATTTATATATTTTAAATTGTTCGTTATTTTCTAATCAGATTCAAAGGATGGTGATAAGCGGCGGTAATTTCAAGCCAGATACGTTGAAGCCGAAGGAGGTCGTCTCGTTGTTGTTGGACGACGAAGAAATTGAACTCAAATGTAAGTAACCGTCTTTATATACACCCCTAATAGTAGAGTGCAATAATAATGAATAAAAAGTAAACGAGGACGAGGATTTAGCGTAACTGGGTCAATCAACTATTTTACCCACACTTTGGGTGTCTCCGGCGTTACCAAAATTGTCTCTGGCTTGATAAAATGTACTGAAGCAGAGTTGATGCCAATCTTCGTGGCGAGGGAGTTGCGCAAATTGCCTCCAGTCACCTTTGATCACATAGATGTAACGAGATTATTAAAAGATATTATATCTCTAAAGGAATTATTATATTTGTAATAGGCTTAACTTATGTAAGATGGCGGGTATAAATGTTCACCATCAATTAAATTACAGGAAAACCATTTTTACTTACAAACATCTGCAATTGTTTGGAAAAATGTCACGGACAGACTAGTGTGGGTAAAAAAGTTGATTGACCCAACTACGATAGCTACAGTTGATGACGTAAGATACAAGAGTATGAGAATAATGTTATATAAAAGTTTTTGATTTTATGCTTTATGCTTTTTAATGTCGGATTTTGGCTTAGCTTTGACCGTGTGGTGTAAAAGATATGCGTTTTCACATCGAATGTCTCGAGATTCATGTGTGTTATTTTGTACAGATCGGCAGAAGTCTGAAGAAAAGAAACAAGAAGAAAGAGAGCGGAAACGGAAATCGGCCGCTCTACCTCCCGTGAGTACACTGAGCTGTTTTATAGCTTAAAATATTATAATAATTATAAATAAAAATACAGGTAGAAGGTTAGTTTACGCTAGCCAAGTTGGTTCTCTATCGGTTGTCCGAATTTCATGTGCAATAATGTTTCTTTTTCGATAAATTAAATTTGTCATAGAGTGATTTATTTCCTACGATTTTTTTTCAGAACTTTTATTGAATTTACTTTTTACTAACCTAACCTACTGGATTTTATAAGGATTTGCCTTCCGGTCGTGCCTAAAATATGTACGACGTTCCCATAATACCAGATTTTTCAAAATACTACATTAGTTATTTGGGAGTTTTCAGAAAAAAATGTACCCGTTTTGCCTTAATTATCCTTAATTTTCCATACAAAATTTATTGGTCAGTTTTGTGACGGTCCATACAACATGTATGGTTAACTGCGTCACAAAGCTGACAGTTAAAAGTGGGACACTTTTTTTTATTGCTTAAATCGATAGTGCTTGTGATTCTGAGTAGAAATAACCCAAAATTTGTTAGGTTTTTTAAAAAAAGTACTGGGTACACTTTTTTTCTGAAAATGCCCATTTACCACATTTCTAGCTTACCACATTCTCATTTCACTACATAAAAAAATCGAAGACTACTCAAGGAGGGACTACTTCATGGTTTTGGTGGAATGTCTTATTTTGGACATCTGGTGTAATGGGAATGTAATAAATAGGTAATGTAGTATTTAGATAAATCTGGTAATCTAGGAATGGGGTAGCTATCATTTTATCGAAAAACGTTTCACAACTGATTCGTTTCGCAAAATTATCGTTTTAATGCATGCATTTCTTTCTGAAACTGTATATATTTCAGGATTTTTATAAAACAAACCTAACCTTACCTATCGGGTTCTACACGATGGTCTTGAAATAAATCCTGAAATATTTAAAGTTTCAGAAAAAAATGCCGGTATTGAAACGATACTTGTTTATAACAACATTTAAATTAATTATTATAAAATAAAACGCATGAATCTTTTCTTATGACAGAAGAAGAATGCTTTATTTTTTTTTAAAAGTGTTTTTATGAAATTGTTGATGGCCAGTATCATTTGAGCCATTTATTAGAAAAAGTATTTATGTTACTAACATAAACATCCCCACTACAAATAACATAAATTAAAACAAAACAAAAAAGCAAAAATAAAATCTAAGTTAATTTCTTTAAAAACAAAATAATTCTTATTTACCTACTTAAACAAGGTTTAGAGTCAATCATAAAATGGTAAAAGGGAAACTTTAGTTATAGATCTTTTATGAATTTTACCATCAGGAGTTCGTACGTCTACAACCCGCACACGGTTATCAGGACCCGTAAACACCTTACATATCCTGGCCATGGGCCAATGTAATATAGGACAATTATCTAATCGAAGTATTACAAGCTGACCATCTTTTAAATTGCTATTAGTCTCTTTCCACTTTGGTCTGCTTTGTAATTGACACAAATATTGTGTGGACCAAACTTTCCAAAAGCTTTGCTTAATTCTAGTGCATTGTCGCCAGAACGATAGCCTATTTTGCGGTACTTGAGTATAATTATTTTCAGGAAACATGGTCAGTGGCGAACCAACTAAAAAATGTCCCGGAGTCAAATATGCAAAATCTGTAGTATCTCTTGTTAATGGCGTCAATGGCCTGGAATTAAGTACTGATTCAACTTGAGATATCACAGTATTAAATTGTTCATAGGTTAACACGGTGTTTCCTATAACTTTTTTAAAGTGATTCTTAGCACTTTTTACACCGGCCTCCCACAGGCCACCAAATATTGGTGAATAACTTGGAATAAATCGAAAATGTATACCTTGAGTACATGCATAATTAATAATTCTATCGGAATCTCTTTTACACAAATCATAAAGTTCCTTAAGATGATTATTAGCACCTTTGAAAACTGAACCATTATCGCAATATATATTTGCGGGCAGGCCTCTACGCGATACAAAACGTTTAAAGCAAGCTAAGAAGCAATCAGTAGACATGTCTGATGCCAACTCTAAGTGTATACATTTCGTTGCAAAACATACAAAAACTACAACATAACCTTTTGTAACCAGGCTTCTACGAATGCGACCTTGTTTGACTTGAAAAGGTCCACAGTAGTCGATTCCTACATTTAGAAAAGGCCTCACTTTACTAACTCTATGTACAGGCAACGATCCCATCAGTTGGCGAGAAGCCTCAGCTTTCAACTTAAAACATGTGATACATTTACTAAGAACTCGTTTAACTTCCCTGTTTGCACTTATTATCCAATATTTAAGCGACAAACTAGCTAAAGTTAATTTTCGACCTGCATGTAACATTGTCAAGTGCTCTTTCCTAATTATCAAATCAGTAACGTGGCATTTCTTTGGCAATATTACAGGATGCATTTGATCATAGGATAAGTTGGCATTTTGCAATCTGCCCCCGACGCGTAAAATGTTATTTGCGTCTATGAAGGGGTTAAGAGATTTCATATTCGATTTAATGACTTTATCTTTTCTTAAAGATTTAATTTCATTGGAGAAGTAACATTGCTGATAAAAAGAAATAATTCTAAGCAACGCTTGACTTAACTCTTGTGGTGTCAGATTTTTTTGACTGACGCGCTCAGTACGGTCTTTCCTACAATTGTTAATAAATCTATAAACATAACCTGTGACATATTGCATTTTTGACAAATTAGAACAGTTCTTGAAAATTGGCAGTAGATGCTCAACTTGATTGTTTGAGCAAGAATAATTATTATCATCAATATCATCTTGCAAAATTGTTAATACATTAGAGTCAATGTTTTGATGTTCAGAGTTTTGTTCCATAGTGGATTTTAAAATAAAATGTGGCCCATGCCACCACATGTGACTCTCAGCTAAAATCTGAGGACTAATCCCACGCGACAGACAGTCTGCTGGGTTTGATGCGCTAGGCACATAGTGCCACATGCTTGACTCTGTAAGATTATTGATCTTTTGATGCCTATTATGGACAAAAACTCCTAATTTTGTAGCATCCAAATTTTTAATCCAAGCTAACGCTACCTGAGAATCCGTGAATAACATAACTTTATCCACGTGAGGTAAAGCCGATTTGACTCTATCATAGAGCTGAGCAAGAAGTAGAGCGCTGCTGAGCTCCAGCTTAGGAATCGTGAGCTTGTTTTTTAATGGAGCGACGCGAGATTTGGCACAAAGTAAATTTACAACAACTTTCTCATTTAAATATGTACAACGTAAATATATACAACAGCCATAAGCAGTGAGACTAGAGTCACAGAATCCTATAAGTTGTACTGAAATAGCGTTTTTTATACAAAGGTTTCTATTTACATAAATCGGCTCCATATTTTGTAGCGATGAATGAAATTCATTCCATTCATTTAACAAATCAGTCGGCAACAAATCATTCCAACTTAACTTGGATTGCCAAACTTTTTGAAGATAAAGCTTGGCAACAATCAATATTGGTGCAATTAAACCCAACGGATCATAAAACCTTCCAATACATGAAAGGACTCCAGCTTTGGTATTTATACTCTCTGATGTCATTGTTGCCGGAAAGCACAGTTTGAATTTATCGGCCTTAACGTCATAAACTAAACCTAAAGCCTTCAAAACGAGAGAGTCTTTATCGAAATCAACGTCATCAAAATACTGTTTATCTAAGGGTATATCGCCCAATAATTGCAAATTATTTGAACTCCACTTATGAAGGCTGAAACCACCTAAAGAAAGCAACTCAATGAGCTGTCTTTTGAGTTCAGTGGCGCCCTCTAGTGTCATGCTCCCTGAAATAATATCATCAATGTAGCAATTATTAAGCAATGCATGCGATGCAAGTGGATATTTACAGCCAAATTTATTAGCTAACTCTACAAGACACCGAGTAGCTAGATAGCTCGAACTTTTCAGGCCATAGGTGACAGTTTGTAATTGCAAAATCATTACCTCATCATTAGGCTCACTTTTCCATAAAATATTTTGCAATCGCCTGTGTTCGGGGCACACCAATATTTGTCTATACATCTGTCGAATATCCGTCAGAAACACATATTCAAAAGTCCGAAATGATATTAAAATATCGAACAACTCTTTTTGTACAACCGGGCCGTTATAAAGTAAATCATTTAAACTGTTTCCGCTACTGGACTTGGCACTACCGTCAAACACGACACGGAGTTTAGTCGTCTTACTAAAAATCCTTATAACAGGATGATGAGGCAAGAAGAACAGTGAGTTTAAAGGCTCATTTTTGCGTAAGTTATAAATTGCAGCGTGACCCAGATCGAGATATTCTTGAATGAATTTTTTATATTCGTTTTTAACAAATTCGTCTTTAGCAAAACGCTTATGAAGAGTATTTAATCGCTGCAGGGCTCTTGAAAATGAGTCGCCTAAATCTAATTCATTGACCGGAGCTTTAACACATAACTGTACCTGAAATCTATCGTCATTCAAGGTGACAGAATTTTGGAACATCTCTTCACTAATGGCGTGTTCTGCAGTTGCTTTCGAATTCGGATTTGGTACCGATTCCATTTCTAAAAACCTTTCAATGATCATATCAACAGATTGACTACAGTGCATTGAGCACGATACATTGCTGGCTAGTTGACCGCAAATTTCCCCAGAAACAATGTAGCCTAAAGTTGTATTTTGTAGCACACACCTGCCGGAGCCTACCTTTATTCTTTCGGGCAGCAAGACATCAAAGAATATATCGGCAGCCAGTAACATATTAATTTGTCCAGGTATGTTGAATGTACTGTCAGCAAGCGTAATGTGACTGGGAATATTAATCTCACCAGTATCAATTTTTGCTTGAGGAATCGGCAACGTTATATTTTTTACAACAGAGCAATTTACTTCCGCAGAATAATTCGAGTGCATTGAATAAATATTTACAGTGATAGCACGTTCAACTTGCTGTGCTTGCTGTCCTACGGTCACGATCTTAAATTCACGCTTGAATGATGGAAGACCCAACACTTTAGCCAAATCAGATGTTATGAAAGAAGTTTGGCTACCGCTGTCAAGTAAAGCTCTTACCTTGTGGGTTTTTCCATCACTCGCCTTAACGTTCACGATCACCGTGGGCAACAGCACAGCCGCGCCGAGGACGCTGCCGCACGCGGCGCCCACCGTCGCGGTTACTTTCGCCTGCTCCTCCAAGTGCAGGAGCGAGTTATGCTCCTTGCTATTGCAATGAGAGCATTTGAATACAAATTTACATTTGCTGGCGTGTTTGTTAAGACATATTTTACAGATATCATTTTTATTTACAAATTCTAATCTATTTTCAACAGCTTGCATAACGAAGCGTTGGCATTTGTACAATTTGTGACCTAATACAGAGCAATATTTACATACTACAGGTTCAGTATTAACTAAGTTTGAAAATTGATACTTCGAACTGACCTTATTCTCTACCTTCTGACTCTCCTCTAAGCTGCAAGCTCTGCGCTCTAAAAAATCTAGAAAGTCTTGTAAAGTAGGCAACTTAGTTTGGTCTCGATCGGCGAAGTATGCGCGGCACGTATACTGGTCCAGCTTGCGCGAAAGCACGGGCACGAGCACCATGTCCCACGATTGCACCGGCTGCGACAAACTCTCCAACGCACCGACGTTCTGACGAACCGCAGATACTAAAGCACGCAGGCCCGCCGCCGTCCCTCGGGATAGTGAAGGGATATCGAGGATGTTATGTACATGAGTGGTTATTGTGATGCAGGTATTATTATATCTTTTGTCTAATAACTCTAGCGACTTCGAGTAAGATTCGCTGACTATTGGCAGCCCGTCGACTAGGTTAAGAGCTTCTGCGGTTAAATATTTACGCAGGTAAAATAATTTTTGAATATCTAATAACTTGCAATCATTGCCTATGACGGCCTTGAATAGATCAATAAATCCTCTGTACTTGCAAATATCTTTGCCATCAAATAAGGGTATGTCGAGCGCCGGTAATTTATTTACATAAGTATTTACATTTTCAGCGGACGCATATCTTGTCGAAGACTGTATGTTTTGTGGCTCTCGCATGGCATTCAATGCCAATTTCATGCGTGACAGGACATCTAGATACAATTCTTCAGTCTCGTCAGTGTCCACGAGCTCCTTGGCGCCGTCGTCTAAGGCACTTTCGTCCAGCGCGATTATCTCCGCCTTCAAATCGGAATATTTATAATAACATTTATTAATTTGGTCGATGCGTACCTCGAGATCGGTCGGTTCTTCATACTTGGTATCTGCGACGTAATTTGCGATTCTCGTGATAATGCCCTTATAATAGGCTTTGCTACGCTTCAACTTCTCCACAGACATTTTTGCACAACTATGACGTTGGCGCTGCACACTCAACAAAATATACAAATAGCTATGACGCTACACTAAATTTACACACTGGTTTATTATATTATATACAAACGAAGGACCATTAAATGTTTATAACAACATTTAAATTAATTATTATAAAATAAAACGCATGAATCTTTTCTTATGACAGAAGAAGAATGCTTTATTTTTTTTTAAAAGTGTTTTTATGAAATTGTTGATGGCCAGTATCATTTGAGCCATTTATTAGAAAAAGTATTTATGTTACTAACAATACTTTTGCGAAACGAATCAGTTTTGAAACGTTTTTTCGATGAAATGATGAAATACCCTAGGAATGTGGTATTTGTAGGCACGAGCGTTATCTTGTTACTCGTAACGTGTAATGTTGTAGCAACCACCTCCGCCGGCGACGGCGAGCGCGGCGCCGCCGGCCAAGCGCTCGCGCGAGTCGGGCTCCGAGCCGGGCAGTCCACTCCGTGTCGACGACGACGAGCCGCGTCGTTCGCCGCCGCTCGTGCACGCGCACACACGTCAGTATAACTAAATCTTCGTTAGCTCCTTAACACCAATACTTTTTTTTATACAGTATAGGCTTGCATTTGACCACAATCACGCCTCACGCCTGATGGAAAGCGCACGGGCACGCTTGCCTAGTAAATGCTCATTCACCCTAGATTTCAAAACTTGACTTCGTTAATTTTAGCAATACAAAAAGGGTAAACAATCTTCATGCTTCTTTTTTTGAAAACACGCTTTTAAAAAAATAGTAACTATTACTCGTGTAACCAAAAAAATGTAGATGACCATATTATGTCCGTCCTAATTGTTACAAAGGATAATTATGTATTATAAATTACTGGCTGTTACCCGCGACTCTGTCTGCTAAGAATAGGGGTAGGTATAAAAAAATAGCCTACGACCTATTCTCAGTCCTACCGAATATAGAGAAAAAAGTTTCATAAAAATCGATAAAGTCGTAGGAGTTCGTTAACAAACACCATGACACGAGATTTTTATATATTAGACTAGCTATTGCCCGCGACTCCGTCTGCGAAGAAAATGAATAAAAAAATAGCCTACGACCTATTCTCAGATCTACCGAATACAGACAGAAAAAGTTTCATAATAATCGGTCAAGCCGTTTCGGAGGAGTTCGATAACAAACACCGTGGCACGAGATTTTTATATGTTAGAAGATTGCGACGACGATGTCGTTTTCTGACGACGCACCATCTAGCGCCATCTAGCGTCGGATAGATGAACTTGTTATACAAATTACTCTCCCTATGAAGAACGTGATCAAGCTGATTTGAAAGTCTTACTTACATGAAAATAAATAGTTAACGAATTATAGTATGTATAAAAAAGATTAATGTTTAGACTTAGAAAAGACCGAATGTATTAAAATATCGAATGAGTCACAATACCGAAAATATTCATTCTGAAACCGTAAACCGTCCGTTTTTTGCTATATTCCCCTTTTAGCACGAAAGAAAAGCATTGGAAAAAATCGCAGCAGAGACCTAACCAAATTTTATAAACAAATATTTTTTTGACATGACAACGTCTAATAAATCGATGAACGCCGGCCGCCGGGTGCAAACACTAAAAAGGATGACGCATTGTAACGTTACGGAACGGTTACATGTACTTACAGAGCGGCGAGGGCCAGTTGCAATAGAGCGGCGTAGGCCAGTTGCAATAGAGCGGTGAAGGCCAGTTGCAGTGGCGATCCTTACATAGAAGCCCAAAAGCCGGGCTTGCCTTATAAATCCCAAATCAAGATTGAAAATAAAAACCAAACCTCGTCCAAACGAAAAAAGTTCTAATAAAATCACTTTCATAATAACGCGCTTTATTTTACGTAAAATACCAATAATTGCATAACAAATCCGCTGCGCGGCCCAGCGGCGCTGTACGGCGGCCGACGCGGCGATAGTAGCGACGTTATAAATAGCATGACGTCTCGCTCGCTCTTGTGGGCTTTTACGGGGCTTCCAAACGCTCTCTTCATACTTAGGAAAACGTTAGTTTTGCAAGTATCTATGTATAGCTGCATATATAGCGCTTTCTTTGCAATTTTGAATCTGGCTTACGGTGTGAAGTTTGCTGCGTTCGGTTTAGAACGCGAGTGCGCGGGCGAGATGAATAACTTCACGATTGTTTATATCGAATCGTGGGCCATGCCATGCAAGGCGTTGTAAAATGCGTGAATTTATGTAATTACAAAATAAATAGGTATTCTTGTTTTAGTGCGTTGCGTGTGAGAATGAGTCTGTAAAATTTAAAATTCTGTCTAGTAATAGAATGAAGTGTGCTTTGGTAAGCTTGCCCAAACTGAGTAAAGCGGCAACAAGATGGATTTACCTACATTAAATTATAAAAAAAATACTAAAACATATCTCTCGGCTTGCCATAGCTTGATACCCTAGGCACGCCACTGGCCAGTTGCAATATTTCGTAATACAATCTTAGTACTAGCGCTCGGGTAATTTTTATTGAATGGTTTTGTTATGACGTTGTCACGTTAATCTATCGTCCGGAAACCGACTTTACAGACAACCGGTTTTTTGCAGCGTTCTCGCCAGTGGGCCGCGCGGCGTCGTGGTCCGCAACGCGTTGCACGCGCGGCGCGCGGCGCGGGCGGCCGCGCGGGGCGAGGCACGCCGCGCGCCAGCCGCGCCCGCCGCCCGACGCGCCCGGCACCGCCGCCGACGCCGTCGCTGGTTAGTGACGCCGCGCCGTTTGGACCCAAGCAGTTTAAAAAATCTGTTTATTGCAATTAAAAAAGAGTCACAGGTTTTACTTAAATACTTTGTTATAAATCTTTAATAATTATTTTAGATTTTATAAAATAATTAGCCTTCCGTCCGCAGCTTCGCCCGCGATAAATTAATTTTCCCGTAGGAAAAGGTATTTTCCCGCGGTAAAAAGTAGCCTATGTCACTCAGTGATAATGTAGCTAAAAGGCATCTGAAATTAAATTAGGAAACAGTTTATCCGTCACTTAGTGCTCATAGGGAACGTGCATGTGCATCGACGGTGCTGCCAACTGGTGCCATCAATTTGACTGTTTTACTCTGATAAGTTTCTTTTACTGTCCGCGTAGTTTCTCTTCTGTCGCATTAGTGCTGCCGCTTATAGTTACTGCACGTTCCCTATCAAAACTTGTGAAACAGAAATTTTAATTCCATCTGTCAAATAAGGTTATGAATATGGTTTCTCTATTTGATAACTAGATGGCGCTAGGAGTAGCGATGTGCCGAGTACGGCTTGACTCGAGTCAGACTCGATTCCTGCTTAGGCCTCGCCTACTCGAGTACAAAAATATTTTGATTCGAGTACGCCAGACTCGATTCGGTACTCGAGTCAGGGAGAATCGGTTTTGTACTCGCTGACTCACAGAAATAATAATAAAGAGGATAGAAATGCCTTAGTTCCTATTTTGTTCCGGGACCAGTGGCGCTAGTTTGTCCCCTCTACTTACTATTAATGCACACACGCAAAAGACCGGAACCGTACTACGCAATCACGCACACAATTACTAATAATTTTTGCTTACAAACAATTATGAACCTAACCACTTAGAGACAGCGTTGAATAACACTCACCGTAAGTCATACCCACACTTGCACAACGGCGTTCTTCATTGGCCGCGTCGGGAATATGGTTGTAGTGTACACCGGTGTAGTCGTAATCTGGCCTTATACTACGAAATCCGTTTTTCGAACTTCGTATCGTGCCGTTCCGTTCACGCTAATAGTACTAAACATAAGAGTGTAAGGGATGGCACGATACGAACTTCGAAAATCGTATTTCGTAGTAGCCCCTCTGTCTCGTGTTCGTACCATGAACATTTGTGCGAGGCAGAAGGTTTATCAAAAATTACTTTACATTGCTGCGTATACTTCAAAGCAATCTGTGTTTTTAAGGATATGAGCAGCAATGGTGCATGAAGTTTCGTGTTAATAACGTGTATACCAAATATTTCATAATGAAATATTTTCTCAAGTTGTATTTTAATATAAACCGCATTATTACATTAAATTAATACATACCAATGAAATGTAATCCCCTTATTAGTGTAATTACACAGTGTGGACGAGTTTCCGCAATTGCTAATGCTGCAAAACATCATTTTAAAGCACTTGTTATCATACCCACGTTTCAAATAGCACTGAGCCACAAGTCGCGCGCTTGTGACCTATGAGTCGCAAGCGCGGCGCCAAGGTCACGCGTCTAAGGCACTTCTATCCTCTTTATTATTATTTCTGTGCGCTGACTCGATTCTATTATGCGAGTACAACTGACTCGAGTCTAGTATTCGAGTCAGATTGACTCGCTTGAATTCAATCTCTTTTTACTTAAGCAATGAATGAATACTTTGCTGTTTGAAGATACTCCGTTTCGATTTTTCCTCTTAGTTATAAAATTGGTAACGGACTTGATTTCTGGACTCGAATTTCTTGACTCGAGTAATCATTACGGTTTAAGATTATTTATTTCTTAAAAAGATTTAACAATCACTTACTGAGAAAACATATTTATCATACTTAATAACTAAAGGAGAAGCGCGAACGGTCATGCTAACAAAAACATAGTGGGTAGAATATAAATACTCAATCAAGTACAGATTGGAGTGAGTTTAAAATACATGGCAAGTTACACGCTTGTTTTAACTGTAGTTTAAATGTTAGTTAAAATATTTGTTGTAGTTCGAATAGATGCCAAACATAGACTCGAGTAGGTCTTCACTGGACTCGAATCGCGGAATCGAGTCAGGATTCGAATAACATATTAACTGACTCGAGTCGCGGAATCGAGTCAGGATTCGAATACCACATAAAATGACTCGAGTCGACTCGATCCTTCAAAACAGCGACTCGGCACATCACTAGCTAGGAGTCTCCAGAGTTTTTCAATGAATGACTTGTCGCGCAGGCGCGGCGATGCTGGAGTCGTCGGCGCCGCTGGAGTCGAGTTCCCCCGTGGTGCGCTTGCGGCGCGGGCCGGGCCGGCCGCGGCTGCGCGGCGCGGCGCGCGCGCCCCCCCGCGCCCCGCCGCGCCGCCCGCGCCGCGCGCCCGAGCCGCTGCTGGTGCCGCTGGCGCCGCCGCCGCCGCCCTACCACTGCTAGCGCACGAGTATGCCACACACACAATACTGCGGCCCGCCAGAGGCTTTAATAATCATCATCATCATCATTTCAGCCGAAAGGGAACATATCAAAATATATAAAGTTTAAAACAAATAATGGACGAAATACATAATGGTCATAATACATACAAAATTTTTCTATGAAGCTATTGATAAAACGAACTTTTTTAATCATGTAATCTACAGATTGGTTTAGGTTAGGTTACGTTTATTTTATGAAAATCCTGTAAAGTTGAAAATTTCCAAGAAAATTGCATTATATCAAATGACTATTATGTGTTTCGTCCATTATTAATTTTAAACTTTAGATATTTTGATACGTACCCAGCCGAAAGACGACCACTGCTGAACAAGTCGAAGGCTCGCCAAACAAATCGCGTGTTTTAATTCCTAATTATGTACAGCCGCGAACATAACTTTATCTAAATGCATATCATAAGTCTTCATTGTTACCCATTTTAGGTGTTCCGTGCCAACGGGACCCTATTACTGAGACTCCGCCGTCTTCACAAGTCTTCATTGTTACCCATTTTAGGTGTTCCGTGCCAACGGGACCCTATTACTGAGACTCCGCCGTCTTACTATCTATTTGTCTGTTTTTCTGTCCGTCTGTCACAGGGCTCTATGTCTTGAACCGTAATAGCTAACCACCTGAAATTTTCACCGTTTGTGTATTGCTGTGGCTGCTATAACAACAAATACTAAAAATAAAATAAAGTTAAAAATTAAAGGGGGTCGTCATACAAGAAACGTGTTTTTTTCAGCGTTTTTAACTTCAGCGACGGTTGCTAGGCGACAGCAGGCAGTTGCCATGCAACGCGAACGACCCTATGCTGTTCGGATGCTTACCTACCTATAAGTTTGCGTAATGCTTACGTTTCGGCGATTTTTTTACTAATCTGTTTTTAAAACATGATACGGAGGTACAGAACCCTTCATGTACGAGCCCGACTCACACTTAACCGGTGTTATGTTGTTTCAGAAGCTGGGAAAACCAAATTGTGGCGAGTACAGACACCCACCTAGTGCAATCTATTAAGATATTATAATTATATAAATCGACCCCAGAACTGCTCACAATAAACATCTATGTAGTTTACCAACATATGTGTAAACTGTTCTAACTAGATAGCTATTTTAAATGTATGTTTCACGGACTTGTATTTGAGTGGATGACGCGGTGCCTGCCATAAACACTTTTATCTTGATTTATGGCAAGTCTTGGCAGTATATTTAAGCCAATCAGTTCCGCATAACGTTTAACAGTAGCGATAATTGTAAATTGTGCAAATCTGAGTAATTCTAATACAGGCGGCTGGCAAAATGTAAATATTTTAGACAAAATGTGCCGACGACTTAATTCAAAAATTACACGCTCAGTGCCTATAAATTTTACCGTATGTTATCCACTTCAATACAAATCCGTGGTATGTTTTAACAAAATTATACACAATATTTTTTTTATTTAAAGAAACAAGATTGATTTAAGTATTTTATTTTCAATGAAATAACGACAATCGACTTATTTATTTTTAAATTGTTGAGGTTTTAAAAGTTATTTTGAATGTTGATCAGTGCGTTGACGTCATGTCGTTGTAAATATGCGAGAGGCGAGTTTTTGTAGTAAATGATGAAAATAAGAGTAATTGTTTTATTCCATAATTAAGCAAATTACAAACAGGAAACTCTCCCCGCGCCGCTTCCCGCGCTGGGGCGTCCAGGGGGCTACTTCGAAATTCGAAAATCGAAGTTCGCATGCTGTCTCGCTTACTCTCATGTTAAATACTACTATCGTAAGCGGGACCGCACGGGAAGTTCGAATTTTTTACTTAGTAGTAGCAGCTTTAGAGCTGTTTTGAACCCTGAAATTAATAAATATATATACAAGAATTGCTTGCTTAACCTCTTGTATGCCGGAAGTAAAAAAAAAACTGGATTCTAGTCTCGCTTGTTTTAAATAGTACCGATTTTACAGATTTCAAAAAAAATACAAAAAGATTGCCTTAAATCTGACGCGGATCCGCGTTCCGGCACACGAGAGGTTAAACGTGTTTGATAACCAGTTAAAAGGTTTTTCCTCAAAGGCGTTAAGGTAAGGCAATCTGCAGTCATCGAATTTAAAATTTTAGGGTAAGAGATGAATGAAATGGTCCCGAGAATCAAGGATCACTGTAAACGATCAAAATGCTGGGCTCAATGAAAAATCCACGTACTTGACCAAATAAAGTCCAGTAACCTTGCAACATAATGCCGGCAACCAAGTCTAAACTCTTGTTTAAATGCCAAATTAAAACAATTGAATAAACCTCTCAAGGAAAATACCCAAATAAATCTCTAATCAGATACTTAGTCGTGCGAGATCGCCACTAACGACTCCTAGCGACGTGGATCATCAATTAATGCGTCTGCGCCGCATACGAATGCATTCGTGCCGCGCATGCGAAGTGCTTCGTGGATGTTATCAAATTTGTACGTCTGGGAGTGTGAAATACTCGGAAAATCGAGAAATGTACATATAATTCTGATTCGTACTGAGGAGGTGATTTTAATATTCAGTGTTTTGTGTAAGTTGCGTGTGAAAGTGTTTGATTTAGTGTGAAACAATTTGATTCCTGGCAACCTATGGAACCTAATCTTACTAGATAATTTTATTTGTCGATGACAATTCTTATTTAATGACATAATGACAAAGTTCTATTAAATACTACTACTAGCAATTAAAGTTAATTATACCTTAACTATTTCACATTTTATCTTCATCATCATCATCATTTTAGCCAAAAGACGCCCACTGCTGAACAAGTGAACATAGGCCTCCCCCAAGGCGAAACAGATCGGTCCTGTGTCATCGTAGACCCCTTTATCTAATGCTCAGTTTGGGGGCAAGTGATGAGGCAGTTTCGATAATCTGAATCTATAAAAAATTAAGTTCATTTACTCACTCACTAACATAATTATCAAAAAGATCCATACTTACCAGAGCTCTTCTATACCTAGTCATTTTTTAAATTATTATGAAAAGAAAGAAAAAAAAAATTTTTGTAAGTATGTTTCATAATAAATTAACAATATTTTTTCCTAATTATATGAAGTCAAACTTCGTCGTCTGCTTGTAAAAATCCATTTTATAAATGAAAATGGTTTTTCGACCAAACTGCAAAAACTGTAGTTTTTTGTAATGCTCTATGCAGCTTTTGTTTACAATACTTTTATCAATTTAAACTTCCTTATTTTGTAACAACTGATTAATATTTTTTTACAGATTTAATGCCTGGATTTTTATTTAATATGTTTGTTAATTCAATAATTGTCGCCCCCTATCCGATCAAATAGATGCAATGAATGAGTAATCTCAAGAACATTCATAAAAGAATAATTTCATTTTGACAAATAACTATTTATAAGTAAATGTGAATCAAATAATTATGTGAAGCTACATCACTATTTTAGCTTGCCCCCAAACTGAGCGTTAGATAACGGGGTATAAGTCTCATCAGCATCCAACGCGTTCCAGCAACCTTAATCAGGTAGTCGCTCCATTTTGTCAGAGGCCTACCTACACTGCGTCTTCCGGTCCGTGGACGCCTTTCGAGAACATTTTTTCTTAAAACTACCTTATCACACACTGCGAGTTAAATAAAAGCTTGCAGGGTTATTAGCCATCGGCCAATGTTATAAATTGGCCAGGAAATCATAGTCCGATGTCCAGGGTGCACCGGCCCAAGCACTCCAGAAGCTCCAGAGGGATCAAAAAGGGAACTGCAGTACATGTGGAGGTCATCCCTTACAACCCATCACTTCCATCTTAGAGGCAGAGTTGATATGTGGTTGACCTATCTAGAACAGCACCTTGTACTAGTTATTACTTAAGTATTCTGTGTTACGGGCCATTATTCACTTTGTTGCAATATCGGCGCTTATCTAATAATACCGCATAAGTCAGAAACTGACCATGTGACGCTTTGTATCCTATTCGGTAAGAAAAATAAAATTGTGCCTATAAAAATTCACATGGCCAATCTCTGACTTATGCGGTATTGTTAACTAAGCGACGATATAGACTCTAGCTAAATAACCGCACATTATCAAATTACCAATATTGCGTGGGCAATATTCAAGTAAAATCAGATTAGGTAGATACATAACATTAAAGACTGCAAAAACACCTTTTTTCGACGAATTTGTGAATTTATGACCAAAACGAACCTTTATGGTGTACGTGACGAGCATTGCCTCTTGAATGATTCAGTGCTGATCCGAACGTAAAGTTCCGACATAGAGGTCATCTAAGTCAGTGTTTCATCAACTGGGAACTGGGGGCTGAGGAACCATAGTATACCCGTAAACGCAATTTTAGGCTTCAGAAAATTCTTAGCCAAAATAAAAAAAACGGGTTGCACTCCGGGAGTGCCGGCAGAAGTGAAAACTTGAATATTGCCGCTGTGCTGACTTACGAACCCCCCTCATCAATCAGTTTTCATACTAAATGTATATAAAAGCGTCGCGATCCAAAGCAGAGACGGAAGGAGACTCAGCCTGCGAAAAACGACGCGGACTACGACGCGCCCCCGTCCCACGCCTCTTCTGTGTGGCTTGCGCCTCAATTATTATGCTAGTAGGTATGGATAATATATCATATACAATATTTTTTAAAAAGGACAATTTTTTATCTTAACACAAATAGTTAGCAGTTGCTATTATACCTACGGGACAAAATTTTAAGTAAATAAATAAGGTTTTAAATAAGAATGTGAGTTAAATATAAAATGTTACTTAATAGTAACATAACACTTTGGCGTTCTCTACTGCATACGTCATTGAGGCCGGACGCAACGGCCGAAACTGCAAACGTTGCAAATATGCAATTTTTTTGCACACAACTAAGTATTTGCGGCTTTTGCTGTTGAAACTCTTTGGCCGTGAAGACCCAAAGCACAAAAACTTTAAATAAAAAAAAAGAAGATGTTCGATCCACAGTTGACCATTGTGGCTCTCTTTCCTCAGTCAACGTATTGGTATTGCCATACAACGAGGAAACGCAGCCAGCCCTTACGGGCACCCTGCTCAATAGCCACGTTCTGTCTGAGTATTTGTAAATAAAGGTATTTTTATTTTAAATTTCATATTAGTTCAGCTTAAGTTTTTTTTCTTTCACTTTTAATAAATAATAATAGTTGTGCGAGTAATAATAGACTTGGGAATGGTCCCAAGGAGCTGAAAGTTTGAGGACCTTTGTTCTAAGCGTTTTTATTACAATTGCACGATTACACGTGCATCGTGTTTACTGCTGACATTGTGCAGCAAAATGTCACATTCATAGTCATGCGGTTGGTAGCATTCGGAAACTGGCCATGCGATCCGGATATCTTGGAATGTCAAAGACACCATCCATTTCTCATAGTAAACGATATTAGGCGAGTTAAACGTTGCTGTTGTTTTGTCCTAAGTAGGTACTTAAAATCTTATTCTATATTTATTTATTTATTTATTCATAAAATTCATATAAGATACTAAATATAAACATGAAATAATCTTAGGTCTAGATAGTAAATTTAGTTTAGTCTAAGCTAGGTTACAAGTGTAACCTGTGTTATAGACAAAAATAATCTAAAGAATTATAATTAATACAACTCGAGCATTTAACATCGCAACACAATATCTTAAAACATAATAGGTACTTAGTTGGTAATTAAACTATAATAATTTAATCAAGTGTCAAATAACAAAATAAACAAAGAACAATCGGCTACACAGCGTCACCCTCACCTTGCATTCGTCAGCAGATTTTCAGTGTCAACATAAGATAGACCTTGCAGCCACGCAAACCCCAACCATAACCTTAACCTTGCACACTTTACGGTTTAAGTCATAAATATTTAGTACTTTATTGATTTTATTGTATAAATAAGGTCCAAGAAAGGGAAAGAATTTATGCGCGAAAGCATGAGAGGTGCTTTTGGGAACAAAAACTATGTCTTTGCGCCTTTTGTTGTTCACACTAGGGTTATACGAAGCTGAAATATGCTGTTTCATAATTAGTGATACTTAGTATGAAAAGTTGTCGCACGGTAAGTGCGTGCGAGCACGGTATTCTAATATATAAAAATCTCGTGTCACGGTATTTGTTATAGAACTCCTCCGAAACGGCTTGCCCGATTTTTATAAAACTTTTTGTCTGTATTTGGTAGGTTTGAGAATAGGTCGTAGTATATTTTTTATACCCCTATTCTTCGCAGACGGAGTCACGGGCAACCGCTAGTCTTCTAATATATAAAAATCTCGTGTCACGGTATTTGTTATCGAACTTCTCCGAAACGGCACAACCGATTTTTATGAAAATTTTTTCCCTGTATTCGGTAGGTCTGAGAATAGGTCGTAGGCTATTTTTTGTATACCTACCTCTATTCTTCGCAGACGGGGTCGCGGGCAACAGCTAGTACAATATAGTTTGTGAGTAGAGTGTCGTGCATGCTTGTTTGTTACTCCTTCACGCTAACGTGGATTGGGAATAAGACATATTAGACTACTTTTTATCCTCATTTTCTCATGGAATTGAGATAAAATTCCGAAATCTCAACCGCTGGATTTAGAGACATGAAATTTTGCACGGGTGTTTTTTATGGAACGTTTTTGAAGAGCACGATGTAATTTTTACAAATTTCCACGGGATTTTTTGGGAATTCTGATGGTGACGATGAAAAAATAAGCATATGGAATGAAGTTAAATAAAATCTAGAAAAAAGACGTAACCACAAAAACAGCATTCTTCCGTCGCGGGCGGGCTTTACGGTCGCTAAACACGTCAATTAGTATGCCGCCCGCGAGAGGCGCGTTGCAGTTCCGTTCCGACATACGCGACAAGCTTTTGTCTGAAAATATTTTGGAATTTAGTTAGAAGAAGTAACGTATCTACAGTAATACACCGTGGCCGACGAGTCATCATTTCAGCTAAAAGACGTCGACTGCCGAACATAGGCCTCCAAGGCTCGTCCCGTGCCATCCGCATCGATCGCGATCCCGCAACCTTAACCAGGTCGTCGCTCCACCTTGTTGGAGGCCTAACTACACTGTGTCTTGCGGTCCGTGGACGCCACTCCAGAACCTTTTTGTCCCATCGGCCATCAGTTCTACGAGCGATGTGCCCTGCCCACTGCCACTTGAGTCTGCCGATTCTTCGAGCTATGTCCGTGACTTTAGTTCTTGCGCGGATTTCATCATTTCCTAATGCGATCACGCAGAGAAACTCCAAGTACCTAAGTACCTATAGCCCTCTCCATTACCCTTTGAGTGACTTTGAGCTTTCTTATGAGGACCATCGTTAGCGGCCACGTCTCAGTGCCATAAGTCATCACTGCAATGGCAACACACACTGGTCGAAGACGTTTGACTTGAGACATTGCGACCGACGAGAAACCTGACATATTTAAAACATAATCTATGGCGTAGTTCCCACGCCGGCCCGCTGCATATTGGGAACTTCACAGAAACCCGTTGAATTTCTCCGCAGATGTATGCAGATTTTCTCAATTTATTTCCTTTCACACATGAATTCCAAAAAGCTTTGAGGTGCGAGCCAGGGCGGGAACCCACGACCCTCTGCTTGAGAGGCCACAGGTCAAACTATAGGATACCACGACGTCATTCATTCATTGAAATTAGTTAGTCATTTTAAAAACATTTACAGGGATCTTCAGTCAAGCTAACTCAATCACTGTCGCGAATGATCGCGATTAACACTTGCTGGTGAGTTCCTTATAATATTTCTGAACGTAACGTCGATAACTGGCAACACTAGTGGTGACGTAGTTAGTCTGGAGATGGATGGAAGGATAAACGTTCGGCCAACGGCCAAGAGGGATTTGAGTGTTGGTTTGTGCGAAGCAGATGGTTAAGTATACCCTAACTTGGTGAGTGCTTACAAATCCTAATTAGTAAAGTAATAATATTGAGATATAGATGAAAAGATCATTGAACTTAGCTGGAGGTTTGGGTTGATCTATGGGGAATGGAGGAGGATCACCATGGGGCCTTCGGGCCCCTGTTCTGTGTCTCGCTCATGGCAACAGGTGTACCCGTCTAATGAGAGGATCCTACCACTATGTGGCTCTCGGGTATATTTGTAGTGTTGGTAGCGTTACACAGATAGTTTGAAGGTAGCTGTAAATTGCCTTAGCGCAATCATACATCACTATATCTCTTTATTATCACGAATGAGACTTTGTGGGGCATGAGAATTGATATTATATTGAACCAAGGCTATCCGACATTATGACTATACATGTAGGATACAGCTAAATTCCCCACAAAATGGTGAAGGTGCTGGAATGACAACTCTGTGACATAATGATGAGGTTACATTGCAGTAGAGTGACCGAACTGTGACTAAGACTCAAAAAAAAAAAAAAAGCCTATTTGGAGGCTATAAGTTGGAATAATGTATATGTTGCTATAAGTTGGAATAATGTATATGTTCTCCTTTAGATGATAGTGTAGGCAGGGATGGCGACAGGCACGTGACGGGTGGCGTCCTCCACGTGCTGCTGTCCAGAGAAGATCTCTGGGTCAGCTGTTGCTGGATGAGAGAGGGCACATGTGATGCACTGTTTGGGCACTGTGCTGCTGGCGGAGAGAAAGGCTAACTCTGATAGCCGCCAGTAAAGCGACGGGAGAGTACCTGTCGAATGGCACGCTGTAACAAGGTACGTGACGGGTGGCGTCCTCCACGTGCTGCTGCCATCGGGTTAAGTGACCCTTCGGCGGCAGTTACAGTATATCAGAGCAGAGCGAGAGCATTCCGTCAGCCGTCGAAGTAATGACAGGCGTGTGGTAGTTTGCGGACTTCACAGTTGCTACTCAGAGATGTGGTTTCCTCTGTTTAGCGGTCCTTTGACGTTCTCTGCTGATAGTTAACAAGGAGAACAGACAGTTACGTACTGGTTGAAATGCCGTGCGTAACGCTGCTGGGGTGAATCCCCAGACAGCAGTCAATAAGTAATATGGATGGTAATATGGTTTGAAAGGGCACGTGATGGTGTGCGAGCCTCATGCTGCCGCTGCCGAGGTCGCACTCTCGGTATGCATTTGAAATGGTTTGGAAATGAATGATGACAAGGTACATACGTATAGTGGCCCGTTTATCTTAGCTAGATTTTTTTGTCATTTTGGAGGTTATGACAATATACCTTTGGAAGATAAAACAGAATGACTTTGACTAAGACAGAAATGTCTTGACAAATTGTACTGACGATGACGAAGCTCTTTAAATGATATTTGGTTCTAAACTTGGTGATGGAAAATATTTAGTAGATTGAACGCATGCTTTAGATTTGGATTTTTGTCATTTTGGAGATTATGACAATATTGGAAGATAAAACAGAATGACTTAGACTAGACAGAAATGTCTTGACAAATTGTACTGACGATGACAAAGCTCTTTAAATGATATTTGGTTCTAAACTTGGTGATGGAAAATATTTAGTAGATTGAACGCATGCTTTAGATTTGGATTTATATTAACCCAACAAAGGTGTTGATTTTATGGCAAAATAAAGAAATTTAGAGTTTTATTTATCGACACCCAGTCCTATAAAATGTACCTTTTTTTCCTTTTAATAAAGAGATGAATCATTATGTTGTGTGAATTTAGCATAAGCATTTTTTATTTACCCCTTTTTCTTTGTGTACCCTTTTCCTTAAAAAAATGATTCCATTCCGTGGTGTGAATCGAGCTTTAGCGGAAGCTCTCTTTTTTATAAGCTGGCAACTATTTATTCCAGTCTTTTCTCGTTGTCGAAAATAAGTTAGAACTAAGCGAAAAACGTCGTTGAATGACGTATCTGTGTTCTTATTGGTGGTTACGTCCGTGATATCGTTTTATGATTGGCCAAATTACTGTCGGCAAATAAGTGTGCATTGAAAACAAATTTGGCGATGTGATGTGATATCCGGAAAAATACTTGTTTACCTGCTACCGTAAACTGTGTTACGAAAATTTTCCGTCTTGATACAAAGTTTGGTAATTTAATGAGAAACTCGCGGTACGAAGGAAGTATTATTAGATTTACTAGATTTGAAGATACTGGATTTGGAATTTGAATCCTTGGATGGTGTATCTGGAGTCGTTAATTGTTGAATTATTGTAAATCGCCGAAAATATTTCAGGTACGAAAGTGTTGGTCAAAACGGCCATTTATAAAGTTGAACTTGAGCAATTTAACTAAGTAATATTATGTTTATTACAGTCGGCGTCTCGAAAAACACTTCAATTAACTTACGTATTATCCTCCAAAGAGAATATCATTAGTGTACCTAATTGGAATTAAGTTCATTAGAACAGACCAAAGTTTTGGTCAAGCGGAGTACTGTACAAATCGCTTATAACTGAGTTAGCGTCAAGAAGAGGAAACAATACGTTGGTTTGGTGAACTTGGTTGGACAAATCGACTTGGCACAATCTATGGATGGACATTTGAGGTTCCTTTGTTAATCGTTAAAAACCTTAAGGCAAGTAAAGCAAAGTGATTTTTTATTATAATAACTTGCACTATGTTTGTTTATATTTGTAAGTTAATTAAAATGGTTAGTGGATCCACTAAGTAACGTTAAGTATGTATTGTATAAGTATTGTATATAAACTTAATAGTTTATTTACATGGAGTGAAACAAAATATGTTAATTTAAAATTACAGTTAACGTCGCAAAGGGAAATGGAAAGCGCCCTTTGTATATGGTTCGAGCTCATCCAGAAGCAGTTGGAGGCAACTGTTCTTAAGGCTTTGGAGGTGTTGAGACAGGTTGAACAGAGTGGAGCTGACTTATCAGTAGTTAACCCTTTTAACGCCGCGCCTCGCGTAAACCTGCTTTGAATCTTATGTCATTGTATCAAGATCACTTTGACACTGTACATTGTGACACCTAAGTGTTGTTGGCGTTGAAAGGGTTAAGAGGTTGAAACATGAATTGTGTATTATTACACTTAAGTTCAAGGAAGAAAGCCTCCGCTATATTGATAAGGTTGTTGGTGTTTCTACGGATTTAATAAGGGACTGCACAGAGCTGGAGATTAGAGCTGAGCTAGCCATCATGGATATTACAATTCTTTTATCCGGGTATGAGAACACCGTTGCTTCTCAAGAACAACGTGAGCAGCCAAGCCGGAGCAACTGTGCAAAGTTACCTAAGCTTTAACTACACATACTCGAAGGAGAAATTCTGAAGTGGCATGACTTAAACCAGTTCGAAGCAAGTGTACATATGGCACCAACTAATGATGCACTCAAGATGGCTTACCTGGTTGCATCTTTAAAGGGTCCAGCTCTAGAAGCAATTGAAGGCCTAGGAAAGACCAACCAAAACTATGCTATTGCGGTGTAAGCTCTGAAGAACCAATATGGCAACAAACAGTACCTGGTCGATGCCCAGTACAGTGCATTGAAATTTGTACATTGAAACTAAGACCGCATTTCAAGAATTGTCAATAAACATTAGGGATTGGACCTCCAATGATAAATCTCTAATGAAGAAAATACCTGAGCAATATAAGGTCAAAGAACTGACACAAGTGAAGGTATTAGGTTTGCTTTGGAATGTAGAAGAGGACTCACTTCAGTTGAAACTCAAGGAGGATATATTCAGTGAAGAAAAGATATTGAATGCCAACAAGAGGGAAGTTTTGAGAACTCTAGCCTCCATTTACGACCCTTGTGGTTGTGTCTCCTCTGACAATGCCGGCTAAGCTATTGCTTCAAGAACTATGGACAGATAGTCTGATCTTTCTTAGTTGGATGGAGTCCAAAAAGCTATTGCCTCCATTTGTTACTAGAAGAGTGGAAGAAATAAGACGAAGCACAGGGGTAAAGCGGTATTACATCAATACTGAGCATAATCCTGCGGACCTAGCAACTAGGCCAGAGACATGGACTGAGAAGAAAGATTTATGGTTCCGTGGACCAGCATGTCTTGCAGCAGACAAAAGAACATGGCCGAAGAACATGCACCTGGAAGACCACCTAGTGTCAGTTTCAACAGCTGCGGAGGGTCTGGACGAAGTACGGCCAGAAATCTCAAACAACAGACCTAGTGCAGACGTTGAGCCGCCCCAGTCAGTAGTACAGTTGAACTCTCAAGCACAGGAAATCATAGATCTGCAATCCACTCACTTTCCTGAAGAGCTAAAGGGCAATGAAACACACTTGACTCGAAACCTTGATTTGTTTAAAGATGTTGACGGTATTCTTCGATGCAAAGGTCGTTTGATGCATGCAGATTTATCATATGAGACACAGCATCCAATCTTAATACCTAAGGACTGTGAGTTCACGACTAAAGTAATAAAGGATACCCATGAGAAGAACTACCATGTAGGCGTATACACTGAGCATAATACGTCAACGATACTGGATACATCAAGGCCGAGTGCAAGTTCAGAAGATTATTCAAAAATGCACACAATGTGTAAAGCATGGTGGAGGCCCATACCTGTTACCCAAAACCCCGGCTCTCCCAGTTGAAAGAGTAAAGTATTCAAGTCCATTTACTTATACTGGCGTAGATTCCTTTGGACCAATGCATGTCAAGACGAGTAATGGCAAGGAAAAGAGATGGATTTGCTTGTTTACTTGTTTGGTGGTACGCGCGATTCATTTAGAAGTTGTACAAGACCTGACAGCCGAGGAATGCCTACTCGCACTGAGACGATTCGTGGCTACTAGAGGAGCCCCTTCACACATCATGTCCGACAACGCATTACAGTTTAAATTACTGTCCGAAGTCTTGTCAAGTAATTACTGCACGCAAAATAACATCTTTTGGAAGTTTATACCAAACTTAGCTCCCTGGCATGGTGGTGTTTATGAACGACTGGTGTCTGTGGTAAAACACTGTTTGAAGCGGACGGTAGAGAAGCACCTACTAGGCGATAACCAGCTGTTGACTATCCTAAAGGAAACAGAAGCAGTAGTCAACACAAGACCTCTCACTTATGTAGGAGCGGACGTGGACTATGTTTTAAGACCGGCCGACTTCTTATCACTGAGTAAGTGTTTGGAATTAGATCCGTCAATTGATCAGCTGACTACTTCTGGCACCATCACAAAAGAAAAACTTGTGGAAGGGTGGAAAAGAGGTCAGAAGGTCATGAAGGAGTTCAAGAACATGTTTATTGGTCAGTATCTACTAAACCTTAGGGAGAGGTATCAACACTTACCTAAACAGCCCCGGGTGAAGTCATACGACGAACCGAGTGTAGGAGATGTAGTGCAGATAAAAGGCGAACAGAAAAACCGAGATCAATGGAAAGTTGGTAAAATATCGGAGTTGATCAAAGGACCAGATGGGGAAGTCAGAGTGGCAAAAGTTAGAGTTGGAAATACTGACTTTATTCGCTCTATTGGTCATCTTTACCCACTGGAAGCCGAGGTTGCCGAATATCGTGAACCTACCTCAAGTATCTGATGCAGGCACGAGAGTAGAGCTCGATCAAATACCTGCCTGCTTACCTCAAGACCAAGTAGTCATGGAGGTAGAACAACTGGAAGAAGCTAGTGAAGAAATTACCACGTCACATCAGGACGAAATGAATATGGTACAAGAGGAGCTGATGGAGCCAAACCCAGTGGAAGTGGTTCCAGAATCGGAAGCTACATCACAGGTCAGCGAGGATCATGGGAGAATAAGGCGCAATGCAGCTGTACGAGCCAAGGAAAAGATTGCCGAGTGGACCCGGCAGCTTTTCGCCTTGCTGTAAGTCCAGTCGCCGCCCGGAGTGTCGCGAATGATCGCGATTAACACTTGCTGGTGAGTTCCTTATAATATTTCTGAACGTAACGTCGATAACTGGCAACACTAGTGGTGACGTAGTTAGTCTGGAGATGGATGGAAGGATAAACGTTCGGCCAACGGCCAAGAGGGATTTGAGTGTTGGTTTGTGCGAAGCAGATGGTTAAGTATACCCTAACTTGGTGAGTGCTTACAAATCCTAATTAGTAAAGTAATAATATTGAGATATAGATGAAAAGATCATTGAACTTAGCTGGAGGTTTGGGTTGATCTATGGGGAATGGAGGAGGATCACCATGGGGCCTTCGGGCCCCTGTTCTGTGTCTCGCTCATGGCAACAGGTGTACCCGTCTAATGAGAGGATCCTACCACTATGTGGCTCTCGGGTATATTTGTAGTGTTGGTAGCGTTACACAGATAGTTTGAAGGTAGCTGTAAATTGCCTTAGCGCAATCATACATCACTATATCTCTTTATTATCACGAATGAGACTTTGTGGGGCATGAGAATTGATATTATATTGAACCAAGGCTATCCGACATTATGACTATACATGTAGGATACAGCTAAATTCCCCACAATCACACGCTGAAATACTTATGTCGGATTAATTTAAGGACACTTACTTAGGTATTTAATACACTAACCCTATTAATAAATACTAATGAAATCATGTTCACTATGACTTGCTGATCAAATAGATTAGCAATCAAAATTCTCATGGTTTATGCAATGGTGTTGCGTCTAACAATTAGATGCGGAAACGTCGTGCGCCCGGGCGCCGGCGCGTGCGCGGGTTGGCAAATGGATGCGCGCGAGTTCGCAGAGGGTCCAAGTCGTAAAACGGAAGCGACTATGCTAAATTCACAATCTACAAATCTCAGTCAAATGTCACGGGGAGATAGGGGTCTCAGTAATTATCACGTATTTTTTCGCAGTCAATAGTGCAAAATTGCGAGAAATCATAAAACATGTTTCTCCATTAAAGGTTGAAGTTGTTGAGGCTCTCACGACATCTAATAGAGGTGTAAAGGGATTCGCCAAAAATTGGCTCCCGTAGTCAATAACGGGGCCCTGACTAATTCGTAATCTTAATCTTAGGATTTTATAAAAATACTCCTAAAATCGTGGTAGGTATGATATTAAGACTTTATTTTGAAAAGTTTTCGTAGCAGCCTTTGCTCATTGGTATTTTGATATATTGTATTTTTTTATCATAGTTTAAGCACTGTAGGTACGTAACGTATGAAAGTACACAACAACACAACTGATTCCAAGAACAGTTATTTTTTTTTAATGAAAATACTTTAAAAAACTATATATATTAATGTCGCAAAAAGTACATGTCTATATACTAAACACTATAAAAATTTTTCCATGTATACTTACTTGTTTTTCTGTATTATTTTTAATGAGCTGTACAATAAACAGTCGTTGTTTGCATTATCTTTTATTTTTATCTTTGGTTTTTATCTTTTGTTTTGCACCAGACAACGTTGAGAATTCTCATAAAAATTGCAACACGTCCTGCGAGTTTGAGGAAAAGATACAGTTCCCATGTGATTCACGAGAGGTGGAGCTGGTGTGAGAACAATAGAATCGGGAACATTGCGCTCATGTCGCTGCCTATATACTCCTTAAAAGGAGTTTACGTGGATTCTGTTGGATTTCATGATGGTTTTATAAAGTTGACGGGGCTTGGGTAGGTACTTAACTAGTTCGAGTTTAAACATAGATTAGTTATATCATAGTTACTCCACTAATGGTTGAAGGTCGACATTCGAAGCAGCTTTATTCACTCACTCACCGCAGTAGTTATTCTTGTTTTTCTTTTTCAACCCTTATAGACCTAAAGCTGTGTATACATAGGTCTTTTCCAATTCCATCCATGTTGTACGGTTACGTGTGTTCCGCATCCACTCTCTGTCGGGACCGTTAAGGGTTTCAACTAACTAATATAAACTGAACCCATTTTGCTAAGAAACATAGCTCTGCTAACACTGGATTTTTGTAGAATACAGCCGTTCGATACCTACAATTGTAATTAGGAACTCTCGAATCCGACTCGCATTTGGCCGCGCCGGTTTTGATAAAATAGCATCATATTGGGATTGGTTTATAAATGGGCCAAGCGCAAGTAAGACTAACGTCAAACAAACTTCATATTTCTCCCCCCCCCTATTTCTGTGCCTTTTGGTCATTCTAACTACAGGCGGAACAGTTTTTGTATACGTGCAAGTAAACAAATAAATAAACTAACGAAGGAGCTTGATATTGACGTGTTTAATGTTAACACTGACACCTTGAGACGTACTTTGGTGAATCGATTTTTTGAGAGCGTGCATTGAGCGTTGTACCTTACTGTAGATTAAGTTTGTTAGGTTAGGGACTTGATTAATTTTTCTTCTCCGATAAAATAGTGCTGATTTCTTTGTCACTAAGTAGTTATTTTCTCTTTTTTCTTTTTTGTGTGTCCGAAGGGACTCTGTGTGGGCATACTGCCTTATCCTTACACTGTAATTGTCGGCGAGAACCTGTAATTGGCTTGCTGTATTTACTGTAATGTTTATGATGTATGTATAAGCTGTTGGTTCTCCATAAATAAATAAATAAATAAATAAACATGGAACATAACTTCAAATAGTTTTGAATATGCGTTTACTTTGGCCTTATAGTTAATTTAAAGAACCCTGGAATGTTATTAATAAAATTAAATTGTGTCCGCTTCCATACCGCTGAACATCACCGCCGCCGCCAAAGTTTAGGTAAATTTGTATCCAAATTTCCGATACATACATCATATCAATTGACAATAGAAGGTTTGGCCCAAGCCTAAGGTCAACGATTGATCAGGTCACTGCCTCTTGTGTAGATCAATGACATCTCAGACTAATATTTCAGTGAACTGAAACTGAAGCGAGCGGACCGAGATAATGCGATGGCCTGGATGGTTATACAGCCGCGATGTTAAGGGAACCTAGGTATATTTTGCGACACAGAGTTCCCTAGCAATCCTAGTGCAGGCACGCGTGATACATAGGACTTTTGTAAAATAATCGTATTTCTAGTTATTTGTACTGAAATTATTTGAATAAATTATCTTATCTTATCTTATCTTATCTTATCTTATTTAATAATTAAAGTTGTGTGCCGGATTGTTAAAAGTGTATATCGCGGATACGGATTCTAATACGGATATTTGGTGTCAAGATACGGATCTTAACTTAATGAACTGAAACAATTACTTTACTCACCCGCGACCTTAACTACAAAGGCCGCGGGTGAGCAAAGTAATTGCTTCAGTTCATTAATATGGACCCCACCAAGTAACGCCGAAATCAATAAATGATCTCAACTTAACAAATCAGTGTTGGTGCGACAGATCTTGAAACGATAGTTGAAGCGACGCCCGCCGCGCGTACTTTCTTTTGTTTTGTTTTAATATTTTTTAGGAATAAAAAATAATCTGAATGGAATTTAATATTATTTCATTTAATCACCTAAGTAGGTATAAGAATTGCATATATTGAAATAGAAAATTATACGGATCTTTCGTCAACCTTGGATATCCGCTGATACGGAAACGGATATCCGGCACATCACTTGTAATTACTAACCTTTGCCCGCTGTTCCAGTATTTTATTTAATACCCAAAAATTACGTAGTCATTAACGTTACACGAAAAATATTTGTGCTAAATTTCATGTCTCTAAACAAAGCAGTTAAGATTTCGGTATTTTATTCCAATTAGTCGTGTTATTCTCAGTCTCGCTATAGTGCGAAAGAGTAACAAACACGAAGGTATAGTAGCGAAATGAAAAGGTTCGACACTTTTCGATCTTAATTCGTTGACATAGAGTCGAAAAGTGACGAACCTTTTCATTCCGCGACTGTACACAGGCACGCTCGCATGTACGCATGCGCGCACACAATTTTTGCATTTAAAATATTATTAGGATAATCTATTTTAAACACGATCTTTACAACCCCATGTCAGTAAATCAACCCTGTGATTTTCCCCATGCGTTCATTTATCACCTGACGACGGATACAAAGTGGCGAGATGTTTTTTCTGACCATACATCATCACAAACCGCCTCGCATCGGCACTTCCGATTTTTTTGCGGACCTCACCACATTCCTCCGAGCGCATTCTTTGATCATGCTAGCCAGTAATGAGTATCGTCAGTTTTTGCATGGAATGATGAGCATGCTAGGTTTGTCAACGGGTGGGTTATGAATGGTTTAATGGGCTCATTATTAGCTCCGGATAACTTGAGTTATTTTAATTTAGTTTAGACGATTGTAACATTAGTTACAATCGCGCCGTCGCTTTTCACAGGCGTTAGTAAGAAGCTATAAAGAACTATAGATTAAAAAAAATTTCCACTCGTTGATTTTAATCTGTCAATTATGTGTTTATAGACAAAATTGCAATCACATACTTTTTAATCTTGGATAGTCTATGGCACTTCGGACTCAACTATAATGATTATTATGCAACGCTCTAGACGATTCGAGTCAATTAGAGTCGGTTCGAGTTGATTCGAGTTAAATCAGTGCCCGTTATGCGTCTAAGATCCCTTCCGCAGCTAACAAAAGAGCTGATAACTTTGAAACCGCTGAACCGATTTTGATGAAACATATCTAAGAACCATTGCCAAGAAACCTGCTTTCTACTAAAAAAAACCTCATCCAAATCGGTTCACCCGTTTAAGAGCTATGATGCCACAGACAGACACACACACATAGCGGTCAATCTTATAATACCCCTCTTTTTGTGTCGGGGGTTAAAAATACTCCTTGTCATAAATTCTTCTTCTATCCTAATCTATTTCTCTCTCTCTCATATAGGTACCTTAAATGCTACGTAGATGTTGACTTGCCCAAGCCAAGTTTTAATTTTGCCTGCCAGATGCTGGAGAGGTGTGTGAGACTACTCAACTGAAAGACCATTGTATACACCTCATTTTATGCAAAATAAAGTTACTTACTTATTGTGACACTGGCAAAATTGTCCTCTATTAGACAGAGCCATATTTAAAAAAAAACTAATTACTTACATATCTATATTATACACGACAGTACACAAGAATTCTAAGTATATCCAAAAAACTAAACACAAAATCTACATCGGAAATGGCACATTACGTGTAACACCCCTATATTAACATACCAATTTAACACGACCTCTGTATTCTACGCAGGTCTAAGTTTGTAAGCGATATTGCAGGGGGTTTAAAGAGGACGGGTCTTGTTGTACTGGTGGTTTAACTATGGGGTAGCAACTCGAGGGTGGATAAATCGCCTTCGAGTGAAGAATGAGGGATGTCTTTACAAGCTGTAGTTGTCAGCGAGGCGAATGGTCGCCTGAGATGTTCAAAGTTTCTGGTGAATTATTTAGTGTAAGTCCCAGCCCCACGCCCCATTTTTTCTTTTTGGCAAAGGCTAATAGGTCTATACTGACACTGTTGTGCATGTTTTCTTTTCTTTTGTAGAGAAGGTATAATTTTTGTGTTGTAAATTATTAGGTTTGTGCATTGTAATAATAATATATGCGTGTTAGTTATTTTTCCATGTTTAGGTAATTGTATCTTATTATATTTTTCATGTAAACAAAATGTGAATAAATATTTAAATCATATCAAACCATAAAATACCATGGCCTAAACATAATAGCATGGCCGACCAAAGTCCCAAAACTCCAAAGTTTAGAAAGCACGGTCTAACGATAACATATCGTTCGCTAAAAGATAAGTGTCTCTTACACCCTACACCTCGAATTAAAACGTTACTTGTCAAACTGTAAAAAACCTGTCAAAAAACGTATCCGATACTCCACGTGCGGCTTTCCCAAAATAACATCGCAACGTGTTACTCATTTACGTGACGATTTTGTTATGACTGAAATTATTTATGAAGTCTTTTTTATAAATTAAAAATAGAGTGTAATTGAGATGCAAGCGTGAAGAGGACAGGACTCTTTTAGAATTTTACTTAAAAATAACGCTATTCCATTAATTAAGTTAAAGTTAAAATGTAATGTATTAGATGTTGATGATACCTACTTACTACCTCTATAAAAACGTTGCAAGTTTAAAGAGTGCTTGTAAAACAGTGCCAAGATAGATTTTTGTTCCTAACCATTATTGCGTTGATAAGTGCTTGCGTATGTACCTATAGTAAGCATAGAGTATAGAATCAGTAGCATGATTAACTGTGTGATCGACTTGCAGGCAAATGAGTTTTGTAAGACTTCGGCAATAAGACAGCCATCTAACACTAACAGGCTGCCGCCATGACCTACATAAAGGGAGGTTCGGACGGTTCCGTTGTTACGAAGCATGAAGCGTTTTGAATATTTTGGTTATTAACCGTAACAGTTCAACTCGATTTTCGCCAGGTTGCCCAAATTCTTTATGTGACGAAAGCTTATGTATAGGTAGGTACTACATTTAACTGATGGTGAGTCTTCATGTGGTTAGAGCTCCAAAGCTTTAACTGTCTTTGATTGTTCTTTTTTGTTATGTCCCGAAAGGGTAAAGGAGTCAGTCTTGCCTATACCTATTTGGTTAGTGTAATGCTAGTGTTAAATTTGTGTTTTTTTTTTAGTCTAAACTTGTCGGTGTCGCTCTCCCCAGATACTCTCCTTAACTTCGAACATATTTGGTCATGGCTTCCTCCGATAAATTATCTTTTTTTTCAGTAGAAAAAAACAATTGATTAGTTTTAATTATACATTTAATAATGAACTGGTTCAGAGGACGTCTACAGTGAGAGACCTGGGTTTTTTTATAGACAGTAAACTTTTATTTTCTGATCATATTGTGTTGTGAATATCACTAATAGAGCTTATCGACTTGGCTTTATACTGAGAGTGGGCAAGGAATTCCGGGATGTCACTACGATCCTGGTTCTCTTTAACTCTTTGATCAGACCCATTTTAGAGTATGCGTCCGAGTGTTGGGAATCCGCAATATAATATATACATAAATTCCATAGAACGAATACAAAAGAAACTAATTAAGCACTTAAAATATAAAGCCACCCTAAATTGTCAAACATTTAATTTTAATAATATTTTTTCACTCCAAAGTCGACGTACTGTAAAAGACCAAATATTACTGTTTAAAATTATTAATAAAATTGACTCCCCATACCTTCTTAATAAATTAAGTTATAGAGTTCCACGCCCCAATCCTCGACATATTAATAATCTGTTTCATATCCCCGTTATACGTCCTAAATATTTTGGAAATTCTTTTGTTAGTTGAGTTTGTAAAATTTATAATTCCAGTTTTTCTGAAGTTGATATATTTAACACATGTCTCCAAGAGTTTACAGCTTTAATTAGGGAGCAAATTGTTACTTAGTTATTATTTTTCTTTTTTACGTTACACGTTTTCATGTTAATGTTAATTTCCTGCCTGTATAGGTATCCATAGTCTTTTAAAGTAATGTCACTATTTTATATTGCTTGGTTAGTAACATGTATTAGCAACCTGTGATAACTTTACTGGATGATGTATAATCTAAGATTTCTATTGTAATTAGCTATATTGTACCGTTTGTACCCAAACAAACATTAAAACATTTTTCCCTTGATTGGGAGGTGGCACCTGCCCCCTACTGGCACAGCCACAGCCTTAAGCCGAAGTGACCACTTGTGAGCTAGTTATTTGTGTACAATACAACTAAGCCATGATGCAGATATTTATAGAAATACCGATCACAGTTTTAGTCGATCGTTAATACTAATGAACGAATTATCAAACAGTGTTTGGTGAAGCAGTATCCAATGTCAAGTATCTGAACCACCATAATTATGGTTCTTTGAAATGTTTATTTTTAAAACGCTCAAAAACTGCCCTTTAGTAAAAAGTTACCTTAATTCGTCGTCGCTGTAGTTTTGCACCTCATTCCCACCGAAAACTACCGGATGAGGGATGTCACCGAGGAATCTGCCACTTTTTACGGAAGTTTATTTTACACTTAGATATGGGTGCGTGTTGGGTAACCTCCTCGTATGCCCAAGAGCTGCGGTTCCCTTCAGGACCCGTCAGGGAAGAGCAGTGCTTGGGCCGGTGTACCGGTGATTAATAGGAACAGTTGGTTACCCATATGGAAGGACAATTCCACTCAGGTAACTAACTAGTTTTCTACGCGGAAGATAAATTCCTCCTGTATAACTAATAATCCAACTCGGTTAAGAATATGGGATTATAATTCTACCCATACAACTGGTTTTCTTCGCAGAAAAATGTGTTCCACCTGAATTAACCAGTTATCAAACTTGGTTATCTAGGTGTAACAAAGGATCTATATACTTCTTTTTCTCGCCAACCAGATGCACGCCGGACAAAACCTAAGTTTAGGAATCTCTGTTGAAAATAATCTGGATTCCAGTTAGATATTAATTTTGTGATCCTGTATGTCCTAGCTGGCACTGAATCGCTGAGCCGAATTATCCGCCGGGTAAATTTAGCGCGATCAATAGCCGGAGTCTGCAATGGTAATGGTTGTACAGTCGAACACAAAATGCTCTGTTTCGTTAAAAGCCAAATGTTGCGGATGTGGATGCGGATGTAAGATTGGGTACATAAAAAAAACAAAAACTATTACTTTTTACTTACTATAAAAAATTGAGCTTGAGACTGCTGCATCAGCAGCTTTGAGGATGCTTCGGAATACCTCGGGATCCTTCGGTACGTATCGGCATCGGCATCCCTACACGCAAGCGAACTTTCTACTTTATTGTCATGATGTTAACGTGTATTGCTATTTGCCACCTAAAATCCTCAGTCGTGCCGATGCCGATAATAGGCGCCGGGCCTAAGGACGTTGCAGCATGCCAAGGCATAGTTTCCGACAGTGTGCACTGGGCCTAATCCCACCGAATACTAGGCAGACTAAGATGTGCTGCCTAATAAATATAGAAATTTTCTTTACCCTAGATTTGAAGACGGTTAGATTGTCGAAGAGATGTGAGCTGATTGGCAACCTTCACTAGTTGGAGAGTTAACATAAGAAGAAGACGACTATCGATATTCAAAAATATACATTTACTAGCTGATGCTCGCGGCTTCGACACCGCTGAAGTAGATTAAAACATGTTTTCCCGTGGGAATGAGATATTTTCCCGTGGTTAAAAGATGCCTATGTCACTCTCCAGCCCTTCAACTATGTCCATACAAAAAAAACACGACAATCTGTCGCTCAGTTCGACGTAAAAGAAGGACAAACAAAACAAATTTTCATATTTATAATATTAGTATGGATTGCACTTTTCGCCTCACCAGCCTACGTGCAGTATTTAGATGCGCGTGCATATTTCAGGATCCTGCGCCTGTGTAATTAATTAGACCTAATAACCACTATACGGCTCGCATTAATACGGTTTATATGTAGGATACACAGTAAGAGTAATTACCGGGTTTTTTCGGCCATTCCTGTTCTGATTACGATTATAGGGATGTTGACGCCATTAAAAAATAATTCGAAGACACGACTCCAGTAAAAAAACGCTTTATTTTAGCCCTGAAAACCAGATTAATTTTCGATTAACTGCAAAGTTACATTTTTTGTTGCTTTAAAACAAATAAATAGTTAGTTGATTGATTTGGCGTCATAAGTTGCTATTGCCATTCGAACTGAATTGAATTGGAATTGTGTTTTGACAGCTCATAAAAAGTACGTCAGTTGATTGGTGGTGGTGTGTAACTTCTATTTTTTATTACGCTATTAAAATCCTACTCCTAGTAGCAATATTATAAAGGCGAAAGTTTTGAGTGCGCGGTTGTGATTGCGTGCGTGCGTGTGTGCGAGTGTGTGCGCCTATGTAATTGATAGTAGAGCTGCTATATTTCAAGCTGGTCAATCGTACACTGAACCAATTAAACATAAGTTAGGTATACATGAAATCACATAATTCTGAATTGGTGCGCTGCATGATTACAATTTAGGAAAATAACGCCTCTAGTTTTTTATAGGTTATCACTTTTTGCTTTGAATTAATGTTTTTTAGTACAAAGAATAATGTGGCTCGTTGCATAAAAATGTACATTATATTTGTACAAGTGGTTCATGCGTGAGAATCTGGGGGTACCTAACAGATAGTAAGCAATAAAGAATATAATCAAATCGTCTATCACGAAATGCAATGAATCAGTATAAAATCATAATTTTATTCGCTAAGCAGGGTTGAATGTTTGCTTTATAGGTTTTAATAAAATGGAATATGAAATCGTTTTCGAACTAACGTCGCGTGACTCGGAGACAGAAACAAATTACCTGAACATTTTCGCTTAAAAATGAAAATGAAGAAACATTTGACAATCCAAATATTAGTTACAAACTCTGTAGGAATTGTCGTCTTATTTTGTCTGGATAAGTTTTTCGATTATCCTAAACAATGGTCATAAGGTATAGATGTTTTTGTTTTTTTTAACTTTAAGTCTTTCTGATTTACTAGGCAAGCTCCATAGGCTTTCCATCAAACGTAAGCCTATATAGTTTAAAAAAAAAACTACATATTTTAAAACTTTTTGACATTTTTTTAATAAATAAAACG
Source organism: Archips xylosteana (assembly GCA_947563465.1). Lineage (NCBI taxonomy): Eukaryota > Metazoa > Arthropoda > Insecta > Lepidoptera > Tortricidae > Archips > Archips xylosteana. The sequence goes on along the minus strand of OX387364.1, from coordinate 12,487,139 downwards.
CACACATATAATTTACTACACAGATATAATTTTAGAGCAGAACACCGAATTACGGATGCGTATTTAAATCAGCTGAGTAGGCTGAATTTCAGGCGAGATGTATTCCTATAGTGCCATGAAGCGGTTCAGTAGAATTCGGCCAATTCGGGCAAAGACTTTCGCCTCAGTTTCCACTTTCCATCAGGTGGGCTGCGAACTCTGCCTAGTTAATATGTATAATAATAATTCAGCAACAAGCGAATCGATTCGAATTAGTCTGTGCGCGGGCGGCGCGTGATGAGCTTTCATAACAGAAGGGATACCAAGATGCGGCGATTTCAGGGACTACTTAGTTCAGAACTAATTATACCTAAGTAAGAAGAATATAAGTAAATGCCACGCGCGATAAAAGCTTCATAATAATATAAAGGTTTCAAGGACCGAAGACAAAGAATCAAGCTTAGCTATTAAAAGAGAAAATGCTGCCAGTATCTTCGGAACTATGTCTAGGTCTAGGGGGTAAGGGTTTTGTAACAAGTTTTAGCATTGGTTTTTTCTTATGTTTTTTTAAGTTTACGATAATCCTTATCCTTACTTGATATCATAATTGCATAATGAAACTCTGTCTGTCTGTGTGTCTGTTACTTGTTCACGCTTAAAACTTTGAACCGATTTCGATTAAATTTGGCAAGAAGATAGTCAAAGACTCAACGAAACACCGCGCCGCGTCTTTAGTTATTTCGCAATATTACAGCGTCAAGTCGTGTCCAGCGTCATATACAAATGGTGAGATTTAATACAGAAAAAGACACATTATTGATAGAATCAGTAAAAACTATTCATAATTTGTTTTGCAGTATTCGACAGTAATTAGTGATACACTTATGAGCAACGACTGAAACGTCCTCGTCCACTGCAGACGTATTGACGCTATGACGCTTCAGATGTCGCGTATAAAATAAAATAGGAGACCATAGCCTAACGTTTTCATGGCTACAATAGTCCTTACCAATAAAGCACAGGGAAAGCATATCGTGGGCGGACGAAGCGTCACGCCGCTTTACAAGACTAGTTAGCAACGGTGGTATCTCCGGTGGCCGACTCTGAGATGTAGACTAGGGAGCTACTAGGAAATTCGAAGTTCGTACAGTAAAATTACATAAAGTTTACCACTGACAGATGGTTTGCCTTCATTTCATATTCAACTTTAACGACCTACAAATAAAGCCTATTTTAGAATATTGTTACCCACGTTTGCAGATTTTGTAATAGCTACTTTATTTGTATGGTGTTAAAGTTGGAAATGAAATGATGGCAAGCCATCTGTCAGTGGTAAACTAAAAGTAAACGTATTGTATCGTGCCATCCTTTTCACTCTTCTGTTTAATACTATTAGCGTGAACGGAACGGCACGATACGAAGTTCGAAAATCGAATTTCGTAGTATAAGGCCAGTTTACGTGTAACATCCTGGGCCTGTATGGGCTATACCTACAGTTCCTGTTGTATGGATGAAAGAGAAACTGGTTGACGTATTTAGGGCAAGATTATCTTTGTAGACTTGTGTGTCTAGTACATGTAGGTACTGAAAATGATTATACATGCGTACATCACGATACCTGACACCAAAAACCCCTGGGTAGCCCAGTGATTTGTCTTATGGCCTTTCAAGCAGAGGATTGTGGGTTCAAAACTGGGCTCGTACTGAGTTTTTCAGAATTCTTGCGGGAAATTACATTTGAAGTTTAAGAGCTTAACAGTGTTGAAGAACTCATCATCATCCCAGCCTATACACGTCCCACTGCAGGGCACAGGCCTTCTCTCAGAATGAAAAACAAAAAAACTACGTGAGGGAAATTGTACGCATCTGCGAAGCAATTCAATGGTGTGTGGGAAGTTTTCGATACGCACTGAGCCCGCCTGCGAACTATAGCCCAAGCCTCGTCATTCTGGGAGGAGGCCTGTGGCTAGCAGTGAGACGTTACGTATATGGGCCGAAATGATGACATGCCGATTCCATGAGAATAACGGATTCACAAGTAGCTTACGTGTTGTTTTCAAAATTTAGCTCACTGAATACTAAATTGTAATATCTCGTCACCAAATACCGCCAAATACCGCAAATGTCTCAAGTTAAAAGTCTTTGACCAGTGATGACTTATGGCACTGAGACGTGGCCGCTTACGATGGGCTTCATAAGGAAGCTCAAAGTCACTCAAAGGGCAATTGAGAGGGCTATGCTCGGAGTTTCTCTGCAGGATCAGGTCATCGACATAGCTCGAAGAATCGCCAGACTCAAGTGGCAGTGGGCAGGGCACATCGCTCGTAGAATTGATGGCCGATGGGGCAAAAAGGTTCTCGAGTGGCGCCCACGGACCGGAAGACGCAGTGTAGGTAGGCCTCCAACAAGATGATGCGATTCCTGGTTAAGATTGCGGGATCGCGTTGGATGCGGATGGCACGGGACCGATCTGTTTGGCGAGCCTTGGGGGAGGCCTATGTTCAGCAGTGGACGTCTTTCGGCTGAAATTATGATGATGATGATAGCATTGTATCCTCTCATTATATGTTTGTTGGTAGTAGTTCAAAGAATTATACACAAATGTTTTACTAAAATATAAAATATTTATTATAAACTGGAAGGTACTAAAAGGTAAAATAAAAACGAAACTATCTCAAATAGTAGCGATATACCTTAGCTTTAGACACCAATACCTAATTAAACATTAAGTACTTATACTTACTTACTTAATAAAAAGTAAAACAGCTTTCTTATGAATACCTACTTAAGTTGTTTAAATAATTTATTGAGCAGTTCACATTCAATGTTTGTACAAAAAATATTACTAAAATTTTAAAATTGTCAAATTAATGGGGTTTTTTACGGATTAAAGCGATACTGTCGCAATTTTATGAACCGCATTTATCTAAGCCCACGAAAAAAAGAAAAAAAAATACGTATGTTGCATTACATTGCGAGGTCGTGGATCGAACGAGTTGGAAGTAGTCATTTAAGGCTGGATTTTACCAAACTTTTATTCCGAGAATAACCCTTACTCTCAGATAGTAGTTAATGTCAAGTCACTATGGCGGTTTGACATTACTATCTGACAGTAAGCGTTATTCTCGGAATAAAAGTTTGGCAAAATCCAGCCTAAGTGCGGAAATGTACCTACTGTTACTTACACAATTTTTCTTAGTAATGTAAGTGCATAATAGTCGCTTGTTAAACTTTTGTTAACTTGATATTCGTTAATCTTTATCTGTTACGCTGATATTTGAAGGGTACACGGAAAGATCATGTCAAGTCACCTTTTTTGAAAAAAAAATGAGATTTTAATCTCAAAATGCTCGCAAGGTTCTAGTGAGTAGTGAGTTTTAGTAGCTAGCGCTGCATCACGCACGAATGGGCCGGCTCGACCGGGGCAGTACCACCCTCTCACAGAACACCGGCGTGAAGCGGCAGTATATACTCCTACTGCGTTTCGTACAGTCAGTGAGAACGCCGGGGGCCCAAAATCTCTCCCTTCCCTCTCCCCTATTCCCTCTCCTTTTTAAAGGCCGGCAAAAGATCAGTGACTCTTTGAGTTTATGAGCGGTGGTGATCATTTTCCATCAGATGACCCGCTTGCTCGTTTTCCTCCCTCTCATAATAAAAAAAACAATAAAAAAAAAAACTATAACCATTGGATTAAATATGGATATCTGAAAATCTAATATAAGTACAAAGTGTCTCTAACCTCTGGACATATACGAATAGGACGTGTTGATTAGGGTATTTCTTAGCTATGTACAGTCGCAAAATGAAAAGGTTTTTTTCTATTTATTGGACTCTAGGTCGAAAAGTGTCCAACCTTTTAATTCCTCTACTATACAAAAAAATCGCACCAAACTCCACCGTATTAACGGAGAAATTACTGATTTACGATTTAATACATTGGAACAACCTGTATGTAGATATATGGTCTTTAAAGAGTATTTCAACTTGATCACCCTCTGAACCGCAAAACTCATTGCGAACAACTGATACAGTATGTTCCTACATATTGTTGATTTGGGTATGTATTACAATACCGAAGTACGAAAGACCGAATGGGTCAAAAGACCGACACGATTTTTTTCCGAAACCGTTAACTTTTTTTGATGCCGTATTAATAAATTCTGAGAAGTTTACGGCTTCAGAAAAAAATCGTGTCGGTCTTTTGACCCATTCGATGTTTTAATACATTCGGTCTTTCGTACTTCGGTATTGTAATACATACCCGTTGATTTGTATGTGGGTATTAATTGTATTTTTTTTTATCTAATGTAATAATTTTACAAAAGTAGAACATTCTTGAGAAGGAACGCTACCTACTCAGGATTTCTGTCTTTGTCCAAAGAGTAGAGACACATTGTATAAAATCTCGTGTCACGGTGTTTGTTATCGAACTCCTCCAAAACGGTTTGTTTGACCGATTTTGTGAAACTTTTTGTTTATATTTGGTAGGAATGAGAATAGGTCGTAGGCTATTATTTATACTCCTATTCTCCGCAGACGAAGTCGCGGGCATCAGCTAGTAATATATATACTTTTCAATATTCACTTTTAAAAAATGATACTCGTATCATAGTAATTATTTGTGATGATTTTCAAAACGCTGTAACTCAAAAAGTTGCTAAGGTGATTGATTAGACATGTGCTTTCCACGTACCCTTCATTTGGGTGTGGCTTTGAAGCATTCCAACAGCCGTATCCCGTGTGTTACGAAAATCGACTAATAATATCTCCGTCCGCTAAAAATCCCAATGACCACCATCACGCAAATCTACAGGGTTATTTGTAGTTCACTAGCATCCTTTTAACCCTAAACTCCTACCACTTAAACAAATGTTTTTTGTTTTACGGCTTTTGTCATAACTTAATATTTTTGGTGTAATAATGTTTTGAAAATTTGATTCTGCCCTTTATTTTTACGATACTCTGTGTATTTGTATGGGAAAAAAAGTGCTTCATTTTAAAAAGTCGTAAAACAAAAAACATTTGTTTGAGTGATAGGAATTCAGGGTTAAGAGGATGTCAGTGAATTAAAAATAACCCTGTATTGGTGGATTGTCATTTCGCTCACCGCTCCGCTGCCTCATTCAGCTCCAAGTGACAGGGAGCCTTTACTTTGTAGCTACACTCGCTTCTCTTTTATCGTCGGTGGTGGAACAATTGCCTAAACTCTTTTCCGCTTGAAGAGTTTTTATGTAATAGCTCCTCTACACGATTGGCCATTAAATGGTCGGTGTGATGGCCCAGCAATGGCTGCACTGCAACGCATCTACACGATGGCGACGTTCAGTTGAGATCTTAACTTATCTTTGATGTGCCTCGAAAAAGCGACATCGACACCATGCTACGACCATCGCACGCGCCATAAGCCATCCGACACCACTACGCCCACCACACGCTAGCCAATCAAAGTGGACCATCGCGATGGCCCATCTTGTAGTGCCAGCATTATACCTTGTAATGGCAGAAGTGAATAATATTTTTCTCGTAACTTTTTTGGGGCTAGTGTTTTGCAGTACCTTTTGACATCTCGTTTGATTCTTTTATGCAATGACAAATGGACAGAAAAAGGCTAAAATTACGACAGCATTCTTGGTAATGCTCTACTCCTTCTCAAAGAATTCCTCAGTCACGTCGATGTGCGAGATCTGCTGGTAGGTGTACGCGCTGAAGAAACGCTGCGTCACGTTCATTGCGTAGTCGATGGCGTACTCTAGGATCGGGGCGCCGAACTCCTGGGCCACCAGCTGGGAGTTCTGGTTTAGGACTGCCAGGATGTTCGCGCCTGTAACGTGTGGTTTGGTTCGGTCAGCAAAAGCATGTTAAAGCGATGTGCCTACACTGAAAAATTGGCTAAGGGTCGATTTAAAAAACTTGTATACATATAATTAAGGCCTTAATGAAACGAAAGTTAGTCATAAAAACTATATGGGTAACTTTCGTTACACAAAGGAATCGATTAAGTTTTGTTTTGAACATTTTTTCCCTTAATTTTGTACATTTTTTTTTGGAAACTACTCCTAAGTGCAAGTCTGACTTCCCGCTGAGGTATCGCATAATTTTTAAAAAGAAAAACAAAGTTTGTATTTCATAGAGTTAGTTGCATTGTATTCTAGTTGCATCCAAACTTATAACTAAGCGTGTTAAAAGGTTTAAGCTCAGCATATGTTGTGGATGGGTGCACACTGCACACGGAGGTGCGTATAGGTGAAAAACTTAAGAAAATGAATGAGATGATGAATGATACTTATGTAGTAGTAACGTGTCCGTATAAACAAATTGACGTTCGAAATTAGAAAAATGATTTAACCTTCATATCAATTTTGTGCACTACTACATACAACTGGTAATTTACTAAAGTTTTTACCTATACGCACACAGCGCTGATTATCAGTCTAACTCTTTCACTTGTGTGTAAATCTTTTTTAATCTATGGGTTCGAGTATTACAAGGCGAACTTACTGATCTCAGGACTGCCTCTGAAGAGGTTGGTGAGATTCAGCTTGAGGTCAGTACCGTAGTCGGCCTTGTACTTGTAAGAGTTGATCTTGTAGTGACCCTCGCCTTTCTCGTTCAACACCACCTTTTCCAAGACCTCGAGGCGGATGCGCTGATTCCCTGGAAGGCACAGTTATTAAATAATCTGTACTAAGACATATTTCTACGGGATATATACTAAATATCTATAGGCACAGTCGAAAGCATAAATATGTATAGGTACAGGCATCGCGTCAAAATATGTAAACACCAACTTTATGGTTACATAGAGTTGTATTTTTTTTACGCCTTGTTAACGTATATATATATTTTTGCACGTGACCATACACAAGCAAAAGCATGGAAAATAAAAATAAATAAAAAAGAAACAAGAACATACTAAACTTGGATGATTTAAATGACCAAGAGATGTATAGTATACGGGTCTCTAGAAGAAATATACTTTAGTACTGCAAGGGGATGTACAGTCAAGGGCAAAAATATGTATACACTTTAGTACCTTGTCACTTTAACCACTCTGACAATTCATATATGGCAGTTCAAATATGACGAAAATAGACAAGGTACTAAAGTGTATACATATTTTTGCCCTTGACTGTACCACTACCACACAGTTTAGTCTTAATGATCAATGGAGGTGTAAAAAAACAAAAGTAACAAACTAAACTAAAAGCAGAACTCCCCGATAACATCGAATACAACTTCGTGAACGGCACTTCGCCGTTTGTGTGATGTGCTCGTGTTTTCACAGCCAAAATTGGTTACATTACCCACATTAGAGCATCTATCACTCTTCTAGTAAGGACACAGAAAGCCCTAGTTTAATTTTCTCCATTACCATACATAGCAGTACCGTAATGATACCAGTCAATGGTTCAGAAACAATTGCCGTAGCCGAAATCGGCATGGATGACATCATCTTCAAAAACCCTCCAGCAGACAAACTAAGAAAAGTAATGTACAATTATATTAATCTTACAGATCTTGATCTTGGCGTCGCCGTCGGTGTCCAGGTTGAACAAGAGGATGCGGCCCTGGATGCTGTAGTGGCCCTTGATGGTGAAGTTACAGCGGATGTCGAAGATGAACTTACGAGTCTCACGACGGGACCTGGAAACGATCAGGAAACCATTGACAGTGAAATTATACAAGATGTCTTAAAATTATTCCAGAACTAGCTTTAACCTGCGGCTTCTCTTGCATTAGAAATACTCTCACATTTACGATTGTCATAGACAATAAAAAACTTAGCGTTTGGCCACAATATGATATGGTTTTTTTGTACAGTACAACGCTTCATCCTTCGCTTTCCCTGCCCTGCCCCCTCCCCCCTCAATAGTTACTAGCACAACAAAAAAAAATTCTCTGAAGTTTTTTTTACAAAAAACTGACCCGTGATTGACGACTATCTCACCTGATGAAAAGTGTAGAGGCCAAGGGTACTTATCCACGTACATAGATTTTCTGCAACTGATTTTTATTTATATATCTTACATCTTACGATAGAGTAGGATATAGGCAGTGGTTGGGTAAGTCCAAATAAATAACCCAGCAAAGATTTTCACAATAAATCATTATCAAAAATGACGCCATGTCTTATAGTTGCATCTGTACGGTGAATTATACGGCTATTGCTGAACCAAAGATTTCCTTTGGTAGGATTGGTCCTTGAGGCCCACGGATGGGTTTAAGAAGTGGAGCCACCGTGGTTTTTGATGTTAGTTGTTTGAGGTTTTGGCAGCTTATGCTCTGGAGGAAAATAGGGTCTCAATCTGTATAGAGGCATTAATTGTGCTACTATTCCAAGTTTGGTACCATATTCGGATGACTTAAAGATGCCAAATTCATTTTAGAACTCATATTTATCTACATCTATGTACGAGTACACTAAATATATAAATAATAATAATGAATTTCCATCTGCCTGCGACTTGGAGTAGCAGTTTGCGCACCGCATAAATGCCCCTGCGGCTTTGAGGTCGCCGCGCTGGGACACCACGGCCTTTCATGCCAGAAGAGCGCGGGCCGCTTCTCTAGACACTCTGCTCTCAATGACATTATCCGTCACTCTCTGCCACCGTCAATGTGCCTGCGCTACTGGAGCCATCGGGCATCGCCAGAGATGATGGCAAGAGACCAGACGGAATGTCATTGATTCCGTGGAAATTGGGTCGTGTGCTAGTGTGGGACGCTACTTGTGTAGACACACTGGCTCCGTCCCACGTCCGCGGAACAGCAAATCAAGCTGGTGCAGCAGCAGAAGCGGCAGAAAAGCTTAAGAAAAGTAAATACAAAGGTCTTGGCTCTGAATACAACTTTGTTCCATTCGGAGTTGAGACCTTTGGTCCGTGGGGCTCCAGCGCAAAAAGTCTTTACAAAGATATTTGTAAACGGCTTTGTGATACTACAGGAGACCAAAGAGCTGGCAGCTACCTCGCACAACGTATTAGCATTGCTATACAGCGAGGTAATGCTGCCAGTGTCTTTGGGTCCATGCCGCGGGGGGAACCTTTTGTTAATTTTATTTAGTTTTAGTTTAAGTTAGTTTTATTTTATTTATAGTTATAGTATTAACGTATTATTGTTGTTGTCTTTTAATATCATGTGTTTTAATAATAATAATAATATTATAAGGAGGTAATAATAATGTGACCTAGTTTGTACCGGTGTTAATATTTATTGCATATTTTAATATGAAAAAGTAGTTATTGTCACATAACTGTAATAGTTAGACATATAACATTGCGGATTTTTTTGTAGATATTGATGTCCTCTATAACACTGTAGTACATCACTTTGCTCTATTGTCGATAGTTACCGCAGCGTACGCGATATAAGGATTTTTTTGGTATTTTTTACACCTTGGGTTACATTATCGAAGTTTTCATAAGGATCCCTATTTTTTTCAAAATATCAGATAACCTATGTTCATCAGGGATAATGTTGGATTCTAATGGTAAAAGAATTTTTAAAGTCGGTCCAGTAGTTCCGGAGCCCATTCGGTGCAAACAAATAAACAACCAAACAAACAATCAAATCTTTCCTCATTATATTATTATAATTATTATTTATTTATATATTTATATATTAGTGTACTCGCACATAGATGTAGATATGAGTCCTGAAATGAATTTGGCATTCGTAATTTATACGAATATGGTACCAAACTTGGAATAGTAGCACAATTAATGCCTCTATACAGATTGAGACCCTATTTTCCTCCAGAGCATAAGCTGCCAAAATCTCAAAAAACTAACATCAAAAATCACGGTGGCTCCACTTCTTAAACCCATCCTTGGGCCTCAAGGACCAATCCTACCAAATGAAATCTTTGGTTCAGCAAAAGCCGTATTCTTCGTTTTTTCGTCGTGTACAACAGCAACTAATTGACGCGGTGCATTTTAAACACCAAACTATGGCTGAAATATGCGCGATTCGTTTTGTGCATTTTGCATGCAGGTATGTACTTAGTTGGGGTTACAATGTTATTAACGGCAGTACCACAGTACAGCAATAATTAAGAAGGTCGAAACCTTGTTTCACTTGTGGTCACAGTAACGGCAGTGCATTTGTTTATGTAAATTAAGTAAGTTCTCTTAATGTTCTTTTCGGAGAGGTCAAAACTAATTACAAATAAGTATGTTACGACCCAAAAGCTAAGGCTAATAGAATGCTGAGATTTATATTTCGTGAAAGTAATGACTTCAAATACCCCAGAACTGTACAACTTCTGTATTTTAACGTATTTGTTAGGTGTAACTTAGAATATGAGACCACAGTTTTAGAGTCCTTAGGTACTTTAACGTTCATGTAAATACCATTGAAAGGATTGAAAATAAATTTATCAAGAGAATGAAATTCAAATTCAGGAATTTTACTTTAATGCCTGTTTGGAGTTTCTTCGAATACGTCATGAAGTCAGTGGCCAAATATTTCTATTCAAGATTCTTGGACTTGACTCTCCAAATTGTTTGTCAAAACTATAATTTCGATGTCTTGTCCTGATCGACAAACTCGTACCTCTAAATTATTTGTAGATTTATCTAGTCGTACGGTATAAGCAAGAAATAGATTCCATGTCAGAGCTTGTAAATCTTATAATGAAAAATGTTTCCGTTCGATGTAGATGTAGATTTTCAATATATGCGTCAGGATACTGATAGCAGTTAAAACGCTCATATAAATACACACGTAATAATTTGTTCGGGTATGTAATAATGAATGGCTTCCCAACAATCCATTGATTAACTTTTCCTACGGCAATACATAATGCGGCGATACTCCAAGGCCTACACAATTACTTCGGGTTTTTATACGAGTATAATAACCCAAACGGCGATACATTGCGGGTCTTGAATTATCTATCTCGTCATAAGCACTTGAGTAGCCCGCAATCTATAGGTAATCGGATGGTTTACTCGTACTTTGAATTGGCTTTAGCTGTGTGAACACAGTGGTATGTTATTAGGCACAAAGTAGTGGGAAATCCGTGCTTGCTGGAAATGATGTCACAGTTTTATTGCGCGGACGCACTGAGTTTTCTAGAAGATTTAATGAACTAAACATTAAGTAATACCTAGTGTTACTTCCTCAGAACAGAAGGTCAGTAAGTGCAAATAGTGTACGTATTGTTAGCATCACATCTTAAGGCTGCCTGTGCCTGGAGCAGAGCGAGGTAGCAGAGCAAAGCGAGGTAGCGGAGCGGAGTGGGAGGCGGGTTAGGGGGCCTTTATTACTCACGTGATGTTTTTTAGCAACTAGTAACAATTATTTTCTTAAGGTTATGTTAGTAGTACAGTAGCATAAAACATAAAATTACTAAAACTAAAATTAAATTAGAATTAAATCACTGTTTTGCGACGCCATGGGAAATCACACGACAGTGATTAAAGAATGGGCAATACAGTCTACTTGCATCTTCAGGATGCCATTAGAGCCGCCTTCAACCAGGGAAGCGAATCTTTTACGCATTTTTGCGTAAAACCAGTCCACATGCGCTTCGGCAAACATCCCCGATGCACTGCAGTATCGGGGTAGGCCCAACAGCACCCTAAAGGCATTATTGTATTGTACTCGGAGGGCGTTGTGAGCTGTCCTGGAATATTTAACCCACAGGCTGCACGTGTAAAATGAAGTACAATCTGCTCTAAGTAAATAGAGTGAGTTTCACCTCCCTGAAACATCGTGCAAACCTGCGAGCAATCAGCTCTTCGTCATAATGCCCTCCTTTTCCTTTCCATATCCTCATTTTCCTTGAGGTCGGGCGTAACCATTCCCAGGTAGCATTTTTCTCTCAAATTCCTAAAAGACAATAGACATAAAAGTCCACCAACAATTATTCTATTGATGGATTTTTATTGCTCTCACCGCTAGTGGAGAGAAGTGGTGAATGTGAAAATGTGTTTGTTTGAATGTTTCTTCCCGTCTTGACGTCTGAACGATGACGTTGAGCCATCTTCAATTAACATTATTGTAAAAATTATTCTGACCGCAGCGACATTTTACACTACTACTGTTCATAAAATTAATCTATATTGACCCTTAGAGACTATAGATCTCTAAGCTATTTTAGCTTAAGTCATCATTTATCACTGGTAGGACTCCCTCATTGATACCCAATCATTACGGTTGGAATTAGCTTGCATCCACCTTGAACCTGCGGCCTCAACCAAATCTTCATTATAACCTCCTGAGGCCCTCGAAAATTTTGTTTCAATGAACTTTAAACTTTATGTCACTTTTGAGTGAGTTCGATATCACATTAGAAGTAAGTCCTATAGGACTAATTCTAATGTCACATCGAACTCACTCATAAGTGACATAAGGTTAAAGTTCATTGAAACAACATTTTCGTGGGCCTCAGGAGGGCCTAATGATTAGAGTCGCTCAACGAGCTATTGAGAGGGCTATGCTCGTTTTTTCTCTACGGGATCGAATTTAGGAATGAGGAGATAGAGTAGAAGAACTATGGTCACTGACATAGCCAAACGGATTACCCCGTTGAAATGGCAATGGGGAGGCCATATAGCACGCAGAGCAGATGGCCGTTGGGGCAGAAAAGTTAGATTAGAATTTGTATGAAGGTGACAGACTGATGTGAAATAGGACAGAAGTTTTCACTGCCGCTAAAAAAAAATAAAAACGAAGCCAAACACAAGAACTAATTCGTTGTCTTCCTGTGTCCCACTTGCAAAATAATATTTTTCTTTATCTTTGGACCCTTTTCCTTTAATAAGTAGGTATAATCTTTGTTCAGTCAGTTTTCTGTCGAACAACATAAAATATTGTTTGATCTCTTTACGAGGCAATCCACTGAGGAAATATTGACTCTATGTAAATATAGCACGGCCAATGTCATCAGGTTTTAAAGGCTGTAAAGCTGTTATGTACAATTATGATTAACTGCTGCCTTTAGATACATTTAATAGGTATTTATATTCTAAGTGTCAATTTTCTAAAATGAACCGTTAAGGTTTTTGCAATGTCACGAAGACCGTTTAGCTTGAATGAACTCAACTTATGATGCAGTCTGTCTGCATGTTTTAGGGCTCTTACAGACGAACTGCATACCAACTGCAACGTAACCGAAACTACAGTCCCATACGTTTCAATCCCAGCAAGCGTACAGTTTAACCACAAAAGTACAGTACCCCGTGGCCATAAAGATTGCACACGGTCTTTGAAAAAAGACTCGGCAAGTAACACACAAAAAAAAAACACAAAAAAAACATATCCGTCTTTGGAAAAAGACTGCAAATGTCCGACAAATCTCCAAATGGCCGGGTACTTATTTAGTTATAGTTGGTAGTTGGTATAATTTACAGTTTAGTTTTCGTTTTGGATTGTTTTTGAAAGATTTGTATTAAATGCAAAAAAAATATTAACATTTTTTGCTGCCTGTACTTTTTTAAACTGGCATAGTCATCCAACAACTGTTGACAACAATTGATGTTGTTGTTTGGTGTTGGTTATGTTTCATAAAAATTGGTCTAGCCGTTTCAAAGTTAGCAGCTCTTTTGCATGTTGCGGAAGGGATCTTAGACTTAATGGCGTTGGGGGTTTTTAAATTTTAAAATTTATTCTAGTTTGAGTCTAGCAGCGCTTTCGGAAAGACCATGGACAAAGAAGAGTATGGTGATTTTATGATCTATGGTGATAAACTGTGGTGCAAATTATACGAAGATCAATGCCCTTGACCTGATCGTGTTAAGATATAATTTCGCCGCAAGAGTGTGCTGCCCAGGGGTGCTAATCTGCGCGTTCAAGTACAATCCGTTTAGCGACTTCTTTCGAAAGTTCTGTTTGTTTGAAATACTTTTTACGAGTTTTTTTTAACATGACTTTCGCAATAAAGCTCACAACTTTAATACAAGAAAACTAATGTGGAATATTCTTCTTCTAATACAAAAATCTCGTGTCACGGTGTTTGTTATTGAACTCCTCTGAAACGACTTGACAGATTTTTATAATTTTTTTGTCTATATTTGGTAGGTCTGAGTATGGGTTGTTGGGTATTTTTTATACCCCAATGCAACAGCTAGCTTCATCATATGGTTGGGTTAGGTTAGGTTACTTTGACTGAAGGCTCCTAAGTAGGTATGAAGGTTTTTCATCGAATTTATAAAAACGGTTCCTATCATTTGCCCGAAATTCATATGCCATAATGTACGATACATTATGGCATATGAATTTCCATAATTTGCATTTGACAAAAAGTAATTTATTTTTGAAAAAGCATTGTGCTTAGAATCGTTGTTAAACTAATCTAACCCAACCTACTCTATTCTATAAAAGTAATTTCGAAAAATCCTGAAAACAGCACGCTTCTAAATATTTTATACTGTTATCATTGTGCCTGATTAAACATTTCATGATCATCATCAACACACGACCGTTGCTGACCTATGCTATCTATCAGGTCGTCGCTCCATCTTATTGGAGGCCAACCTATACTACGTCATTTGGTCCGTGGATGCCATTTGAAAACCTTTTAAAGAAAGAAAGAAAGAAAGAAATATTTTTTTAGCCCCATCGGCAATCAGTTCTACGAGCGATGTGCTCTTACTGCCACTTGAGTCTGGCGATTCTTCGAGCCATAGCTTTAACTTTACTCTTACTTTAGCCTTAACTTTTGAACCTTAGTTCTTGCGCGGATTTCAACATTTTATTAATGTGGTCCCGCTGAGAAACTCCCAGCATAGCCCGAACGGAAATATACAAAGTATACAAGATATAATTTATATTCTTAGTTTTTGATAATATGAGTATACTTACGACACTTTCAGCGGTACACAAGTACCGAGCCCGATCAGTTTTCCATTATGGAAGGTCATCTTGACATTCCCGGGCAGCTTCATGCTGATGTTTTTGTCCAGGTACAAAGGGTCCAGGGTCGGCACGTTGGCTTCCGGGATGCCCTTCACGATCCCAGGGAGAGCGTCCAGGGTCGCCTGCGTGAAGCATTCGTCTGAGAGCTCGGAACAGGGGTGGATGAAGTCCGCTGGAAAGGAGGGTTTTGGTTAGAAGAGTTACGAATCAACCCGTGGTCACGTAACAGGGTGAACCCTTTTCAACACAAATTTAGGTTTAAAAGGTCATTTAGAGATATAATTTCGTGTTGACATTCCAATTTCCCAAAGAAATCATCGTGAAATTGATTGTCGAAAGGTTCTATCCTGGTACGCGATTCAGTATCTTTGTACTATAAATATGTAACAGAAGTTCTAAACATCTCAAAATAAGTTATGTGGTTGGCTGTAGGAAAAAAAATCTAGCATATTCTCCGACTGCTGAAGGAGGGTTGATGTATGTATGTGACATTTCTGGCACGCCCTGCAGCCTAAACGGCTTGATGGATTTTAAAATGTAAGGGGTCCTTATCATTAAATTTGTCTTAGTTGCGAGAGTGACAATAGGATCTATACTTCCCCAGAATACCCGTAGGAACGGGAATTACACAGGAAATATGAATTTACAATACTTCTCATTCGATTTCAAAACTTCCTATTAAATTTGAGTTGAAATTTGGTACTCATATGTGCGTGCAAACATGGGGGCTACTTTTGGGGGTAAAAAAGTACATATTTTTGTCAATCGGTTTTTTTTCAAAACAGAAGATCTACAATGTTCTTCTGTAATGTAGTTCATTAAGCATTTGGTACAGGCGAGTGCAGGCGTGCTGTGTGCCCTTTATTCACTGCGCATGCGCAGCGGAGCGAAAGTGAACGGCTTGCGATATGCACTTGATGTTTATTAAACAAACCAACAACATACATTTCAGGTTTGCTGGCCATATTTTCTAAATAACATTTAGGTTAAGGACAAAAACATCTCACTCGGAATGAGAGGCGATGACTTGATTTGGCTGGCCTTAACTAACGGCTATTTTGCCAAAAATTTAATTTAGGTAGGTATTTTTTTCTGGCAACAATTGTATCTAATACTAGGGTTGATATTCACACCAGAGGTCCAGTTGGTACAGTAGAAGGCATAAAGTTAAATATCTATACTTACAGCTGTCACATCAAATATGTGATGTGATGTGATATGTGTATTTTTATTTTTGTAATGTCACCGTACTGCTTTTGGTGATCAATAAAGAATATTTGTATTGTATTGTATTGTATGTGCAAACAGCAACCTTATGGTTAATGGCGTAGAGTTCTATAGATATTTTAGACGCCTTGGTAACGTAAATATATTTATGACCTTGACTGTACCTTTTGATACTACCCTCACTAAAATAGAGTACGAGAGTAACAACTATTTTTTCTATGGATTTCGGCATATTTTAAATTTTCCAAATCGCATTTCAAAAGCTTAAATAATTACTATTTCCCCTAATGGGGTAAAGAAATATACAACTAATAAAAAGTCTTGGAACAATTATAAACCCTTATTTTTCAACCATTATTTTCCTTCAAACTGACGTGCTAACTGCCTTATTTAGAATTTATTACGTAGATTTATTCTAGGTATTAGATAATTAATAACCCACGTATTATCTAGTCGCCTGACCTAATTTCCAGCTGTTAAAATAAAAAAATGTAATAAATTCACAAAGAATTTTAATTTCTAAAAACTCGGAAGTGAAACTGGCAGTTAATGTTACAGCAAAAGCGTTTCCCGTTTTAAATTAAAAACTAAACGTTGTACTCACGCAACGGCAGTAACTGCAAACTGCATTGGAGACACACAAACAGGTACACAATCAACACTGGCCAGCTGTTCGTCATCTTGCCGCCTTAAAAATAAAAAGTAAAAAATATATTTGGAATAAGCAGACGATTTAAAATTCGAACTGTTTGTTTTTAATTTATGCTGCGTGTTTTTCTCGCCGCGAATGCCGACTCCTTTGAGAAACCGCAAGCAACTGGTGTTTAAAACTTTGGAGTCGTAATTAAATGCCTCAAGGACTTAGGGCTAAGTTTTCTTGCATGCGATTGCTTGGGTATTAACTTGAGGCTGGCGAATATGCCTTTGCACATAACCACCACTTAGCTACAGATATGATAGACTTATTTGAACGTAACCGTCAATTTGTGAATGTTATTAGAACCTTCCAAATACACTTTAAAGGGTTATTCCATCCAGCTACTAAATAATTATAATTTTCTCTACATATTTTTAATATAAGATAAACGCTGCTATTTATATACACTAAATATGCAACCCTAAAAAGATTCGCCAACTTTTTTTAAGTATTTTAAAGCACCTTTTTTACATGGCCACGAATATTTTGCCATGCCTACTATAACCGTGCTATATTAATTTTATTGAGTTTTTCTACTTACGTCTAATAAATCGTCTTATCGGAAACCCAGTCTAAGGCTGTGGGAACACTAGTGCAAGCGTTTAGAGTACGGCTCTAATGTCGCAACCGCGGTGTCGCAAGCCAGACCAGAGACGAGTCCTAGAGCCTAACTAGTACCCTGTATCAGTAGTCATTTAAAATGAGTAGTTAATATTATGGGCGCAAGGGTTAATGTCGGCTGTTATTGGAATTTGTTATAGGGCTTTATAGTGCGAGTTCTTGGTTGGAGTTCAGACGTGTCAAGGGAGTTTGAAACCTTTGGATTTAGCTCTGGAATTTAAAAAGTATCAGCTCAAATCCTATCGTATCCTATACTATCCTACTTCCCATCTTATCTTATTCATCATCATCATTTCAGCCGAAAGACACCCACTGCTGAACATAGGCCTCCCCCATCCCCCAAGGTTCGCCAAACAGATCGGTCCTGCGCCATCCGCATCCAACGCGTTCCCGCAACCTTAACCAGGTCGTCGCTTGTTGGAGGCTTACTAATATTATAAATGAGAAAGTTTGTGAAGTTGTTTGGATATTTGGATGTTTGTAACGTCTAGTTTTGGATGATATTTGGAGTTCATTTAATTTGTAGCCCTTAATTAAAAAGCGCTCAAATTCAAATCGTTAATTGCAAGGAAGTGAGTAGGAACAATGATCTTAGAATACAAAAAATGCTTATCATCACAACAGCCAGGTCCTGGCAAATATAAGTTTTATTGTACCTAAGTATTATGATTATATTGTTTTTAGGCTTAAGACGCTGTCAACACCAACGTCGGCGCACACTGTCTATTTGTATCGGAGTAAACGAGATGCCGCTATTACTGGGCAGCCGGGTATATTGAAATTTATCGGGCAAATATTTAATTAAAAAAAAACTGTGGATTATTTGTGAAATATGACTCGTTAGCGGTTTAGGTATGAATATGTTGACTTCATGTTTTTAATTGCAGACGCATACGCCAAAAAAATAAAGACATAGAACCGTTTAATGATGATTTTAAGACCTATCTTTGCAATTATTTTCTATCGAGCCGATTTCGTCCAATTATGTATCGAGTCCGTCCACGGTCTTTGAAATATGATGAATATTAACATATAATTTTTTTGATGTGCTAGAACAAGCAGTTTTTCTTAAAAAACTGTTTAAATGACATCAATTTCAACAAAATTAGGTGTTGTCAGCCTCTTAAAACTTGCGCTTGATGGTAAGGCAATAACGCGTGTACCCTCTGATTTGCGAAATGTTTAATTAATTCGCATGTGTAGTTTTGTTTTTATATGAGATTGTCGGGACGTACAAGTGGCAATATTTCTAGAAGTTTCCTTTTAGACTGGGAGGCCGTAGCCATTTTGAAATGCTACGTCAGTTCCTTTGCGATGTTTAAACTTAAACCCATCTCATCGCATCATCAAATTATTATCATGCATGATACCTATGGCTCTTCTAGGCAAGAGTGAATAGGCTGTTATTGAACCAGTGAGATACGTCTTTAGCCTCATGTGTACTTTTGTGTGATAGAGGTCGATCAAGGGTCAGTTTCATGTAAAAAAAAAACAAAATAAAACTTAATTTGTTGAGTCAGGCGTTACGTAGCGGAGGTCCGTCCATATTAATGGACTGAAACAATTACTTTGTTCACCTGCGTCCTAAGACCAAAGGTAAGGTCACGGGTGAGCAAAGTAATGGTTTCAGTTCATTAAATAAACAAATGGCTGAAAGGTAACCGGGCTTAAGTAGACGACTCTAATTTTTTTTTAATAGTTACTCGAGTACAAACGTTATGTATCACTCAAATGCTATTAATTTGCCATTTTTATATATTAGATTTAATATATTTGAATCATATTTAGCTGAGCCGCTAATTTTCCCGAGAAGTTCTTGGTTTTCCAACAAATAATTTTATTATGAAAGTTTTCACATGTCATGTTTTTGAAGTTGTATTGAGTAAGAATCGAAGATTTAACTGACTGCACACTTAGCCTGTTCTTCTCGCTCCACTTAGTATTAATCAGTGAAATGAAATAATTCTTTCTACAACGACGTGTAACAAAAAGGAGCACTTTCAGACAAAATATACAAGACATGTCCTCCTTTTGGATACCATCTGGCAACCCTACTCTAGAACCTTTCTCCCCCATCGGCCGTCGGTTCTACGAACAATGTGCCCTGTCCACTGCCACATAAGTCTGGCAACACTCCGAGCTGTCAGTAACTTTGATTCTCCTGCGGATCTCCTCATTAAAATTTCTTATTCGATTACGCAGGGAAACTCCGAGCTCGCTCCATCGCTCTTTGAGTGACTTTCAGATGTGTTCAGACCGAACATTCAATCATTTATGTTGTTCGGTGCATGTGCGCCTTACACGTGACGTCAGGCGTCCGCGATTATTTGCACTGAACTAATTAGTAAATTTTTAGAGATCGTCGCGATCGGGTGTATTCATTAACATTTATCAAACATTATTTTACTTTAACATTTAAGAGTCCGTTGTAAACCATTATTGTATTTTTTTTGAGTGAACATTATATTTTGAACGCCTGACGTCACGTGTAAGGTGCACAATGCACATGCACCGAACACATGTATTTAGTTCATTCGAGTCATTCTACAACTCACTCTCTTCCATCTTTTCTCTTACCATGTAGCTCCTTTGTAAAAAATATTATTTTAAATTCAATAAACCGAGATCAAGCAGTAAAATGGTTTAATTTACGTTAAACACAAGATGCAAAATAAAGGTTTAAATATAGCCGCGAACATGATCTTTGTGAACTATCACAAATATATTCGACTCATTCAAATGTCGAGTGCATGCCTCCTTTGACTGTCAAATAAAAAAGAGCAAATAATGTTAAATACAAACAACACTGAGCAAACGTTAGGTAAGTTGCTCGCCAACTTACTAGTACAGTTGGAATCAAAATAAACTTGAGGACAGTGAAGATTTTTTTCACTTACGAAACTGCAAAATTAAGATGGCAGTGAGAGATCCATGCTGTAGTTGTTAAAGAGAAGTGCGTATACGCAGGAAAATGGTTTTATTCAAATTCGTTTCTTATCCCCATATAAGTCATCCCTAGGTAGCCTAGTGGTGTGACCTATGGCCTCTCAAGTAGAGGACCGCAGGTTCGAGCCCCAGCTCGTACCTCTAAGTTTTTCGGAATGTAAGTGTGTGTGAAGTTCCCAATCCGTTATGGGTCCGCGTGGGACCTACGGGCCAAGCCCTCTCATTATGAGAGGAGGCCTGCCGTGCTGTGGGACGTATATAGGCTGGGATGATGATTAAATAAAAGTTCCCAAACTCATTGTAAAAATAAATACTCAAGATTCGTCTGTGTTTTGCAAATGCAAATATTAAAGTGGTAGATAAAGATGTACGAATGTTAAATGAACCTGTTCACAGCGGGATGAGGTCAAAAGGCCTCTAATGAGACAACTTGCAACGTGTTTTTTCTCTTATGCCCGCTCAATACGTTTCGAGCTCGGGATTTGTCTATGCTTAACCATAACAAGATACACAGAAATATTAATTTATTTAATTAGAAAAAAGTTTGGGGTTATTATACCTACCTCGAACGCACTGTGTGCAAAGTAATTCTATAGTGCATACATCGATAATATAATAGGCGTGTATTTGTGTCTCTGTCTATGGCAACTTAGTTCCCAAATAGTTCTAACTGCACGCAGCTCGCAGAGTAAGGCATCACCATCATATCAACGGCAAGACGTCCACCCCTTGTTGCAGGTAACACAAAGTTTAAGCTGTTTAATATTGGCTGAACTTTCCACCTTGTTTTCCGCTACCTATGGTGGTCGCAAGCGGCGTTTGTGCTCGTGTCTAACAAATATTACATATTTTTCCTCCTTGCATAAATTGTACAGTGTTTTTAGTTTGGTTATCATAATAAACTCAGTGAACATCAATCTTTCGTCTCATTTGAGTCAGCCCAAGAAACAATCACGAAAATCTACAGTCCACGCTCCAAACACCCCTGAATAAACCTTCTAAAATCTGGACAAATCTGCTTGGGCAAACTTGTTTGATTAAAGATTCCTTTTGTCAATTTTCTAAACATGAGGAGATGGGCCCCGGTATGAAAAAGGGGGGGGGGGGTTGGTCCATGCTCGCCACTTCTACCAGAGTTGGGTAGGAACCCGCGCACTGGACGATAGCGGGGAGTGGCGAGCGTTTTCTCAACAGAGAACATACTTATTGCGTGTGCTGTTCGGTAACCACTGGGTAGCGAGCGTCTCGGCCGCGCAATGAATAGACAACATACTCGCCGTTTCGCCGTCCAGTTCGCAGACGGGAAGTAATGTTTATGCATCAACAAGGCGACCTCTCAGCACCTATCATTACACTAAACTTGCTTTCAAAAAAAATGTTGCGTCAATCACCAAGGAACTAATGCTAAGGTTCAAGGCCAGATCTGGCCGGAAGTTGTCGGTAAATATACATATATATGTATATGACGCAGGGAAACGACCAACACAAGGAATTGAACAAATCTCTTAGGGATATGACCCAATCACGCAGGATGTTAAATGGGGAATCCATTTTATCATTTGCCTAGAAAAATCCGTAAGTCTGTTTAAATAGTGAAAGTAATTCGCAAAGTCAACTCGTTTATTATTTCACTTGACAGACAGGTTTAGAGATTTGATCAAATCACCCAATTTTAATTCTGCGGGATTCAATTGTTTCTGCGTGTAAAGCCGGGTAAAGTCTAAGTAATAATTTCGTACCCATAGTTGTTACTCGTTATTTAATTAACGATTATAGTCTCGATTGACGTCTCTCAAATAAATGGATATCGGTAATGAGTGCTAGTGTCTCCTTAACCGCAGCGACATTGGTTCGACGCTGAACCTTGACATGCGCGTAAGTGACGCGTTGTTATTGCATTGCGACAGTGTACCATAACGACAATTTTTCACCGAAAATCGGCAAACACCACTAACATACCCATTACAGCGGAGATGACATTGATAATGCGTGCTTCCCTCTGCCAAAAAAATGCGACGAAATAAGCAACTAAAAAAACGGGGATGCTCTCAGACGCAAGACACACAGAAGAGACGTACTCGTAGGACAGGGGCGCGACACAGGCGCGACGCCCCTCTAATCAGTCTTCATACTATGTACTTAAACGCATCGCGATCCAAACAGACAGACAGAGACGGAGACGCGGTCTGCGAACAAACGACGCGGACTGCGACGCGCCCCCGTCCCACTTCTCTTCTGTGTGGCTTCCACCTAAGAATCCCCGCTTCTTTAGTTGATTAAAAATAATAAGGATGCATTTGATTTCTGATTTACAGATTTTTATTCTAAACTAGCCTTAAACCGCTTTTCTATGTGGTCTAATTTGAAAATTGAGATTTCAAATGTCAAAATGTAGGTGGACCACGGGTAAGGAGGGAATTTTTTCTGTATTTGTAAGCCAAGATTCATCCAAATTCGTTCTAACACACATTCAAACATCTTCACAAACTTTCTGATTCATAATATTAGTAGGATTTTAAGGTTTGTGGTGGTTTTGCTATAATTTTGTAAAGTCAAAGGTAACATTTTTTCGGAAAAAAGTGTAAGTTGTGTGAGACCCCTTTGGTGAGACCCCCAAGAAAATGGTAGAAAAAACATTAGTGCAAAGAAAAAGTTAAGACAGCTCTCGTCAATAAGGTCGTATAGGTGAAAAACTTAAGAAAATGACCTGTTGTATGTAGTAGTAACGTGTCCGTATATAAACAAATTGACATTCCAAATTCGAAAAATTATTTAAGCTTCATATCAATCCTGTGCGCTACTACATACATTCGAAGAAACCGAATCACGTACCAGGGTGAAGCCTTTTCATTCTAAATGTCATGTTGACATTTTTAAAAAATCATCGTGAAATTGGTTGTGAAAAGGTTCCACCCTGGTACGTGATTCAATTTCTTTGACTGTACGTAATTCACATAAGTTTTTCACGTATGTAAGTAGCTATTGACAGAAGATGACTGAATTTTCGTTGACGCATAAGGAAAAAACAATTGAAAGATCATAAGAAGTTCAACATTTAAGTACATATTTTTCCTCTACTACGTTGATAGCTGTGTGATCTCATCCATCATTATCATCATTAAGCCGTTAGAAGTCCACTGCTGAACGTAGTTCTCTTCCAAGGTTCGCCAAACAGACCGGTCCTGTTTCATCCAACGCGTTCCCGCAACCTAGTCGTTGCCCTTCTTGTTGGAGGACTGCGTTTTCCGGTCCGTGACCGCCATTCGAGAACCTTTTAGCCCCATCCCATCGGCCATCAGTTCTACGAGCGACGTGCCCTGCAAAGTGAACACTGCCACTGTGCTACTTGGGCCTGGCGATTCTTCGAGCTATGTCGGAGACTTTGGTTCTTGCGCGGATTTCATCATTCATGACCGTGAGCGTGCGAAAAATCTGCATACATCTGCGAAGTAATTCAATGGTGTATGGTGTAGGTATATGAATTCCCAATCTAATACGGCCCAAGCTCTCATATTTTGAAAGTCCTTTGCTCTGCAGTGTACCGATATAGGCTGGCATGTCTGGCATGATGATATCATTAGTTAACCGCGTGATTTTGGTACCGCAATCATCGTTTAAACTTACCTACCATCACTATGCATTTCGGATGCAGTACCTCACCTGTTCCATAAAGCTTGGGAACCCCTAACAAGGCCAGTTTTATTTGACAGACCATCGAGCACCGACAAAGCACAAAGGCCGGTAATTCGCCGACTGTGCAAGCGCATCATTGTGCAGTTTTCGCGCTGTTAAACGCCGTGCGAAAACGATTTTTCGTATTGTTGGACCGCTTTTATTGGTGATTCAGTTAAGTAGCCTGATACGGGTCGTTGGAGTCTAGAATAGGTTTAACGGTGGTATGAATTGTGTTATCGAACACAAAATCTGTGGCGATGAGAGTGCCTTGCTGGAATGCTGGAGCTTAATAATGAACACTGGTTTTGTTTCCCACTTAGATCTATCTTTCTATAAATAAAAATCAATTGTCTTATATAGCCAATGCTCGGAGAGTACCTTTTTGCGTGGGTCAAGATGATTCAATAGCTACATAATAATATGGACACTTATATTTATTCACAAAAAATATATATTTACAGATAGATTTGATTTGTTTGTTATGTGTTTTGTTGTTTTTTTACTGAAATTATTGACACAGTCTTGGCAGCCAGTGCTTACCTACCTATACAGTACGACACGAAGTTATAACTGGGGCTCTAGTGAAAAAGGGGTTAATTCTGCAGAAGTTGAACAGCTGATTTCGACTTAACGCCCTTTACACATAAAATAGATAATAGCTGTTTAATTTCTGCAGACTTAACCCCTTTTTCACTAGGTTCCCAAATAGTTTTCGAATTACGGAGTAAGACTGCAGACTGCAGGGTCGCAGTTATAAAAAAACCTACGTAGGTTGTACAGCAAAGAGTTTCCATAGTCACGTGCGTCAATATTTTTCTAGGCGTTAGATACTTTTTACATGTACATTTTTTCAATTATTCAGGGGGTTAATGTGGCCAGTATTTTTGGTACTTAGGTACATTTGGTCCAGGGTTGCATCGGCCTGGATATGAAGGGTTAAGGTTTAAACGAAGAAGCTGGTTGCGGAATTTCAATACGTTTTGCTGACGAAGTCTGATGCGGATATTTATCTGTTCAGATATCGCACACGCATTTAGAACAGCATATCAACTGAAAATAAAACTTTATTCAATTTCTGGGAGGTTTGAATAAAAATGTCCTACTAATATTATAAATGAGAAAGTTTGTGGAGATGTTTGGATGTTTATTAGTTAATCACGCAAGAACGGCTGAATCTGTAAATGAAACTGGTCGTACAGATAAGATCCAGATTGAGACATAGATTACTTAACAGATTCCCTGTCCCGAAGTAATGTGCGGCTTTCTTTCGACACATCCCTATAGTAACAATGACATTAAACGCTCATAGAGTCATGAGGCACATGTGCCTCAACGTACCAGTAAAGTCACACATGAGGTGCATGTGCCTCATATGACAGGGAACCTGTTGATATCCTTGTAATGAGTTAGACGAGAATACAGGGCGCTGCCAAAGAATGTCGAAGTACCTCGGCTTTCAAAATGGCGTGCTAGCGATGATGGCGTTGTCCTAGCGACCCAAAAAAACCATTTCTGACACGGGAAAAACAGCAGGTTAAAGTATTAGGTATATTGGACCAAGTACTTCAAGTAGTTCCATCTTACAGACTGGCTAAAACTAAAAAGTCGTTTCTGGGAAGATGCATACGTTTTTATAATAAAATTCCGATAACAATAACCGAACAAACTGATACAAAATTCAAATCCATTGTGAAGAAGACATTAATATCTAAGGCGTACTATAAAATTAATGACTATATCATGGACAGGGATGTTTGGAAATAATTCCGATCCGCATTGGCGATCCCTAGTCTCAAATAGCGTATCTACTGTGTTAAAAAATTTAATTGTATTAAATACTTTAGATGTATGTCATTTAATAACAATGTAGATCTGATTGAAAAAAATATACCTTGTTGAGTTTCTTGCCGGTTTCTTCTCAACAGGGTTTTTTCCGAACCGGTGGTAGATTTTTCGACGTTCATAGGAGCATCAATTTGATGCCTAAATTGAATAAAGAATTTTGACTTTGACTTTGACTTTTACTAAATACTCTGACGTGGCTCTAAGCTTTGATATGCCAATTACGTTGAGTTTTTGACACCAGCCAGTACGATCCATAGTAATTCAAAATTACCCTTTGCGATTTTGACGCCGTGGCGTCAGTCACGTTGCTCTTTTATAGCTAAGATGATGCTCAACCGACCATAACTGTACTATATAATGTGGTTTCTGATACATGTTAGATTATTTTTTTTTTGTAAGATTTCAATAAATTGATATATGTTTGACAGCTTTATTTTCTTGTAATTATTTGAATATAAATGACGTAAGTATTCAACATCATCATCATTTTCATTCAGCCGAAAGACGTCCATTGCTGAACATAGGCCTCCCCCAAGGCTCGCCAAATAGATCGGCCCTGCGCCATCCGCATCCAATTCGTTCCCGCCACCTTAACCAGATCGTCGCTCCATCTTAATGGAGGCCTACCTACACTGTGTCTTCCGGTCCGCGGACGCCACTCAAGAACCTTTCGACCCCATGGGCCGTCAGTTCTACGGGCGATGTGCCCTGCCCACAGACACTTAAGTCTAGCGATTCTTCGAGCTATGTCCGTGACTTTAGTTCTCATAAGAAAGCTCAAAGTCACTCAGAGGGCGTTGGAGAAGGCTATGCTTGGAGTTTCTCTGCGGGATCGCATTAGAAATGATGAAATCCGCGCAAGAACTAAAAGTATTCGTCTGAATGTAAATCGTTAACGTCAATAGTACTTAAAGGTTTATGTTCAATACGAAGGTCGGTCGGTGAGAAAATCCGGTTAATTGAAATGCGTTACAGTCACAAGAAGTAAATTAATCGGTTTAAAGGAAGCGCTTGAGCAATGCGTCTTTAACAATGCTACAACAGGGATTAAGTGCATAAGAGTGGGAATAAATACATTGTCGTATGGAAATTGATTTAATTACAACATTACTTAGTTTAATACTTGGAATTTAATAATTTTCAGGGTTCCGTACCTACCCAAAGTTTAATAAAAACGGGACCCTATTACTGAGATTTCGCTGTCCGTCCGTCCGTCTGTCTATCTATCTGTCCGTCTGTCACCAGGCTGTATCTCATGAACCGTGATAGCCAGACAGTTGAAATTTTCACAGATGATGTTTTTCGGTTGCCGCTATTACAACAACAAACGTGACTTCTTTTGCTCCTTTTTGCTCGATATTGATAACGGCAACAGGTAGACACTTGAAATATTCACAGAATACCTATTAAGTTACCATATCTTCACTTTTAAAATAAATAATTAAATTAAAATAAAACAAATATTTAAGGGGGGCTCGCATACAACAAACGTGGTTTTTTTGCCGTTTTTATAGATAATGGTATGGAACCCTTCATGCGCGAGTCCGATCCGCACTTGGCCGGTTTTGAAGTAGCGAAAGTCAAGATTAGAACCATACGTGATTATAAGATTTTAGAAAGCACTATTATGTATTCATCATCATCATTTCAGCCGAAAGACTTCCACTGCTGAACATAGGCCTCCCCATGGCTCGCCAAACAGATCGGTCCCGTGCCATTCGCATCCAACGCGATCCGGCAACCTTAACCAGGTCGTCGCTCCATCTTGTTGGAGGCCTACCTACACCGCGTTATGTATATCGGAAGTCGATAAATGACAAGTCCCTATGACAGCTTCAAAAGTGCCACGAGAATTCCGGCCTCTATACTCCATTTAATTTAGAATTATAAACCACAACAACATTATATTGCGGCTCGTGAACTGTAATCTCTTTACAATTTGTACTAGAGTAACAATTGACGACACGCAAATAAAGTGACATTAAAACAATTTTATTTTGCGGCTCCCAGACTATTGTACTGTAGTATTTGCTAGGTAAGAAATAGTTGACGAGCCGCAATATAATGATGTTGTGGGTTTCAATTCTAAATTAAATGATGAATAATCGCTCGCTGCGCCGCCGAATGTTCGAAGTCGTAGCCAAACCGTAAGCCGGCAGTGGGCGAGCCGTGTCAACGCTAATCGTGCGTGAAATCACTTTCCCACGAGCCCACTTATATCTCTATATTGTTACAGAATAGGTATTTTGTTAATAATTACAAGTCGATTAGTAAAAGAGTCCTTACACGATATGGGATCGAAAAGTAAATTACTTACATTACTTAATTTGACGACCGCTATTGGTAGTGACCCTGCCTATGAAGCAAGAGGTCCTGGGTTCGAATCCCGGTAAGGGCATTCATTTGTGTGATGAGCACGAATATTTGTCCCTGAGTCATGGACGTTTTCTATGTATTTAAGTATTCATTTATCTATATAAGTATGTTTATCGTCGTCTAGTACCCATAGTACAAGCTTTGCTTAGTTTGGGACTAGTACGATTTATGTAAGATTGTCCCCTAATATTTATTTATTTATTATTATTTATTTATTTACTAAACAGCGTCTTTCATTGTATGGATCGTCACGTTACTATAGCTAAACCGTTTAAATGAGTCCTCGCCCGCCAGTCAAAATCAAAATCAAAAAATCTTTATTCAATTTTGGCTATAACAAGCATAATGTCGAAGAATCTATCACCTGTTCGGAAAAACCCTGTTGAGAAGAATCCGGCAAGAAACTCAACAAAGCATATATATACCTTATCAAAACAGATCTACAATTTTATTTAATTTAATTACTTATATCCCAAGTATTTACCACAGCTAAAATTTTCACCGTCTCTCTTATCTTGACAATGGATTTGAATTTTGTATTTGTTTGATCGGTGATTATTTTTGGAATTTTGTTATACTTAACAATATTTCAGCTCAATCGGAAACCGGGAAGTGGGTCAAAATCATGTTCAAAGTTTCCATTAGGTACAAAAGGTTCCAAAGGTAATAACGGGCTTATAAGGCATATTGCTAAGTGGAAAGTCGAAATTGTTACAAATTATTCGGCAAGGTGACGTGAGCCGTGGGAATCATTCCTCGACTGAGACAGTGGTCGGGAGCTTGCTGCAAAAAATAAACATTGTCTTTTCAGAAATGATATTTAACTTTTCGCTGACGATACTTGATTATTCACCATCATCATGATCCCAATCTATATAAGTCCCACTCCCACTGTAGTGTTTTGATCATTTGGACCAATAAACAAAGTTGCTTCATGATGGCACTCATAAAAATGTACAATATAAATTCTTATGACTTGACATTTATGTAAAGTATGATGTAATATGTATTAACATACACTGAAGCACATATAAATGTGAATAAGTAGGTATAATTAAAAATAAAATAAAAGTAAATAATAAATAAATTCAAACTAGAAAAAAATATATAAGCATTTCCTCGCTGTACCTATTATATGTATAGCAATGCTAATAGTTACGTTGAGCTAGGAAGCTGCCAGGTCTGCGGTCCCTGTGGTATCAGAAATAGTCGTTTTGCGAGTTCATTATAAAGAATTTCGGCGCTAGGGCCCCACGGACCCAAGGTCTCAACCCCGAATGGAACAAAGTTACGGGATTTCATCCTGGCGGCGGGGATGCTGCTCGGGGCGCTGAGCCCCCTTCAGCGGCGTCATACGCCGACCACAAATATGGCTGGGTCACTGGGGGGGGGGGGGGGGGCGGGTGGGCCACACTGGTGTCACAGCCGTGGATCTTCGCCGCCCGCGAGGTCAAGCCCGCCAGATGGAACCCCGTTCGGGGAAGTCTGGCGAACGACCGTCAGCTGGCGGCGCGACGGGTCAATAATATGGTGGTTCTGGGAGAAAAACAAAACAAAACACAGTCAAATCCGGTAGTAAACTTAGAAAGCTAGCCGTTCCGCGCACACAGATCGGCTAGCTTTCTAAGAATGATCGGGACGGGGTCCTGTCCCGATTGCAGGGCCGCGAGCAACTCCTGGAGAACCAGGATGAGCTCTCCAACGACCTCTGCCCTGGGTTCTACGGCTACCGATCCCGGCTTCGCCTTCAACCCCGTCCTGGGGGCGGCGACCGCCTGGGTCGAGCCGGTGGCCATCGTAGCCGTTGGGTTCGGCTGGGGTTCTCGCGGCTCTGGGACGGAGGCCTTCATCTTCCTCCCGCCGCGTTTACGTCGCCGTTTGTAAGGCGGTGGTCGACTCCCGTCATTGGCCGCCGCCATGAGGGAGTTTGGCGCGTTCCCACTCTCCACTTGCGTGGCTGTGGCGCCGATAGGGGTGATCCGGGTGAACACGCGCGCGCGGTTGCACGTGCGCGGTGCGACACCTGCCGTCCTGTGCCTCGCCTCCCTCTGGTACTCCGGGCACTTGACGCTATTTGCGGTGTGGGGTCCTCCGCAGTTAGCGCATGTCGGCGGCTCGTCTCGTGGTCGCGGGCAATCACGGGCGGCGTGTTCGCCGCCGCATCGAACGCAGGCTTGTGGATGATGGCAATGCCGCGAACTATGCCTGAAGGCCTGGCACCGGTGGCACTGCGCTGGTCCGGGGCGTCCTCTCCAGGCCTCCACCCTAATACCGCGCATGCCCAGCAGCTCGGTAATAGTGTAGATGCCCGGGATGATCTTGGCGGTTCTCTGCAACTGCGCGTGGAATAAGCAGCCGGGGCGCCCCGCGCGCGCCCTCACTGCTCGTGCGAATGTCGGGAGGAACCCCTTCTCCCTTAAATCCGCAACGATGTCCTCTGGGTCCGTGTTTGCTGGCAGCCCACGAATCGCCAACTTCAGCGGCAGCTCTTCGTTGAGGCTCCAGCAGTTCCAGCTGATATCCGGGACTTTACAAAGGTAGTCTTGAACGGCCCGGTACTCCTCCTCGGACCGTGGGGTGAACAGTAAGCCCTCTCCCCTAGGCTTGGCGGTCGACGGGTGGCCCAACCTCTCCCGCTGCTGCCGGAGTGGCCCAAACACTTCCGCTTGCTAGCGGAAGTGTTTGGGCCACTCCGGCAGGCTCTTCACGAAGATGGGCGGGTACCTCTTCCCGCCCGCGTCGGCGGCGGCGGCGGGCGTCGGCATCTGTGAAAGCCGCGGCTGCAACGGTATTGATGACGATGACGGTGAAGGTGGCGGCGGGCGTGGCGGCGACCGCAGGACGCGCTCGTCCTCCTCCTCGTCGGCCCCCAGGTCCTCACAAGCAACGCGAGGTGCGGCATCCTTCGGGGACAGCTCCAGCCTCATGATGGTCTGGCGGGAACTTGACGACGGGGAGGGAGACAAACGTCTCTTCTGCGTCGCGGCGAACGGCGGCGGCAAGTTCGATGGCGGCGAAAAACGGGACGGCGACGGAATGCGGATGGTCGGCAGCGTCGTCGCCGTCGGCTGTGTCGCAGTTGTGGAGGTCGAAGGCGCGGTCACCGCGGCATACGTTGCGCCAGCGGGCTGCAGAGAGCGCGGCGCGGGTCGTACAGGCGGCGGCACGTGGGTCGGTGGCGGCGCGGCTGGCGCGCGGATCGCGGCCGACGCGGCCGGCG
Organism: Archips xylosteana; assembly: GCA_947563465.1. Lineage (NCBI taxonomy): Eukaryota > Metazoa > Arthropoda > Insecta > Lepidoptera > Tortricidae > Archips > Archips xylosteana. The sequence goes on along the minus strand of OX387364.1, from coordinate 12,455,691 downwards.
CGCGGGACGCCGGCGGCGCACGGGGCGCGAGCGGCGCGCGGGACGGCGGAGGAACAAAGTTGCATTAGGAGCTGAGATGCCAGTATTGAGTGGCGTAGCGTGCCTTGGAGGGGCCCTGTATCAAAATTAGTTGGGTGGCCCAAATGAAGGGTAAAGATACACGTTAGGGGCCTCTGTAGCCCGGGGGCCCCGTATCATTGATACGGCTGATACGGCGGTAGCTACGCCCCTGTCTGTATTTCATCATCATCATCATCAGCCTATGTTCGTCCACTGCTGGACATAGGCCTCTCCCATGGCACGCCACTGAGCACGATCCTCGGCCACTCTCATCCAGCTCTCCAGCTCTCCAGCTCACTGTCTGTATTTATTTGCCTTAAATTTCTCAGCCGCCTCTGCTGATGTAATGTTATATTGATTGAATAAATAAATTAAACTAACTGAATTGTCACTGTCACTGCGCCTGTCACGTTTATAAAATACCCGCCAGCTCCCGGCCCACGACATGAATGACTCCATCGTCCACTTGGCGTCGTTGCAATGACACGCTCAATTTGACAGCGTCATTGTTGAATATCGCTGTTTTGGCGATCGGCTTTGTCACTTAATGAGGTTGTGATCCGAATTAAAATTAAGTGGGATTCATTGTGTATGGTTTGAGCATTCGAATAGTGACCTGGGTCAGGTCGCGGGAAGGTCCCATTTGTTCTATAGAATAGAACTGATATATTTGGTACAATTTTATTTACGGTTTGGTTCGGTATTTTTTTACGGTTTCACAGTTCTATTGGACAAATGGGACTTACCCAGGTCGCGCGATCGGGTGAAGGTGGTGTACAGATAGTATATACATATAGGACCGTGTCCGTACTGACAAGTGCATAAAAAAAACCGTCATCATCATCATCATTTCGACGCCACTCGAGAACCTTTTTGCCCCATCGTCCATCAGTTCTACGAGCGATGTGCTCTGCCCCTGTCACTTGAGTCTGGCGTTCGAGCTATGTCGGTGACTTCAGTTCCTGCGCGGATTTCAGGTGCATATAAACTGGCCAGGAACGAATTGGACTACCACATCGAGAGTTCCGTGCATCTCTAACAATAAACCGACTGGGTCTAAGTAGGTACAATAGATACAAATTCATCATCATCATCCCAGCCTGTTATATGTCCCACTGCAAGGCACATACCTCCTTTCAGAATGAGAGGGATTGGGCCGTAGTTCCCAGGCGGGCCCAGTGCGGTTTGTGAACTTAGATAAGGGCTAGTATTCAATAAAAAGTAAAACTTCTAATTACGATGACAGCTTTCAAGGGTCATACCTCAACTATAACTAGCTAGACGGCGCTGCCTGCATGTTCCCGCGGAGATGCGCGTAACAGTAAACGCGAGTCGTGCGCGCGCGCTGCCCGCGGCGCGGCATACTAATGTGGGGCGCGGCTCCGTTCGCTCACGGCACTGCACGGCGCACAAGTCGTTAGCCACGGGGGGTCAGCAGTGCCGTAGTACTATTCAAATAGTAGGCACCATCGGCCAAAAATATGGTCTACCCCCTAAGCCCCCTACGGTTGAAGTTCATTTGCACGTCATAATACAACGAGGCCGATTTTCCCTTGCAATATTATTATGACAGTGACTAAAGAAAAAAAGTCGTCGTCGTTAGTCGTCTCGTGATCATGGCGCATGCAACTGTGCCGAAATATCGTGCTTCTCTGAAATCAAGGCACGCGGAACAAAACCCGATTTCAACTCATAATATTAGTAATGACCGCGATAGTCTAAAATATTATATGTAAAGACTTCACTCAGTTAGAAAAGTCAACCTTAGCGATATTTAGATCTCATAGAAACTTTTGTCAAAACTGGTAGACCCCTTTCTTGGCCGACCGTACCTACTGCAGCTTAATGCTGAGTCAAATAATTCCTTTTCGGCATAATTAAACAATTATGTTTCTTTAATTTTTTTTGCATTAGTATATTTTCTTTCTTTTTGATGTCGAATTAAACTTGTCCCTTAAAGGGATCTCTTCCGGTTAACTTTTGAACGATTGACAGACATCAGAGACGAGTAGGCATACAATGCAGAGTAAAGAGAGCCGAAATCAAAAGTAAACCTAAACCAATAGAACATATCATTGCATTATAGCGTTCTTATCTTTACTGCGGGGCAGGACCACATCGCCGTCGAGTTTATCCTTGTGGCAATGGAAACGCACGCATAGACGAAGTTGGGACACAAATGCACGTATATTATAAAAATGATCGCAAGAGCACAATGGCGGAGCTTGCGAAATGCCATGCGGCATTCTTACGTGATCCCGCAATGAGTTACGATTTAGAGATTCGCGGTGAATTGGGCCCTTCGTACATTAGGTTACGCAAATCTCCGATCTTGCAAAGAATGAATAAAACTTAGAAGTGATACGTATTATAAAATAGAGGGAACTGTTGTATTTGGGGCATATAATGCGTAACGACAATGGTCTGCTTCAGCTTATTATCCAGGGGAAGATGCAAGGCCGCAGACAACCTGGCAGAAGACGTACCTCCTAGTTAAGAAACCTTAGAGACTGGTTCCGGATGAGTACCGGATCCCTCTTTCGGGCGGCAGTCTCTAAAATAAAGGTAGCTCTAATGATAGTCGGCCTCCGTTAGGAGAGGGCACTACAAGAAGAACAAGAAATCATCGATACCCGACGATTTAGGTGTATAAGCGTCTTTTGCAATACAAATTTGCGTATCTATGAATTTGTACATGTCGTTTAGACTCTTTTAAATCATCGGATAACGAAAATTTGCGTAGCCTAATGTACTGAGGGCCTTAGTTTACCTTTTACAGTAGGTAGTTGTGCTGTGTTATGGATGAGATCTTTTAACTAGGTAACTAATAGGTGTCTTTGCTCAACTAGGTAACTAATAGGTGTCTTTGCTCAGTGCCTCTAAAGCGTATAGTCCATCATCATCATCCCGGCCTATATACGTCCAATGCAGGGCACACTCCTCTCAGATTAAGAGAGTTTGGGCCGTAGTTCTCACGCGGGCCCAGTGCGGATTGGGAACTTTACACCATTGAATTTCTCAGGTGTGTGCAGGTTTGTACGATGTTTTCCTTCACCATAAAGCTCGTGGTAAACAAATGTAATATCGCACATACGTAACTTAGAGATGCAAAACCCGGGCTCAAACCCACGACCCTCTGATTGAGAGACCATAGGTCAAACCACTGGGCTATCACGATAAATACTGATTTTATTTTATTAAAAAAAAAGAACCCAAAAAACAGCATATATCTCGCTCTTCGCCAGTGCTTTTTCGTATAATTTGCATGACTTGATAGTTTTAACGGATGTCATATGTATCATGGAGCATTGTATGAAGTAATTTGTATGACACGGGAAAGTGGGTGTCTTCGCATTGTTGGGAAACAGCAAGACGTATTGTTTGGAAAAAATTGTTGAAATAAAACGGCAACGTTTTAATTGAGTCGTTTGGGAAGAGGTACAAGGTTCGTGAGATGAAGTGTTATATGGATGGCTTCTATAGAAACGGAGAAAACACGTGCACGATTGCGGTTGTCCATTCTTTTGCAATATAATAGTAAATCGAAAACCATTTCGAGATAGATAGTTTTTAAATAGTTTCCTTTTGGTGTTTAGGTCGCTAATGTAAGCCTGTTTGAAAGAATAAATAAATAAAAAATTACAATATCCTTCAACCATTTTTAATAATAATAATAATTATTATTATATTTATTTCGGAAAACATGTCCATAGTTGTTAGTAACAAGGTTGCTTAAGACTACAGTTAGTAAAATAGGACATTAGATTACATTATTTAAATCAAAGCATTACATTAACAATGTCACAAATAAAATAAAATAAAATTAAAATTCTAAACTATAAAATAAAATAAATTAAAATAAACTTGAAAATTAAAATTTAAATAATCATAATCAAGAATTAAAGTTTTTACTTAGCTGATCCAGTAGTCCCAGTATGACAGGGTGGGATAGTCAAACCTGTCAGCAATGACACTGAATGAACAGCATGAAGTAAATTCAAAAGATATGGACCTGTCATCCGTAACCTTGGGTTAACGATTTAATTTTAACGCTAGACCATTCAAGCGGCCCTAAAATCCATACTGTCATTATAATTGTATAAGTGTGTCTGTTTGTCTGTCTGCTTATCTATGTGTCTGTCTGTCTGTTAACTCTTCACGCTTAAACCGCTGGACCGATGTAGATGATATTTGTTATGGAGATAGTTTGAGACCCTGGGAAGGACATATCATCCCAGAAAATTGCATAGTTAATATTATCCCGGAAAATTGCATAGTTCCCGCGGGATAGCAATAAACGAATTCTTTGCAGACGGATTCGCGGGCAACAGCTAGTAGGTACATAATAAGCCCGATAACAATCACGGAGCATTTACTTAATTGAAAGCTAAAAACCGATAATAACATACTTAACTTAATTTAAAAATAAAATTGGAACACTCTATGGCGCCAAACAAAGAGTACGGCTCGGAATTTAAACTTGGAACATGAAGAGAGGCCATTAAGGTGCGCTTGCGCTGCTCCCACGAACATTTGCTTTAATTATTGATATTAGTTCATAGAAATAATCGATTTTTAACAGCTGCGATATGTTCCTTGACCCTCTCAGCTATTGCTCTTTTTGTCTGTCCGATATAGGAACTACCACAACTACAATCAACCTTATAAATACCCGGTGTTTGGAAGGGAACATCATCATTAGGTGTCCGCATATGCCTCGCGACCTTGGACAAAGGCGTGTAGATAATCTTGATGGAATACTTGTCCAAAATAGCCCCAACCTTGTCAGTCACACCCTTAACATAAGGCATATATACGCGGGCTGTCTAGCCACGTCAGGATGTCTATCTCTACGTTTCCTTCTGGGCTGCCATTTATTCACCACAAATCCGTTGCGTTTTAGCACCTCCTGAACATTTCTCAGCTCATTCAGGGTAACAAAGATCAAATGCCCTATTATGCAGCGGACTCCCAACATGATATAACAAAAAGTATTATGAGCGAAAATCACGAAAGCTTAAAACAGTATAATGAAAATATAATCAACAAAAATTACAGTCAGCAAAAATAAAAAATTCTGTTAAATCTTGTTTGTTTTATCGAAGGTTGAGTGATGCGTCACAATATCAAAATTAGTGAAATTGCTGATAATTCACTACAGTAGCCAGAATAATCCTTGGCGTAGTTTGTTGCGGTTTAATGGTTCAGATACGATTAAACTGTTCAAGTGTTGCCATACATACTTCCGGTTTGTTCCTATTTAGGTTTTGTTGCGAACTACTTTCCGCTGGCGTTCGTGTCATCACAGTGTGTTGTTTTTTTTTTTTTTTTGTGTTTAGTTTTTAAATGGGTCCCACTGAAATACAGCGTTGCGGCTGGCCGCAACATTATGCTGAGTGGGGCCCAATTTATACTATTCGATGATTTATATTTGTATCTTTTCCTGTCAACTGTATTTCCTGTGTATCGAATATGTGTAAATAAACATCTCTCTCTCTCTCTCTCTCTCTCTCTCTCTAATAAAAAATATATTTTTAATTCAAATTTTCTGGTAGCATTGTAAGCCGTGCGCAGTACAGAGGGCTATTCCGGCGCGTCGATCCTTGCGCTATTTTTAAGCGCCGGCGCACCAGGACATTGTAATGTCGGTCGATCAGCGGACTGATTTACCTGACGCTTAGGCCCGAGAAATGAGTCGCGTAATTTGCATTCACTGTCTTACAAAATTCCACAAGACCAATGTTTGAAATCACACCCAGAAATGTGACATCACATCACAGGGAAATATTTACCACTAGTTGTTGCCTGCGATTCCGTCATCATCATCATAATTTCAGCCGAAAACGTCCACTGCTGAATATAGGCCTCCCCCAAGGCTCGCCAAGCAGATCGGTCCTGTGCCTCGCATCCAACGCGATCCCGCAACCTTAACCAGGTCGTCGTTTCATCTTGTTGGAGGCCTACCTAACTGCGTCTTCCGGTTCGTGGACGCTACTTGAGAACCTTTTTGCCCCATCGGTCATCTGCCCACTGCCACTGCCAAGAGTCTGGCGATTCTTCGAGCTATGTCGGTGACTTTAGTTCTTGCGCGTTTGCGTTTATATATATCTATCCCACGGGAACTATGCAATTTCCAGGATAAAAACTATTCTATGTGCTTTCCAGGGTCTCAAACTATCTCTATAGGTACCGAATTTCATCTACCTAAATCGGTTCTGCGGTTTAAGCGTCAATATGTAACAGACAGACAGACGGACACACTTTCGCATCTATAATTATTTAGTATGGATATGGATAATATAGAAATGGATTCGGAAATGATAAAAATTTGACACAAAACTACAGCCCAAATTACATTTAGTACGACTATAATTAGTTATTTAACACTAAAATTTAACGGTTGCCGTAATATCATCATCCCAGCCTTTATACGTCCCACTGCAGGGCACAGGCCTCCTCTCAGATTGAGAGGGCTAAATCGGGCTACTTTTAGGTAATTTCGAAGCCACAGTCTTACATTACGTGAAGGACGTCAACTTTAGCTATGGCCTAGTTCAAATTGTAAATTGCAATTAGGTTTTAGTTTACTTTATTACTTCTTTCTCCTTATTTTTATTTTTAATTATAAATATAATTAGTTTAAGTTCTTATGCACGTTAATTAATTTCCTTTAGGTAGGTAATTGTATTTTATTATATTTTTAATATAATAAAATACAATTACCGCGCTATGCTTGGAGTTTCTCTGCGGGATCGCATTAGAAATGATGAAATCCGCGCAAGAACTAAAGTCACGGACATAGCTCGAAGAATCGCTAGACTTAAGACGCTGTCAACACCAACGTCGGCGCACACTGTCTATTTGTATCGGAGCAAACGAGATGCCGCTATTACTGGGCAGCCGGGTATATTGAAATTTATCGGGCAAATATTGAATTAAAAAAAAACTGTGGATTATTTGTAAAATATGACTCGTTAGCGGTTTAGGTATAAATACGTTGACTTCATGTTTTTAATTGCAGACGCATACGCCAAAAAAATAAAGACATAGAACCGTTTAATGATGATTTTAAGACCTATCTTTGCAATTATTTTCTATCGAGCCGATTTCGTCCAATTATGTATCGAGTTCGTCCACGGTCTTTGGAATATGATGATTTTTTTGATGTGCTAGAACAAACAGTTTTTCTTAAAAAACTGTTTAAATGACATCAATTTCAACAAAATTAGGTGTTGTCAGCCTCTTAAGTGGCAGTGGGCAGGGCACATCGCCCGTAGAACTGACGGCCGATGGGGCCGAAAGGTTCTCGAGTGGCGTCCGCGGACCGGAAGACGCAGTGTAGGTAGGCCTCCAACAAGATGGAGCGACGACCTGGTGAAGGTAGCGGGAACGCATTGGATGCGGATGGCGCAGGGCCGATCTGTTTGGCGAGCCTTGGGGGAGGCCTATGTTCAGCAGTGGACGTCTTTCGGCTGAAATGATGATGATGATGATGATGATATTTTTAATGTAAATAGAATACGAATAACTATATATTATTTCCTAGTATAATTTGTGTTTGAACTTTATTGTTATGCATAGGGCCTTATGAAATTTTATTAAATAACGTCGTAAACGAGTAAGTGGCCAGTGGCGAGTAGCCGGCAGCAGATCAGTGGCTCAGTGGCTCTGTTTGAGTTGTTGATATTTATGGGCGGTGGTGATAATTTTCCATCAGACGACCCGCTTGCTCGTTTCCCTCCCTCTTATAATAAAAAAAGTAATAGTAGTAGAGCGCTACTAATATCACCCATGGACATACGAAATACTAGAGAAATGGGTCATTCTACTTTTCGTTGACCAGTAATTTTTTGTAATGTGTGAGAGAGAGAGATGTTTATTTACACATATTCGATACAAACACAGAAAAAAATACATTTGACAAAAAGCTTAGTAAAAAGTAAAGTGCTTGGTTTTATCATTAATTTAAATAGGCACATAATTAAGCTTACATTTAAAATTATCACTATGTATAAAAAGTAATCAATAAAGTAGGTAACGCAGTGGACTTGCATGCCCCCGCCATTTAATGTGTATTTTCCGCCGAGTTACCAATTTTTTCCACAAAATTTCTTTAAATTATTTATTTGCTTTTAAATATTAACAAAAAAAATTACCAGGTATGCCCAATTACAAATGCGTTGTCAGTAATTTCACCGGGTGTCTTATATGAAACATTAACAAAGGCAATTGTAAAAAATGTTACATTTAATTTGTGTGATATTTTAATGTAACTGCTGTTAACAATTGTATAAATTTAAATTATAAAATAGTGCAATCTGCATTGGGTACTTTGTGTTTAAAAAGATAAATAAAATACAGTAAAGTATACTTAGAGCTTTCTAAATCAAAAACACTAAGTCTAAACACTAATCTTTTTTATACATACTATAATTCGTTAACTATTTATTTTCATGTAAGTAAGACTTTTAAATCAGCTGATCACGTTCTTCTTAGGGCGTAATTTGTATTATAAGTTCATCTATCCGACACTAGATGGCGCTAGATGGTGCGTCGTCCGTTTTTATCAGAAACAATAAAGTTGAGAAGAAAACATCGTGTACTGATAATTATAAATATAGCAATGGTGGTCTAGTGGTTTGACTTATGACCTCTCAAGCACAGGGTCGTGGGTTCGAGCTCGGGCTCGCACCTCTGAGTTTTTTGGAATTCATGTGCGAAATTACATTTGTACCATGAGCTTTACGGTGAAGGAAAACATCGTGAAGAAAGCTGCACACATATGAGAAGAAATTCAATGGTGCGTGTGAAGTTCCCAATTCGCACTGGGCCTGCGTGTAACTACGGCCCGAGCTCTCATTCTGAGAGAAGGCCTGAGTCCTGCAGTGGTAAAATTATATATGATAACCTTATGATAACATAAAAATCAGCTTTACTTATGTTTTTTTTTTGAGATATCGCTTTTGCGCTTAGCACGGTAGAGTTAGCGTAAGTACACAACCGTTGTCATATTTGTCGTTACTGACGTCATCTAAAATAATTTTCTGTTAAAAATTTAATTTTCAATTCAATATTTTTCGCTGACTGTACTTTTTGTTGACTGTACTTGCATTGTCATCCAATCTACATAAATATACCAAATTTCAAGTAAATCTGACCACTGGAAGTATACTTACATACATACATTGCAAGTTACTAAAAAAGCTTTTAACTTTTAATAATATGTAGGCAACCTGGCGAGAATCGAGTTGTTGAATAGTTGTGACGCTCTTGACGATTATATTATAATCTAATGCCATATCATCATCATCATCATCATCATCCCAGCCTATATACGTTCCACTGCAGGGCACAGGCCTCCTCTTAGAATGCGAGGGCTTCGGCCGTAGTTCCTACGCGGGCCGAGTGCCGATTGGGAACTTCACATGCACCATTGAATTTCTTCATATGTAGTATGTAATGTCATATGTACTGCAACAAATGCGTAAAGCTACGCAACGCATTGCGTAACACCCGCAATCCCGGTCGATGCAACGCAGATCTAGTGTTTGCTGAGATCTAGATTAGCGCGTTTTGATCTCGGCGCGATTAATGGCCTGAAACGGATACCATTTAGATCAGTTTTAGCCGAGCGAGGATTATTTTTAGGAAATAGGATATGTTACTAGTTGTTTTTATTGTTTGCGAACAGGATGAGGGGCCCACGACGAGATAAATACATAATATTGACATGATTCGTGAACAAAAAATCATGTTATTTTTACCTTCTTTCGGAATATCTGCCCGAGGATCGAACTCAGGATCTCAAGCTTCGTAGTCACGTTCTCTAACGAACTTTGACTTTAAGGTTTTCAAGTCATTATTTAATTTACCTCCAAAATATCTAATGTTTAAAAATGAATATGGGTCCACGGAAAGAACATGTTTAGTCACATAAGCAACTTTGTGTGTTAGAGCGGTTTGAAAGTTAGTCATCACGAACAATTACTATGGTAACCATTTCTTTAAAAGTAAAAAAAAAAATATTTTCAGATGTCTACGATCTAGATGTTTATCACGTGGGATGGCAGGAGCTCGCGTTGAATAGGCAAGAGTGGAGAAAGAGAGGAGAGGCCTTTGCCCAGCAGTGGGACACCAAAACAGGCTAATAAAAAAAAAATTCAGATATCCATTGGATTAGATCAATGGTAAAGGTAAGGTAAGTCATAGTAAATACAACAAAAAGTGAGCTACTTCGTTTTAGGGCAAATAACAGAGTTCCAGAACCTATTCCTGATATTCACCTATGTGGTACTCCCCTGAAGAGAGTGAGTAAATTTAAATATCTTGGACACTGGGTCAATGAGAATCTCCAGGATGATCTAGATGTGGAGCGGGAACGCAGGGCCTTGGCTGTACGCTCCAACATGATAGCCCGCAAGTTTGCGCGTTGTGAGGGGGATGTCAAAACGACTCTTTTTAGGGCCTTCTGTCAGACCTTTTACACGTACAGATTGTGGGCAAAATGCACTAAAAAGACGCTTAAGGCCTTGCGGGTCCAATATAACAACGGTTTCAGGATGCTGATGGGACTGCCGCGCTGGTGCAGTGCATCAGGGATGTTTGCGGAGGCGAGGATCGACAGTTTTAGTGCGATTCTTCGCAAGAGAACTGCCTCCCTGATGTGCCGGGTGCGTGACAGTCCCAACAGCCTCCTGCAGCGGGTTTGGACCGACCCTGCCTGTGCAATGAGTAGGCACTGGAACTGTGTGCATATGGAGTCCAGGGGTATTTATAGTTTAATGTAGTGATAAGCCCTATTTTACTTACTTAATAACTAACATAGCCAATAAGTCATGTAAACTAACACAATATGGACTTGTTCTGAATTAAATTATTATTATTATTATAGTACTTTGCGAGCTCTTTATTTTGAGATTAAAATATCAAATTTCCAAAAAAGGTGACTAGACACGTTCTTTCCGTGGACCCTTCAATGTAGTCACACCCTTGACCATCCATCAATGTTTGGTAACATTTGTCAACTAGAATTAAGAAATTCTGACAGCCATTTTCCTAGTTGCGCGCTGCTGAAACATTCTGGAACAATTTCGAAACACCTTGTATTGGTAAGAAGTTTAGCTTTCTTGCCCGAAAAAAAGCTTTATTATTATTGTATTTCAGCATTCTGGGTCACACACATTTCCTTGTTCGCCTCTCTCCTGTGGACATAACAAAAGATAAGTTAGATATAGCCAGTATTTTTTACTCAAGTCTCCATAGGCGTGTGGGGCGCCAGGCTAAATTTCGGCCCATTTAAATATGTAAATCTAAAACTGGCTGACCCAGACAACAATCGACAACAGGCGACAATTTTTTGACAACTCTTGTTTCTTACAGTATGTATGACCCTTCTATACCAACAAGATCGTTATACATATAATACCTATTAAATCCTAAAGGTTATAAGCCGCATTGGCAATTTGGCTTTGGCAATAAACATCGTTTAGTTAGCAATTTACTCTTTGAAGATGAAATTATTGGCTTCAAGTGATCTAGGCCAATCGGTGTTTAGATTAAATGTAGATATTATTCTACTTCGTTGAAAACACACCGCTCGCATCATGCTATCTTTTCAACTAAGGCAGACGGCTGATGCTTTAAATCAAATTTGCTAAAATACCAGTACAAAGTGGTAAAAAAGTCTTTAATTTGAAATATTTATTTACTAACATAAAAGTAAAATAAAAACTCATCATCGTTTTAGCTGAAAGACGTCCACAGTTGAATAGGCGTCTCCCCAGGTTCACCAAAGTCAAAGTCAAAATTCTTTATTCAATTTAGGCATCAATTGATGCTCCTATGAACGTCGAAGAATCTACCACCGGTTCGGAAAAACCCTGTTGAGAAGAAACCGGCATGAAACTCAACAAGGTATATTTTTTCAAAGAGATCTACATTGTTAATAAATTACATATATCTAAAGCATTTAAAACAATTAAATTTTTTAAACACAGTAGATACGCTATTTGAGACTAGGGATCGCCAATGCGGATCGGAATTATTTCCAAATATCCCTGTCCATGATTATAGTCACTAATTTTATAATACGCCTTAGATAGGTATTAATGTCTTCCTCACAATGGATTTGAATTTTATATCAGTTTGTCAAACAGACCTGACCTGCGCCATCCAAAAAAAAACCTAAAAAAAGGGCCATTGCGGCATGGTTTCCTAAAGGCTTACCCTCGTTGAATAGTGGTGTTAATTCATTGAGACTGTTGCCGTCCCATTGATCACCAGTGGTGTCCACCAACTTTTGCAACTCATTCGACCGGAACTTATTCTCAAATCTTAGTCTCAAACGTTTACGTAGAAAATTATAATTCTAAGGTTCTATTCGAATATCAGTTTTGTAGCAAGATCATGATTTCAAAAATTAATCCCTGATCATTTTTAGCAGTATTTTGTTTTGACAGCGGTTGGCGGTTTTTTTTTGGCCAGTATCATCTTACAACCATGACACTTACTTAGAGGAGGTGTTCCAGTTTGGCAGCTAAAAGAGGTATCTAGATCGGAGCGGCGCCGCGCCCCCCCGCGGCCGTGGGAACCGTCCCACGTGCGACCTCCACGGTTTAACATCTTGTTTTGATTGCATATGTGTGTGTTGTTGACCTTTGGTAAGTATGCTTTTGTTTTTCAGTAATTGAACCTGTGTCGACTTGTTCGCGGGTTTCAGCTGCCATGTGGTGCTTTGTTTTTATTTATAGTTTATATTTAATTCAGTGTGTTACTCGACTGTGGCAAAGTAAAGGGTTATGATTTTTTTTTATTCTGAGAGGGAGGCAAACGAGCAAGCGGGTCATCTGATTCTGATGGAAAATGATCACCACCGCCCATAAATATCAACAACTCAAAGAGTCTATTGCCGGCCTTTAAAAAGGAGAGGGAATAGGGGAGCGGGAGAAGGAGAGGTATTGGGCCCCCGGCGCTCTCACTGACCGTACGAAACGCAGCAGGATTTCTGCTGCTTTACGCCCAGTACAGTGTTCAGTTCAGTTCAAACCAAACCCAACCCAAATGATTGAATTACCGCTACCAAACCCGTGAAGGCCCGTTCCTGAATTTAGCCCCTGGTGTTAACTTTGTCACCTTAAGCGTGGCCTTTACATTTACCAGTCCGGAAAGAGCCTTAATATAATTAAGTAAAATTAAATGAACCTTAGCTAGCATGGGTTGTTGCGTGCTTAGCCGCCGTCCTGGGCAAGCGTTGACCCGGGAACCTTGGCCTAGGATTAACGCAACGTCTGGCCCTGGAAAGCCCCCGTTACAACTGTACAAGCCAACACTATTAACTTGTTGATGGAGTGGTTTCAGGCGGCAGGTTTAATTTAACCCCACATTTACTTACTTATTTACGTACTCCTCTGGCTTCTGGTGTGTCTTGGCCTCCAATACGAGTGCACGCCAAAGATCCCGGTCCTGTGCCGTCTCTCGCCAGTCACCAGCCTCAAGCTCGCTAACCCCACATTTAGGCGATTTTAATTCATTGATAAGCAAAGGCCCCCCGTGTGGTGTTGGGATTAGAATTACACCTCTGTTTTCCTTCCATGGATGACGTGCGAAGCGACTAAGGACGTAGGTATATTGTAGGAGATAGGCTAGCAAGCTGTTACTATTATACCACTTTTACCTTCAAACCTAAAGTTACTAAAAGTGGCATCGAAACATAAATGTAACGTTTCGTGTTCTCTGCCTACCCCCTTTAGGAATACAGGCGTGATTTTATGTATGTTTAAGCAAAGTTATGTAATGAAATACGACCTTGCTGCTACCTACGCTACTAGACGTGTATGATAGCATTGATAGCTAGGTCTGTGCGGCGTTTATGTATTCGTCGAACTAACCAGTAAATATTTAAAAAAAACCTGAATCAGTCATATTGTCTTACCGTGGTTTTATTTTTCATTTTTAATTCTATTATAAAAAATTGCTTTAGGTATACCTAAGTATATCAGCCGACTGCGGAAAAGAGAGATGTCTTTTAGTTCTGTCACAAAGTAATAACAACTTAACAGAGACTATTGAAACAGGCTCAAAGTAATAAATTGAAACTACACATCTGTCCTTAATCCTGAATAAAATGACAAATTTCCATTCGCACCCCGCAATATGTTGAGGGTAGTATTGTGCAAGCTAAGGCGCCTCTAGTTATTGTTTGTCACGTGCCAAATGGTCGATTAGCGAATTAACGAAATGGCATGCTTTAAGTGATTGGCGTAGAGTTAGGAGTGATTAGACACGATCAGAATATTTCAATGATCAAAAAATTAAAATACACATCACGAAATGAATTTGGAATAGGGTATTTCAGCCAGCAGTTGAATAAGTTTTACTTTAGTATTTTTTTTAAGAATATTTAAGGTGTGTTGAAAAAATTACTTTAATGTTACCTACGTCAACTTAATTTTTTTATTAAGAAAAAAAACACAATATTACAGTAATATAATGTATACATACAGGCTGTAACATTTAGATCGGTCAGTATGGGAAAGTCTGAAACTATAAGACATACGAAGATCTGTTCTCAGGAACCATGTCATCGATTTTAATAACAAGAAAAAGTGCATTTATACATTTATAAAAAACTTGTACGCAGCTCGGGAATCGAACCCGGACGTTTTGAAAAATAAAACTAACACTAAGTATTTCTATTTAGAAACATGACGTCTAAAATTAATAAAATGCATAGTTTTCATATCCTTTCATTTATTTTAGTAGGTGTTTGAAATGACTACCATTTTTTTTTCAATACAACAATCTTGTAGTTTCAGACTTTCCCATACTGACCGAACTAAATGTTACACCCTGTATAGCCAAAGCACTGAAAATTTCAAATAAAAACCAGTAAAGTACGTAATAGAACATACAAACTTTTATAAAATAGAAAAACAATTACACAAATAATTCCTATTTGGTTTAATAATAAATATGACATAGGATAGTTTTATCCCAGATAACTGCATAGTTATCGCGGGATAGGGACAAACAAATTCTGGTTAGATGGAGTCGCGGGTAACAGCAAGTTAAAAATAAATCTTGAATGTTTTTTTTTTGTTAATTTATTCCTGAACCCGTATGATGCCGACAAGCGTACGGGTTGAGTGTCTAAGGAGCGCAGTGACGAATATGCGCACGAAGTTCTTTTACTGAATCGCACCCCATTTGGTTCTTTTAGTTAGTCTAACTATGGTTACTACAACCAAAAGCCAGACACAAAAATCCATTAAAAATAATATGAAAATAGCACAAACTCTATTCTATAGCAGTCAACATCTGAATTCCCGCGCGCGCGAGTAATCCGTCGCAGGCGCAGCGAGGCACGTCGCGGCCGTCCGTTGTATTCATAGTTAAATCTGCGACATAAAAGTTTAATTGATTTGTGTCAATGAGTCGTGGAAAAGGAGGAGTAAGTGGGGTCGTTCCCAGGAAGTCAATTATTAAGGTAATTTTTAGGGTCCCGTACCCAAAGGGTAAAAACGGGACCCTATTACTGAGACTTCGCTGTCCGTCCGTTTAGATTATGTATTTGCCGCTATAACAACAAATACTAAAAGACAGAATAAAATAAATATTTAAGTGGGCTCCCAAACAACAAATGTGATTTTTTTGCTCGTTTTTGCTCGATATTAATAACGGCAACAGGAAAACGCTTGAAATAAGTATTCACAGAATATTTAATTATACATTCACTTTAAAAATAAATAAAACAAATATTTAAGGGGGGGTCCCATAGAAAAAAAACGTGATTTTTTCGCCGTTTTTATAGATAATGATACGGAACCCTTCGTGTGCGAGACCGACTCGCACTTGGCCGGTTTTACTCTTTACGAGAATCTAGAGTACTACTTAAGATGGCTAGGAATTTTTTTACCCAACTCACTCGAGATATATATTTTATAATATATGAAATTTGATATAAAATAATTTTCATCAATTAAACTGTCACCTTTTTTGAATAATAAGATTTAAATTTTAAAATGTAGAGCTCGCAAAGTATTACAACTAACCATTGAATTAAATATGGTGTATCTGAAAATAATTATTATTTCACTTTTAAAGAAATGATTACTATAGTAATAATTGTTCGCGATGACTACTTTTCAAACCACTTGGTATTAAACTCAAAAACTTGCTCAGTTGAATATACATGTTCTTTCTGTGTACACTTCATGTAAGGTATACTCAAAATTTGCAAACCATTTTCGAACAGTTTTACACAGGTTTGCAGTTTGGACGACGATAGTACAGCCAGCAAAAGATACTACAAGACACTAAAATAATACATTTGACATCACATCTCTCATTTATTTAAATTACCCTAAATTGTTTAATGTTTTACGCCATACGATTAAATAAATAACCCTTGAGCACACAAATGTTCCCGTTTGATAAAAAAGTTTCAATAAAACTTTATAAACGACCAGTCTCGCAGTCGTTTTTTACATTTAACAAATTAAAAAGCATAATTTGAAATCAGAAAAGCAAATGTTGCGTAACTACATATTAGAATGAAACTTACTATTAATAGCTGTGAAGTTTGTATAAAATCTCCAAGCGGTTAAAACAGTATGTTTCATAATGAGATAATTGCTTCGTAAACAAGAAGTTGAATGAAGTTTTACGTTAATGAAAAACAAATTAAGATACTTAATATGCATTTGGTTGAAAAATACTTGGACTACACGAATCTGGTAGAGGTAAGTTTTTAATTTGAATACGAATTGGTTGTAAAACATCTTTCTTAGGTCGATACTCGATACTTCAACTTTACAGACATTTTAATAGAGCAGTTAGTGTAGAAAAGTTCAGTTTAAAATATTCTTTCGCCAATATTTTCATCAATTATATAGATATATGATATAGATATTTGATGTACTGCATATATTGTCCAGTTATGATTTTTAGAAAACCGTTTGTTGTTAGAAAACCGGACTACGAAGCTTGAGGTCATTGGTTCGATTACAGATAGGGGCAGATGATTATGTACAAAAATTATGAATGTTTGTTCATGAGTCTTAGGTGTTTATTGTGTATTTCAGTACGTATCTGTCTATTTAATAATGTTATCTATGAATAAAACAAACTTTACTTTTGGACTAGCGCAATTGGTGTCAAGTGTACCGTAATAATTATTATTATTGTTGTTAAATATTGTTAAGTATATCCATTGCAGTGTAGCTCGGTTTTTGAGGTTCCGTACCCAAAGGGTAAAACGGGACCCTATTACTAAGACTCCGCTGTCCGTCCGTCTGTCTATCTGTCCGTCTATCATCATGCCTTGATATGAGACAGTTGAAATTTTCACAGATGATTTATTTATTTATTTATGTATTTATTAAGGAGCACAACATGTATGCATGTATTTCTGTTGCCGCGATAACAACAAATACTAAAAAATAGAATAAAATAAATATTTAAGGGAGCTCCCATACAACAGACATGATTTTATTGCCATTTTTATAGATAATGGTACGGAACCCTTTGTGCGTGAGTCCTAGTCGCACTTGGCCGGTTTTTTTATGTTACTCCACGGCAATATTTAAATAAATGGACTTTGATTACTGTGAGCGAGCCGCCTTATGCTTTACGAGTAGCTCAGCACGCGACTTCGTTTGTATAAAGTAAAGTAATTCATATAAACTATGTTTTGTAATCCACAATCACACAAAATTAAAAAAAAGATATTTCAATTCAGTAGGATCTTTTCCTTAGCAGTGTTTAAGCACCAAACTATTAAAAAACTTTTTGTCACTTTGCTTGCCGCTAAAGTGAACTGCAGCTACCTAGTCGTATAGTGATACCAACATAACACAACCAAAGACCATAAATAATCAATAATAGACCGAAGTTCCAAACATTACGCTATTCAGCCTCCGTGATGTTGGTAACAATATTACACCATTTCATATATTTACACTTAATTAGTCATACGATTTAATTAATTGTTTCGTTAGTATGTAAATGTGGATTTAATGTGCTTTTACACGCTGATTATTTCCATTTGTAAGATTTGTTGGGTTTCTCGTTTAATGGTTATGAATAAGTCATAATAGCGCTTTGTAGGATGAAAGTATGGCCGTTCGAAATGTCAAGTTTTGAAATTTTGGTGTTGATTGTTTTGTTTGCTTTACTCTTTGAGCTAACGCAGTGACGCTAACTACAAGCTGTTGCTTTTAGTATACATCTAAGTTATTAATATTGCATGAAGGAGTTTTAGTGTGCTTTGATGGACAGGGATGTTTGGATAAATCCCTAGTTGCAAATAGCGTATCTAATAGACAAATTTTACCTGAAAATAAAATTTATATTAAGTTACTTACCTTATTCCAAGCCTATAAAATTGAGATGGCACTTCCGTTTCCTACTGCGAACACGTGACTACCACGTGACCCGTGTCGTATAACCGCCACTATCCCCTCCCTTATCCAGCGGCCAGGCTCGGTTGCGCACCGAGCAGCCTCATTGGATTCTCAATTTAATTAATCTACCGTCTGTTAAGATATGACAGGACGGTATTAAGCAAGTAAGCCACTGTGCAGAGTGCAGTTGGCGCCGATTTATTTTTGTTATGTAAACAATGGAGGTAATAATTGCTGAAATAAGCTGATAATCAAGCTTAAGTACTAACTTAATTTTAAATATACTTAATTTAATTTATTATATTAAGTTTATGACTCATAAATTGAACAAAAATATCAGCAGGCAGTAATTAAAATTAGGCTTGGAATAAGGTAAGTAACTTAATATAAATTTTATTTTCAGGTAAAATTTGTCTATTAAGTACATGTACCTTATTCCAAGCCTATAAAATTGAGAAGTGTTTGTTATCGGCTGCTGGATTAGTGGGATAGTATGGACGGACTGTGCAGAACGCCAATGTGAGATTAAAAAACAATGAATATAACAAATTACATTTTGTATTAATATAAAACATAACGTAATAAAAAACATAACGTTGATAATAATTTCTACAAATCATGTATTGAAATTATCTTAAAGTGTTTGAAAACATTTATCCAAGTAATTAGAACTTGAACACCGAGTGTTTATATTTCTTTTATAGAATTTGTGAAAAGTAGACGCACTTTTCCAGTTACCTCGAATCAAGATATCATTAATATTATGATTGTCAAGCCAGCTTGACGAAGCAACTGCGGATCGTACACTACCTGCGCTGCTATCGATACCAGCGTCTCTCAGGACTGATCTGACCCAACCGCCTATGATTGTTCGTGAGGCTGGCTTTACAATTCCACAAGTAGAAATAAACAAGCTACTTATATCTCCTCTTCGGTTCTGAGACAGAGAAATTAACGTTTTGATCCAATATACAGGATCAATATTAGTATTCGAAGGACATTGTAATAATTTCCATCCAGATTGTCTGTTCAAGGCATTGTCCGTCTTAGAACCGAAGTCGGGCCAAAATATCACACTGTTAGGTTCAATCACACAGCTAGAAGGACTTATGTTTAACAACGTTAAGTCATGAATCCTACGGCCAGAACACAATAATAATAAAATAGCACATCTCTTAGATGCCTCGTATAAACTGGTATCATTAGGCATGTGATCTTCTAAGTACATACACAAGTCTTTTACATCCCCGATAGGAGATTTAAAGGGTTTAGGTCTTCCAAGGGAAATAGCTTTAAGAGTTTGACGCACTATTACGTGGGAGCTAAGAGGTGGTCCAGAATAAACTGGGCAAAAGGTTGATACTACAGATTTATGTAGACAAATCGTACTATATGATAGCTTTTCAATAAGATGTAAATCAGTCAAAAATTTAGCAAGATCCTGCTGTCCTGGATTATTTTTACTTACATTATTAGTTTCACACCAATGACACCACCGGAGCCAGGCTGGTTTATAGGTTGATATGGTAGATTTACGCCAGCCACTAGCCAGTAAACCTTTCTGCTTATCGTCCCATGAATTTATAAAGGTGGCCCACCCCGTATCAGCCAGACTTCCAAAACCATCCGCTTGACATCTGAGGGTGGTCGTTGGGTCTGAACATCTACCAACCTGGATTGGAGGTTCCGGATCTCGACTGGGAGAGCCAATGATCGATTCCTCAGATCGCTGCGCCAAAACACTTTCTCCCAATTGGGTACCACTATGAGATACGTACCTGTGGCTTAGTTGAGGTGAGTTAGCACTCGTGGTATCAGGCACGGCGGAGGGAAAATCCACGCCAGCTGATAAGCCCACTTCCGACTGAACGCGTTGATGAAAGCGGCTTTCGGGTCTATTGGGTCTAGAGAAACGTACGCTGGAACCACATGGGCTCTCTGCGATGCGAACAGGTCGATCTCTGGAGTACCCCACATTTGAAAGATTGTTCTTGTTGCTGAGGGAAGTAAATGCCATTCTGACTGGCTTCGAAATCTCGAAAGACGATCGGCTTCGATATTGTAACGGCCGGGGATAAATTGTGCTGTCATATGGACATGATAAAGATCTAAGGTACTTAGGATATCGTATGTCATGTCCGTCATTCGCTGAGATTTGGTGCCTCCCTCGTTTCGCAGATATGACACAACGGTCCGGTTGTCCGACATAATCATTAACGAAGATTGGGTCAATCTTACAGCTTGAGAGGTTATAACTTTCCTTACCGCAATCATTTCCAGGACATTGGAGTGCTCTCCTAGCTCCTGAGGCGACCACTGACCTGCTAGCTTCATGTCGTTGAGCTGGGCGCCCCAGCCCTTGCCCGATGCGTCCGTCGTAAGGAAGAACTCCGGGGCCGGAGGATGAAGACTCGTTGAGAGGTGTGCGTGATTGATCCACCACTCTAGGTTGGGAACTACAGTCTGAGGCAGTTTTACCTTGACATTCGGGCTCGTGTTTAAAAGCTGGTTGGAAAACGCTAACAAAAGTCTGCTGTTGAGACGCCCCCTTGGAACCACAAAACTCGCGAAGTTCTACAAACCGAGAAGAGATTGAGTTTGTTTTAACGAAGTTATCCTTTTTGACAGCATGTCGCGGCACTTCTGCAGAATGTTCAGAATCTTTTCTTCTGGGAGAGATTTTACGTTGTTCCATGGGTTCCAATGGATTCCTAGGAATTCCATGGTACGCCGAGGATGTAGATTGGATTTCTCGAGATTTATGGTCCAGCCTAGATCTTTCAAAATGTGCATTGTGAGACTTACTTGTTTCTGCAGATGTGCCCGATTTTGGCACGCCAGGAAAAAATCGTCCAAATATACGAGAACTCGTATACCTCGTGCTCTGAGTACCTGGGCTATCCAGTTTGTTATAGACGAGAAAATCTTTGGGGCTGTTGACAGGCCGAACGGCAGACAGGTCAGTTGCCAAAGTCGTTGCCGAAATATAACTCTCAGGAACCTCCGGTGTGTTTCGCTTACTGGTGTATGAAAATATGCGTTGTGGAGATCTAACTTTACCAGCCAATCCTGCGGTTGAAGAAAATCTGGAACTCTGTACATATTTACCAGACGAAACTTTGTAGTGTGTACGAATTTGTTGAGCCGTTTCAGGTTGAATACTGGACGAACTGCCCCCCCCTTTTTTGGAACCAGAAAAATGCTTGATACAAAACTTGGAGTCAATGGGGCTGGTTCTAGAACCCTTTGTTTTAACAAGATTTTGATCTGATCGCACAGCGCCGGGGTTTGATTTGTGTGCAATTTTGATGAAATTTGAGTATGTATTCGGGGGCTTCGAGCGTCTTCCACCTGTCTACAAAATTGATCAACTGTCCGGCCTGAAAGGCAGCATAGTCAATCGTAGCGTCTTTGTGATCGCTTACCATGTTTGTTTTTGTAATACTTATTGTTGGGAGCTCCTGTTGGACGAAAAGTCTCAGATTTACGCTTCTTTTCTTGCGGCGGGGCGTAAACGCTGGTGGAAGGCCCTGGCTGCACACGGGACCTCGGGTACTCGTGTGATCTCTTAGAATCGGCATGAGAGACTCTTTGCGCAAGAGCTCGTTTACCTGCAGCTCCTTGCGCAGGAGTGCGTGGGCTGAAAAATACCTTTTCGATCCCGCCGTTACTATTTATGCAATCAGAAAATCGCTTATCGTCAAAAAGGTGTACCTGAGTGGGAGGGATTTTACGCAGAGATTCTTTCAGGCATTGATCCTTGACGAAGTGTAAAACACCGTCTCTGCGTTGCTGTATAATGTCTGCACGACGACCACAGACCATCTGTAACATATCTAAATGGATGCGTGTATAATCACTCTCAGAAAAAATATTATTAATTTTATCTTTTACTGCTGTTGATTTTATCACGTGGAAGAAATAACTAATTACTTCTTAAAGAAGCAAAAAATAAACGTGTTGCTTCTGCTAGAAACAGAACGCCAATGAGGCTGCTCGGTGCGCAACCGAGCCTGGCCGCTGGATAAGGGAGGGGATAGTGGCGGTTATACGACACGGGTCACGTGGTAGTCACGTGTTCGCAGTAGGAAACGGAAGTGCCATCTCAATTTTATAGGCTTGGAATAAGGTACATGTACTTAATAAGATATATTTAAGAGGGAAGGGACGGATGCGCACTCAGACTTAGGTTATATGTAAGTTAAAACAAAAAAACTGCATGCTTGGGAAGTCATGATTTATATAATAAATTTACTATCTACTCGTATTGTATAAGTACTTAGACTAATTACGCGTGAGCAACTCAGTCTTTCACTAACCGAGGCCACGCAAAATCCTTAAAATTAGGATTAAGGACTCGTTTTGCATGTTTTGTAATGTTCTTTGCTTGAAATAAACAGCTTAAAATTTTTTTTTTTTTAATTTGTTAAAAAATTCGGTTGTGTTAAGTACTTTACTTACCTACATGTAATTAAATAACATATAAGTAGTTTCTATTTGAAGAAAAATATATAACTTTTTGAGTTTCTTGCCGGTTTTTTCCGAACCGGTGCTAAATTCTTCGAGATTCATAAATGGATGTTATACCTACCCTAATTTAAGGAAAGATATTTCGACTTTTGATTCTCGTGGTGGCTGATGGAACCCGTTTGGTCCGACAGCATCTAAACGTCCGCTTTGGGAACCCTGCCCCAAGAGTGTTTCTTCCGTTCCCCAAGTATATCGTCTCTTCATCTATCGTGGTGGTGGACAGAATTCCTTTGGAGCGCGGCAGGTGGCTAGACCAATTTAGCATACGCACTAAACGCAATTGTGCGCCTGCGACGCATGCTGAGCGTGACGATGACAATATAATGTGCACGCGCTGCCCTGCACCGGCACGGACTTGGGGTTGGGGGAGGAATATTTTATGTAAATATAAAAAGTTAAACCTTGGTTTGATTATGGCTTTTAAAGATTTTTAATCTGAAAAGTTAAGTTAGTCTTTGATAAATTCTGTAGTTTAATGAAATAAGTCAAAAAATACAGAAGTGAAAGACAAATGTAGTTTGAAAGGATTTTATTTGAAGGCTGAGGCCGTATTGTCTACCACGCGAGCACCTGCGATTGCGTTCACCATCTCTGTCTACCCTCACCTACCTTCGTGCGACAGAAAGAATTGGTGGAACGTTTGTGATTCCGAGTGCGTTAGACAATAAGGCCTCGGTCGAAAAGGACTAAAACAGGTGGGTGATTTCTGAGATTCATCCGTGACAATTATTTGAATTGACTCCTATTTGCTTTTCGGCACTGTAAAAATTAAAAGTGATCTTTCTAGGGGTATTGTTATGTATATTTTACATTATACCCGTGCCGAATACAGCGGTTTTTTTTCTTTCTAATAACGATTTCTTCCGGTCAAATCATAAGTTTTATTTGTATATTTTATTTGTAATTTATTATTTTATTACATTGAAGTCATGTCACATAGAAAGTCATTATAATCCGGTCATACCCATGAAACAATTATGTACAACTAGCTTTTGCCCGCGGCTTCGCTCGCGTGTACCATGAGAATTCCAAAGCACCAAGATATCAAGCAAGCAAGCATACAGGCAAGCAAGCAAGCATGCAAGCAAGATGCAAGCATGTATGCACGCTTGCTTGCTTGCGTGACAATGAGACCATCTCAGTAGTATATTATATTCTTTCGAATAAAAAAATAATTTTTAAAATCGGTCCACAATTGACCGAGAAATCAGTGAACATACTTACATAAAAAAAAATACATTAAGTGGAATGCATAACCTCCTCCTTTTTTGAAGTCGGTTAAAGAGCCCTTTGCGGCATACTTACAGTATAAACTTATGAATTTTGAAATTTTAGCTTACAATCAGTAAAACGCAAAATCCCTTTTTTTCCCGTTCCCGTAAGAATTTCGGGAAATAGTTTCTTAATACTCCCCTACACTCCCCAGGAAACCCACTTGCCAAATTTCAGCTTTCTACGGCCAGTAAAACGAAAAATCCCATTTTTTCCCGTTCCCGTGGGAATTTTGGAAAGTCCTCTCTCAATGCTCCTCTACACTCCCCAAGCAACCTCATGCCGAATTTCAACTTTCTACGACCAGTAAAATGAAAAATCCCGTTTTTCTCGTTCCCGTGGGAATTTTGTATAGTCCTCCCTTAATGCTCTTCTACACTTCCCAAGCAACCTACATGCCAAATTTCAGCTTTCTGCGACCAGTAAAACGAAAAATCCCGTTTTTCCCGTTCCCGTGGGAATTTTGAAAAGTCCTCTCTTAATCCTCCTCTACACTCTCAAAGCAACCTAGATGCCGAATTTCAGCTTTCTACGACCAGTAAAACGAAAAATCCCGTTTTTTCCCGTTCCCGTAAGAATTTTGGAAAGTCCTCTCTCAATGCTCCTCTACACTCCCCAAGCAACCTACATGCCGAATTTTAGCTTTCTACGACCAGTAAACCGAAAAATCCCGTTTTTTCCCGTTCCCATGAGAATTTTGGAAAGTCCTCTCTTAATCCTCCTCTACACTTTCCAAGCAACTTGTGTATCAAGTTTGAAGAGTCTAGTTATTATAGTTAATGAGATAGGGTCACTCGGAATCGAATATATAAATCCCATTTTTTCCCGTCCCCGTGGGAATTCCCAAAAATCCTGGATGCCTAAATTGTATATGGTATCTATGTGCAAAATTTCAAGTCTCTAGGTCCAGTGGTTTGGGCTGTGCGTTGATATATCAACAGTCATTTAGTTTAATTAGACATTTCAATCCCACCCAGGGAGATGGTATTTTACGTCCGCCACATCGGATTTTAAAACCGTTGTTGTTTTCATAACCAGCGACCCGATAAACCATAGAAACAACACCCATGTTGATTTTCAGACTTTGTTACCCCTTTTAGGGGTTTAATTCTCAAAAAACCTGAAACACGTGTTTACTCATTTACCATTAGGAGTACTTCTGTGAAGTTTCGAATAAAATAGTCGAACTAATCTTGTTTCCCCATACAAACTTTGGACCCCCTTTTCACCCCCTTAGGGAGTGAATTTTAAAAAATCCTTTCTTAGTGCACCCCTAGACCTTATAAGGAACCTACATGCCAAATTTGGAATCTCTAGGCCCAGTGGTTTGGGCTGTGCGTTGATATGTCAGTCAGTCAGTCAGTCAGTCAGTCAGTCAGTCAGTCAGTCAGTCAGTTTCTTCTTTTATATATATAGATTTATTTCGGATTCAACTTCTACTAGTCTCCTGAATGCCTCCCTGTGCTGATCTAACGCAACAGACGCGGCGCGGGCGCATCGGGCGCTAGACAATCGACAAAGGAAGGTGTCAAACTCAACCCTTTACTGCCGACATATGCCGTCCGTTTCCGATTGGGACCTGAGCGACGAATGTGTGGCAGTAGGTAGCAAATACTCTAATACAGGGTTATTTGTAATTCACAAGCATCCTTTTAACCCTAAACTCCTACCACTTAAAGAAATCTTTTTTGTTTTATGACTTTTGTCATAACATTATATTTTTGGTGTAATAACGTTTTGAAAATTTGAGATTACCTGTATTTTTACGATACTCTGTGCCGTGTATGGAAAAAAAATGTACTCCATTTTAAAAAGTCGTATAACAAAAAACATTTGTTTAAGTGGTAGGAGTTTAGGGTTAAAAGGATGCTAGTGAATTACAAATAACCCTGTAGTAATAGAAAAAAAAGCTTGTAAAAAGCGGCGGCTTAAAAGTCTATATCAAATAAAATAGATCAAACCAGGTTTGAAGGATCATTTTTTATTAGACTGTTAGACAGTCCGACTTTTCTTGAGTTAAGAACAAGCTAAGGTTAGGTTGGGTTGAGGCTGAGGGAAGAGCTGAGGTTCCCTTCTGGTTCCGTCCGGGAAATGCAGTGCTTGGCCCGGTGCACCCTGGGCATCAGGCAATGATTTCCTGACCAATTATGGATATTCGTTGGTGATGGGATAACCTGACAATGGAGAGGGGTGTAAGAATTATTTTACCGAACGCTAACATGTTTTAACCCCAGACTTGGCAAAACTTCGAAAAGTTTGTCATTGATACCCAGTACAAAAAGGTGGTATTAAATAATGTGTCTTATCAGATACATTATTAAGTTAAGGGTTACTGACTTCTATTTAACACTGGTAATATTCTACTCCAATGGAGAGAACTTTTTGATAACTAACTGGCTCGATTATGGTTAAGTTTAAAGTAGCGCCTGTTATAAATCTTAAAAGTATTCCAGACAGCCGCAAAAGCAGTCCAGATTTTTGGCAGCGGCCATTTTAGATTTGCCACGATACTGAATATACAATAATTGTATGTTCATAACAACTCAAAGTGCGTTTCAAATTTTTTTCAGAACATTCTGTAAGTTGGGGCCTCAGATTACAGAACAGTAAGTAAAATAAACAGGGAGAGTAAAATCAGTTACTATATTTGACATATACAATTGCACAGGACTCGAACAAGGCATGCTAATTAACATCGTATAAAGCACTGTGTTAATAAGGTAATTAAGTATTGCAGTCATCTTAACCTTTTTCCCTAGCCTAGTTGAGACCTGCAAGAAAGATTGTGCAAGTTAACACTACATTGCGCGGCTGTAAGGCGAACGAGTTTGAAATTATCAATTGAGTGGTGCAATGTAATGGAACTTGCACGATTATTCTAGCAGGTCCAAACTGGACACAGTGTAACTTAGTTTTCATTCAAAATTTCAACGGTCCGTCATATGATCCTTATTGAACGCTCAACCAAACGCACTGACAAAAAAAAACAACAGTCCTTTGTGCAACGGTGCATGTCATTCTTAAATGCCGAAAGTAAAGGTGGCGTTTCCGTAAAGACAACATATTGCACTGAATATGCAATCTGTACTTGCACATTTCATCGCAATTGTTGCTCGCAAAGTTGTATTTGCTGATGAGAAAACAACAACTGTAACTAGTGTATTTCAATATTGTATGCAGTTTAGTTAGTTATAGATTTTCCCAGCGGTATGCGTAACATTGTTTTGTGCATTGGGATGTCAGCTTTTGGTCGTCAGATGAATGGTTTTTGAATGGGAATTTTACGTGGTTTTACTTGGAAATGTGTTGGGTGTGATTGATTAGTTTGTGTGATGCATATGCATATTGTTTCCGGGCAGTAAGTACCTAAACTTTGTGTAATGGTTGTATCAATGTGACACGCTTTTCTATTTCTCAAAAGAGTTTTACTAGCAGTTTCTCTTGTAAAGAGTGCGATGTAAAAGACAAAGTTAAAAATCTTATCTCTGTCGCCGATATTAGCTTGATCGCGATTATAAAAGGACCTGCCTTTCGACCTTTGCCTGCGACTTCGTAGAATTTAAATCTGCGGTAAAGCTTCTTCTTAAAAACAAAATCCTGCTAAGGCAACATGCAACTAGTGAATATATAAATCCAACTAAAACACACACCATCTAACATTTGGTAGCATAGTGAACGGTTGCAGTACCTACTCTGAAGATGAGCTCTGGTTGAGTTCGAAGCGCGTCAGTGTAAGTTGGTGGTGGTGATAGATAGTTGGGTTTGTGTGATTTGTGTGTGTTCATACAGTGTGGGGCTGGAGGAACTGCATGAACACGCATTTTTTACATAAACGTAGCAATCTTAAGGTCGCGAGTGAGCAAAGTACCTAATTGTTGCAGTTCAATGATAGATAATATCGCTTATGTAGAAGAACACTACCAGCCTATATTCGTCCCACTGCAGGGCACAGACCTCCTCTCAGAATGAGAGGGCTTGGGCGGTAGTTCCCACGCGGGCCCAGTGCGGATTGGGAACTTCACACACACATCATTGAATTTCTTCGCAGGTATATGCAGGTTTCCTCACGATGTTTTCCTTCACCGTAAAGCAAATGGTAAATTACAAATGTAATTTTGCACATAAATTCCGAAAAACCCAAAGGTGCGAGCCGAGATTTGAACCCACGACCCTCTGCTTGCGAGGCCATAGGTCAAACCACTAGGCCACCACGGCCTTAAACTTTATGTAAAAAGAAAAAAAGTTTAGTTTTGAAATGACAATAATTTGTAATTGTGTCAGTATTCCTCTACATGAGCGGTATAGTCTTTAATGTTTGATGTCACACAACTAAAATTGAACTTTAGCGTGGTAGCTGGTGGCCTATATCTATCTAATCATAAATTTATATGCTACGTGATGGTCGTTAGGCGTCAGTTGGCATAAGGGCAGTCACACACTGCTAATGGCTTGCTCGTTACGCCAAATTATAGGCCAAGGACTCATTGGGGGCCACATGTGCTATAGCTATTATGATATCTTTGAAAGTTATGAAATTGTCACTAACAAGAACAATAGAAGACAATCATATGAGTTATAAGAGTGCGCGCAGACAGAGAGCGGTCTGGAGTTCTGAGTTCCGCGTTCGGAGTTCTGCGTTCTTTCGAATGTAGGTACTGAGTCTCTTACGATAAGGCACACAGCAGGCAACTGGATGGAACTCTCGAGCGGTCAAAACACAGAAATCTGAACGCGGAACTCGGAACTCCAGACCGCTCTCTGTCTGCGCGCCTCTAAGATGGTAAAAGAAATATCGCGCGAGTTGCGTTACTTTAATCACTTATAAATTGCAATTCAATGTTAGATAAAGCTTTAGTAAATTTATCGTCAAAATTAACGATTTATAAGATTATAAGGATCTTCCTTTTTCCTCGGATATATCCGAATACGAATATGCGGCACATTACTAATATCTTCATGTATCAAAATTTCGCAAAGCATCATTTTATCATTGTTTACGTTGCACGTAAAACAGTTACGTCACCGAAGTTTCACTATCGTATGAGCTTCTCAGGCCGCCCACGCACGCCGTATATCGCAAGACAAGATTCAGTTTCGAGCGAAACGCGACCAAACGGCGCTAAGGTGCGCCTGCGCTGCCATAGCTGAGGAAAAGCGGGTTGAGTTCAAAGTCTTGTAAGTATACTTCATTTAATTTAGAATTGAAAACCACAACAACATTATATTGCGGCTCGTCAACTATTTCTTACCTAGCAAATGGTACAGTACAATAGTCTGGGAGCCTCAAAATAAAATTGTTTTAATGTCACTTTATTTGCGTGTCGTCAATTGTTACTCTAGTACAAATTGTAAAGAGATTACAGTTCACGAGCCACAATAATAATGTTGTTGTGGTTTATAATTCTAAATGAAATGGAGTATATATAGTGGGCAAAGATGATAGAGACACTAGATGATTTGTCGAATATTGAAATAAAATCTCTCCCAGGATTTACACTTTTTAGGGTTCCGTATGTAAAGGGTAAAAACGGGACTCTATTACTGAGGCTCCGCTGTCCGTCTGTCACCAGGCTGTATCTCATGAACCGTGATAGCTAGACAGTTGAAATTTTCACAGATGATGTATTTTGGTGGTCGCTATAACAGCAAATACTAAAAACCAGAATAAAATAAATATTTAAGGGGGCTCCCATACTACAAACGTGATTTTATTGCTCGTTTTTGCTCGTTATTGATAACGGCATCGGCAACAGACGAGGTAGACGCTTGAAATATTCACAGAATATTTAATTATATATTCACTTTAAATAGTTATTTGTGATACAAGGTTGGTAAGTATGGTTTTACAAATGAGTTGACGAGTGATAAACCCGAGCCGCACGGCGAGGGTATTCATCGTCACTAGTTTGTAAAACCTTGCCAACCGTGTATCATACGACGTTTTTCAATACATTTGTGAGAAAATAGGCAATTAATAACACGAAATTGTAAAATTAAAACAAATTTCTCGAGATATTGGTGGCAAAAGATTATTTTACGCGGTTTGCGCCTTACCTACTTAAAATATCGGGCGGAGTTAATTTCATGTTATTGTCGACTTCATCACTTGAAGAACTCATTTTGTTTGGTTTTTGTACGTATACTATAGTCAACAACTCAAAACAACGCAAAGTTTTACAAAAAAGGCACTTCCGTAATGCGCATGCGTAAGTTTTGTTTTGAATTAGGTTAACTAAAATTATCAGGCAAAGGTTCGACGCGTTCAGCCACTGCGATTTTTTCGAATAAATAAAAGGTGAAAATCATTAAAATCTGTGGTAATTAAATTACAGTTTATAAAAATTACAACAAATTTCGCAAATTCATTACTTAGTTTTGTACATTTATACATTTTTCTACGTATAAATCGATATTTTTTATTTTTGTAACTTAAAACTCTTTGCTCGTAAACTTTTAAAATAGAGAATTAAAAAAAACTGTAAAAAAAATCGCACTAGTGCGATAAAATGAACTTACGGGCCCTTGTATACATCCTTTGAAAGTGAATTTTTCGAGCAAATGTATTGAAAAATAAATGATAAAATTAAAATAAAACAAATATTTGAGGGGCTTTCCCATAGAAAAAACGTGTTTTTTTTGCCGTTTTTATAGAACCCTTTGTGCGCGAGTCCGACTCGCACTTGGCCGTTTTTTAAAAAGCCGTATTTGTGCATTATTATACAAACGGCCGTCTCATAGACGTGTACGTTTTGGGAAAGTGTGCGTTTTGGAAAAATGTACATTTTGGGAAACGCACTTATTGGGAAGTGCATGCGCATAGTAAAATGTGTATTTCGAGACAATGCCCTAACTGAGAAAGTGTACGTATTATACAATACAATGACTCTTTATTGTACACCAGGAATAGTAAGCAATACAGAAAACAGGTACACAGAGAGAAAGATACAAGGTAAGCAATAGGCGGCCTTATCGCTTAAGAGCGATCTCTTCCAGGCAACCCTATAGTACAGTGTATAGTTATAGTGTACATATTGCGGAAAGTGCACGCATAGAGAAAGTATACATTTTGGGAAACTGGGATTTACGAGTAAACCCAGCAGCATTGTGCCATTTTCTCTTTATTATCCGTTAAAGTGTGACTTCAAAATCGCTATCTCGCCTCCTAGCACCAACCTCCAACTCAAGGAAATTGCATGCAAGAATTTACTGCCCTTTACCGCAGAACACTGCATTTAGTGTGATATACGACTAATGGTGGTCCTCCATCGTAAACTGACTAATTCGTAGTCAACTCGAGTGTATAACTTGCGTGTGGTCAGGTGTCCGTAGCGAGGAGATAGATTTATAGATGATTTGGCCCATTCTCGTGAACGGTTGCGACAGTAAATATTTTGATTGTGTATGTATAAGATATAATGGACAGGCCATATAGCACGCAGAACAGACGGTCGGTGGGGCCGAAAAGTTCTTAAATGGTGACCACGGACTGGCAAACGCAGCGTGGGACGTCCACCAACGAGGTGGACGGACGATTTGGTAAAGGTCGGTGGTTCAAGCAAGATGCAAGACACTTCCAATCGTAGTGATTGGGTTTCAATGAGGGAGGCCTTTGTCCAGCAGTGGACGTCCTACGGCTGAAATGATAATTATAATGCAGATATAATATTTCTTCCAGTGGCAGGAGAAATGAACGTCCTTGCAAAAAATGACATCACGAATTTGACGCGTCGCACTTTGAATATCGACTTGCACTGAAATATTTGTA
Source organism: Archips xylosteana (assembly GCA_947563465.1). Lineage (NCBI taxonomy): Eukaryota > Metazoa > Arthropoda > Insecta > Lepidoptera > Tortricidae > Archips > Archips xylosteana. The sequence continues at coordinate 12,423,663 of OX387364.1, read as the reverse complement.
AACATTAATGAAAAATTCATACAATACAATACAATACAAATATTCTTTATTGATCACCAAAAACAGTACAGTGACATTACAAAAATAAAAATTCAGGTAGACAATAGGCGGTCTTATCGCTAAAAAGCATAATACTATTTGAAAATTTTACTCCCTGAATTTTCTGTTTACATTTTTCTCGTGAAGAATTCTTTTATTTTATTTTATTTTAATAGTACTGTAACTTAAAGTTGCCATGGAATGGGTCCTTATAAATGGATATCGTAATAAAGACAGACGACGGACGACCTATATATTTATAACTTGGGACTGCGGGAACTCTCGTTTAATAGGAGAGGCTTGCCCAGCAGTGGGACACAAAATTAGGCTAGTTAAAATAAAAACCATAACTAGCAATTCCCAGCTCCCATTTTCTTTCAGCATTTATTTTCTGTTTTTTTTTTTAATGTGTTCTAGTTAAGTACATTTTTACTAAAATACAATTATTCAGGGTATTCAAGTGGACTTCCTAATCACTGGTTTAAAATATATACAAGATACGCGCGAAAAACATTACCCTGTCCAAGGAAGGGGGACGACTACAAGCAGTCGGGTAGTAAAAGATAGCGGGGATCAGAGGAAAACCCGCTGTGACGTATGATACATATAGGTACTTACACACACTCTACACAAATAGCTAGCTGGCGTTTGCCCTTAAACTTACCGAGACCATTTTCTTTTTTCTTTGTTTCTGTGCCCAAATGAGCTCTGCGTTGACATACTGACATATTGTTACTCTGTCGTTATCAGCCAGAACCTGATATTGGCTTGCTGTATTATTAGTATTATTAAGCTGTAGGTTCGCCAACGGAAGATCAGCGCTGTTCGCAAGATTGGAAATGTTTTGCTGATTTGGGACCATTTTGTGACACGCGCATGTTATTTTATCATTTTTTTTAAAATTCCGTACTCAAAAGGTAAAAATGGAAACCCTATTACTGAGGCTCCGCTGTCCGTCCGTCCGTCCATCCGTCCGTCTGTCACCAGGAGGCTGTAACTCGGGGACCGTGATAGCTAGAGAGTTGAAATTTTCACAGATGATGTATTTCGGTTGCCGCTATAACAACAAATACTAAAAAATGGAATTAAATAAATATTTAAGGGGCTCCCATACAATCAACATGATTTTTTTTGCTCGCTTTTGCTCGATATTGATAACGGCAACATAGACACTTGAAATATTCACAGAATATTTATTTATATATTGACTTTAAAAATAAATCATTAAATTAAAATAAAAAATATTTAAGGGGGGCTCCCATACAAAAAACGTGATTTTTATAGATAATTGTACGGAACCCTTCGTGCGCGAGTCCGACTCGCACTTCTTTATCTATGTTAACTATGTTGTCACAAATAAAATATATAAAAAAAATATTAGGGGACAATCTTACACAAATCGACCTAGTCCCAAACTAAGCAAAGCTTGTACTATGGGTACTAGACCTTGTACTAGGTACTAGAAATGTTTCTTCCTTTCAAAAATAAATAAATTGACACTTCCGAAAAACATTAGACCCGATATCCACCGTTCTTCTGTAACATCTTCATCGGGTCGTCTATTATACTGTCCTGATCCCTGTAATTAATAGTACCGCACCCCAAATATCACGACGCGCGCCGCACGCGCTTGTCGCGTGCGCACGACGCGTCGTGACGCGCGGCAATGTTTCTTTTATTGATATTCAATTGTTAATTTTAATACTGGACAGTTTGATATGCGTAACATGTTTATTTTATTAGGAATTAATTGTGCAGGTCTTCAGTCGCTATATGCGTGATCGCTGCATGCGTTTTTATGTTCATTGCTCGGCCGAGGTGCTCACCGCTCTGTGGTTATCTGGCAGCACACGATGTTTGCACGCTGCCGCTGAGCGTTCCATGGAACTGTGAAAGGGGAAAGGAAGTTTAAACTCGTGTCATAATTCTTACTAATATTATAAATGCGAGTAAATGCTGTCTGTTTGTTAGCTCATCACGCTTAAACCGCTGGACCGAGTTAGATGAAATTTGGTATGAAGATAATTTGAGACTCTAGGAAGAACATAGGTTTAATTCTCGGAAAATTGCAGAGTTACCGCGGATAGTGATAAACGAATTCTTTGCAAACGGAATCGCTGGTAACAGCTAGTTAGAACATAATGAGAAGTTCTCCAAAAATATTATAATGAACGAACCTTTGAAAAGTATAACAAAATTGTAAAGAAGTTTGTTAAAGTCACTGACATAGCTAGCATAAATCAGTTGAAGTGGCAATAAGCATGCACATCACTCGAAGAATGTAAGAGAAAGGTTCTCGAGAAGCGACCATGACCTGGAAGTCGAAGTGTTGGCAGGCCTACTAGGTGGATTGGCGATATCACGAGCTCTGCTGGTAATCGGTGGATGCAGGTTCTATGGGGAAGGCTTTTCTTCAGAGTGTGCGTCTAACGGCTGATGATGATGATGATGATCAGAGGAGTTTGAGGCATAAACCTAGCACGTGTTTGTATTTTGTCATAGTTAAATTTTTCCAATACACATCGGATAGACAGATAAACCAAAAAGACAAATAAAAATATGTGGGTCGACATCTTTAGTAGGTAGGTACGCAAAAATATCGTCCCTTTTAGGCCTAAGGACTAACGTATACGTACATATTATTATTAAGCTCAAAGGTCTAGGCCCTAACGCCCAAGGCCTTTTGGCTTTATAATGGTCCTTCCAAAACACATTAGTATAAAAAATCCACCCATGCGGAACTGATCTCAATATCTCACTCAAATTAAAACAAAAATCAACCGCTTCTTCGAAAAATGTCACTTATGTATACATTCAGCAAGGTCCATAATATAAGCGTCCACGAGTCCATATTTCAAAGGTAATTAAGTGCAGCATTTATCAAGAGGGTGCAGACAAGTATTTACTCGTGGGGCGGATTTTGGGGCTGTTCTAATGAAGTCATGTCAGCAGTCATGCGGAAGACATCATACATCATAAGTGCTCGTGTTTTTGCTTCACGTTTTCGGGGTTTTGTAACTAAAAAAAAAACCTATGAGATGCACTTCATTGTCCGTCTGTGCATGTGTGTGTTAGTCAGTGGTGGATTAGCCACGTAGCAAGAATAGCAAACGCCGGATGACGCATTGACGCACGTGAGGGAGACCTCCAACAAGATGGAGCGACGACCTGGTTAAGGTTGTGGGATCCTGTTGGACGCGGATGGCACGGGACCGATCTGTTTGGTGAACCTTGGGACAGCCCAATGTTTAGCAGTGGACGTCTTTCGGCTGAAATGATGATGATGATAGCTACTTCAAGTCAATATATCCTTAAACTATTTTTACCTAACCCAATTACCAAACATTGTGACAGCGTTACCTGCCTGTTAACGCTCAGTTTACGACCTATAACTGTTCACACGTTCATATATTTATGGCGTTGGGATGCGTACGCGCAGCCTGCGTATCACTTACACGTTTGTTTCCTAGAAACTGGTGCAGCTGTAGGAAATAAAAAAAGTCCAAGTCTTGGTAGCGCATCGAGAGTTTTAGGGCCTTTCCGCACAGCGATATTTCACCGCGCGGTTTTTTATTCGCAATTCTGTAACACATTGAATCTTATGGACATAGCCGCGCGTCTACGTCCATAAGATTCAATGTGTTACAGAATTGCGAATAAAAAACCGCGCGGTGAAATAACATTTAGGTAAGGCTCATACATATTTTTTTGTTCGCGTCTCTCCTGTGGACATGGCAAAAGTTAAGGGTCTTTTATAGAAGGCAATATTATTTTAGTTAAGTCTACATCAGTGTGTGGGGCCGCCTGGCCAACTTTCAGATGGTTTGCCTTCATTTCATATTCGACTTTAACGACCTACAAATAAAGCCAATTTTAGAATACTGTTACCAACGTTTGCAGATTTTGTAATTGGTACTTTATTTGTATGGTGTTAAAGTTGGAAATTAAATGAAGGCAAGCCATCTGTCAGTGGTAAACTAAATGTAAACGTATTGTAATAAATCTTAAGTTTGCTGACGCATTAGCATGTTATGTCCACAGCAGAGACAACTTTTTGTTTCAGATGTGTATGACCTTTAAAACTTGTACTATTTTACTTAGACTTTATAATGACTGCGGACGTAACATCACATTCTCGTTTCCAGTTCAGAAAAGTTCACACCACAAATTCACCTAAAAAACCATTTCTCACAAAAGACTTCACTTTAAAAAATAACGACAGATTCCATTCCATCAAATTGAGTATTCTGTTGTTCACCCATGTCACCATGTAAATCAAACAAACATATTCAAGGCACGCTCAAAATTGTCCCGTGTTTTCTCACAACTTTACGACTAGTAATTTGTCTATGGATTTAAAAAACTTGTTCGTTACGAAACTAAACAAAATCACGTGTGGCCGCAGCTGTGGCTAAAAACCGGGGAATTAGTCAAACTTAATGCTAACATTCGTAATACTTAAACTTAACCGCAAACCGACGCAAAACGCGATTTTTCACACTTGAAATACAAATATTTGGAGCGTAGACAATCCACTTTTTTCCCTCAATTTTGCTACTTCGCAGACGCGGTGAGCCCGAGACTATTAATTCATATTAGTATTCTATTTTTGAATTCGAAAAATGGAATGTTTTTAAAAGGAGCACGAAACGTGATAGTTCTTTGAAATTCGAACGCGTCTCGAAAATACTAATTGGTGTCGGTTTTTTCTCTCAAATCTCTGATGGCTGAACTTTTATAATATCAAGTCATTGGTTTGACCTATAGTCTCTCTAGCAGAGGGTTGATGGGTTCGAGATCGGGCTCGTACTTCTTAAGTTTTCGGAATTTATATGCGGAAGTACATTTGAAATTTGATGATGTGCGTGAAGATCACAATCCACACTGGGCCCGAGTGGGAACTACAGCCCAAGTCCTCTCATTCTCAGAAGCCTGCATCCTGGAGCGGGACGTATATACGCCGAAATGATGATCGCAGGTACGTATGTCAATGTTCATCACCATCAATTTGTTACGCGCGGCTTTAATTGCCCATTACCTGAATTACTTTTGAGTTGTTACAATAATTAGACACGACAAAATGTTACACGCTCACCCGATACACCATCTACTCAAGTAAGTATAAATATTATCAAATAAACATGAAATCTTGCGGCAAGACGATGCCATTCCGTCGTTCACGACTAACGCGCGTGATTACGAAGGACCTTTTGCTATCATACAGCATCACAACGGTACCGTGTGGACAAACTGACAAGCACTAACTTAGCTATAAATCCATAGCGAAAATAAATTAAAACGATCTATTATATGCATCTATCTTCGGTATTATGCTGATTCCTGCGGGAGAGCCGAAAAGCGTGACTGTTGGCCTGAGAGAACCGCAATATAGCTCACAGAGGCGAAACAGTACGGAAAGCTGCGCTTATTGCGAACGTATAGGTTTGCATTGGTCACTATTAGCCCTTTGCAGTACATGTACAGTACCCGGCTATAAAGATTGCACACGGTCATTGAAAAAAAAGACTGTAAGGGGGTGTTTCACCACCTTATTGTCAAACTACTGGCTACGTAACCAATGAATAAACTAAGTACTGGACAAATCTGTCAGCTAGCGTTTTTTCAGTTTCACCACTCCGGTCCTGTACAAACTAAGTACCACTTAACTAATCGTCGGTTTGACAAAAAGTCGGAATGGCAACGTCGCATTTCGCAACCACGCGTTCCTGTTCGCACACTTTCGTTCAAAGAGTGGCTCATTATTAACGCAAAAGAAATCATTAACTATGTAATTTTTAAATTAATCTATTTTTTTGCATAAACAGATATATAACATTATAATTAATCCAAAAACGGTATTTATTTACGATACTTTGTTAACAATAACAAAGAAAAATAAAATCACGTAAAACGAATCCAAAAGTGGCGCCAAACCAAAAGATTAACTTTTTTTTAATGGCGATGTATTAGTTCAGGTAGAACAAACGAATGTGCCACTGAAGAAAAGTCTATAATTAAAAAATATTATGAATTTTTGGATTTATTTTTACATACTAAAAGCGTACCTATATTTTTTTATTCAAATCTTGACGTTTAAATTCTAATTTGCAATTTTTAGCACGACTTCTTTCTTTAAAAAATAAAAAAAATACTATGATTTATTTTTCTGGAACTGGCTGAAGGGCTCTCCAACCATGGCCACAAAAAAATAAACTAACTAATTAAAAAGTTATGTGACGGATAAAAATGCTAAATGCCACCTGATCTGACGGTCAAATTAAGGAATAGTTTGTCCGTCACTTAGCGCTAATCAAGACTGGTGAAACAGAAATTTTAATTCGATCTGACAAATAAGGTTATGATTAAGCTAATCCGAACTTTAAAAAAAGTGGTGAAACAGCCCCTAAATGTCCGACATTTGCCGAGTCTTTTTTCAAAGACCGTGTGCAATCTTTATGGTCGGGTACTGTACGGATGGATGGATGATTTGGTGAAGGCCGCAGGTTCACGGTGGATGCAAGCTTCTAACCACTCGCTCTTCCTTCATCAACCGTACAGCTAACGAGTGGAATTCCCTACCTGCGACTGTGTTCCCTAAATACTACAATCTGACCGTTTTCAAGTCTAGGGTGAATGAACATTTACTAGGCAAGCGTGCTCCATCGTAGACCTCATCTTCGCTTTCCATCAGGCGTGATTGTGGTCAAACGCAAGCCTATAATTGTATAAAAAAAATGTATATTTATAGAAGCTCATTTCAATTAACCGCTGGTACCTACTATCCACGAACTTTACAGTATTCGATATGCTAGTAGTTAGAAAAAAAACCCTGGCCTAAAATATTAGATTTAGCTCCATCAGCTACTTTGGACACTTATCGTTCAATCTGCTACACAAAATAAGAGCGAAAGCTTAAAAAAAATATTTTAGTTCAGGGAATTTATTTAGATCATCTTGTAGTTCTTATAGTACTGTAACATTAACTATAGAACTAGGTTAGAAAAATTGGTTAATTTAGAAGGCTGGTTAGGATAGCAACTCTGTCTGAGATTGTATTAGAACCATCTATTGTCGAACAAGTAAATTATATCTTAGCAAAATAAAGTGTCGTGACCTAAAATACCAGTTTCTTACTAACGGAATTCCTACCTGCTTTATAATTGAAACTAACATAATTAGTACAACACAAGTCAAGCCTATTTGACAATCGTTTCAGCCCACTTTGAGCAAAACATTTTACATTATGTAGGGATGACGCATTGTTCATATTCGGCCACTGTGCCACCGAGGACTATTGTGGCCCTGAATAATGTTAAGTGCCTTGCAATACTGCGCCCGCGCTTCTCCCTATAAACAATTTCGTGAAATAAATCCTAGAGTCTCGCGCAGTCTGTGGTCGGTCGCTTTGCATTGGTCACTAAACTTGGTTACTTTATTAGGTACCTATCTACCAAGGAAATACAGATGTAGTGCAAAATGATTTTTATCAAAAATTGTATGAAATGTTGCCATTACGTCATCAGAAACGTCGTAGAAAGTAACGCATCCTGGAGACTGACCAGGAAGAACTGTCCAGGAAGTAAGTATGAAATTCCATTACATATAAGGCATTATATGGGAGCGAGACTTGGACATTGACTCAGCGGGACCGAGACTGATTGAGTGCGTTTGAGATGTGGTGCTGGCGGAGAATGGAGGGGATTAGCTGGACTGAAAGGAGAACTAATGAGGAGGTTTTAGAGTTGGTGGAGGAGGAAAGGCGGCTGTTAAGGACGATTGAAAATAGGAGAGAGAATATGCTGGGGCATCTGATACGACATGACAGTTACATAAAAACTATTTTGGAAGGGCAAATAGAAGGCAGGCGAGGCAGGGGAAGACCGAGACGGTCATTTATAGACCAAGCCAAGGAAAAAGTCAATGTCATGTCGTATCAGGAGCTGAAAACGCTGGCAGAGAACCGAAAAGAGTGGCGATTACTCCACCGACAAGAGCTAAGCTCTTAAATTAATGATGATGATGATAAGGTAACGCCACCAGAGTTAAACGTCAACACAACGTCAAAATCCCGCTGTCATTACATGAGATGTGGTTGTGTGCGTGGCCTCAACTCTGGTGGCGTTACCTATATCAAGTGTTTGAATTTGGAACCCATGCTCTACGTCTGTGAAAAACTTCACACTTGAGAGGATGTATGCAATTGTGATGATAGTTCACTGATTAAATAGCTGGAACATTTTTCACTAATTTATGTTGTTGTAATTATAATATTTGAGTTTTTGTACTCTATCATAGGTCTCATCTTCGCTTTCCATCAGGCGTGATTGTGGTCAAACGCAAGCCTATATTGTATAAAAAAAATTCAACATTTACCCCGACCGACGCCTCGATTAATTCGATAAATATTTTTGTACTAAGCCAATTCCCGCCAAGGTGACTGCAGTGGAATCCGCTCGCACCGATAGCATCGACAGGACACGAGCCGGTGCCGACCGTACCGAGTAATTGTACCTCTGCTGGTGCTGGTGTTTGTGGAGCATGTGGATTGGGCTTTATTAGAAAGGGACTCTATATTAAGCCTTTTTGGTAACTTTCGCTATGTAGTCGTATTTCACTAGCGTCCCTGCATCAAATCATGAATGGCAGTCTATAGTTCGGTTATTATAGGAAGAGCTTCGACAGTTATAATAAAATCCATTTTTAACCCCCGACACAAAAAGAGGGTGTTATAAGTTTGACCGCTATGTGTGTGTGTCTGTCTGTCTGTGGCATCATAGCTCTTAAACGAGTGAACCGATTTGAATGCGGTTTTTTTTATTAGAAAGCAGGTTTCTTGGCGATGGTTCTTAGATATGTTTCATCAAAATCGGTTCAGCCGTTTTAAAGTTATCAGCTCTTTTGTTAGCTGCGGAAGGGATCTTAGACGCATAATGGGCATTTACTTTATGTTCAAACATACGTATGACATAATTGCGTTGGGGGTTTTTAAAATTTTTAATTTTTTGTTATATGCAAAGCATTCATATTAATCCTACACTTCAAACTTGAAAGATAAAATACCAAACCTTTTTTTAATTTAATATCAGTATTGGACGGACTATAGATGTAGATATTCATATTCATATTCATTTATTTATAAAATTAAAAATTTTACAAGTCAAATTATTATATAGATTCATTACTACAATTTATTATACAATTTATAATTCAGCCGAAGCCAATCAAATCACAATAAAATTACAATTGATATTAATTGATAAAAATAATATTCATCATTCCATTGAAATAAAAATTAATAATTAATTAAATAAAATGCAATCATACAAGAAATAATCAAAGAAATCCAAAATTAAATTAAATATAAAATAATAAATTAAAATATAAAATGAAGTTAAAATTAAATCATCATTATTGTTATTATTATTCTGCCATGTCATAAAAGGCATTTTTAGTCACCCATTTTTTTAATTGGTTGAAGAATGTCAGGTCGTTCTGAATATTTTTGATGCTGCCGGGTAGTTTATTAATTATAGATACCTGGCCCCGCAATATCCACCGTTTTCATGGATTTCTCAGCAACAAAACATATTAAACACCAACATATTTTTTCTTTGTAATAATACGTGCATTTTTAAATGACTTTGTTGGAAGTAGTTGAAACAGTACTTAAATAATAAAAAAAAATATCACGGGACAATTCACACCAAATGACCTAGTCCCAAACTTAGCAAAGCTTGTACTATGGGTACTAGACAACGGATAAACTTACTTATATAGATAAATACATACTTAAATACATATTAAACATCCAAGACTCGAGCACAAACATTCGTATTTTTCACACAAATATCTGCCCCGACCGGGAATCGAACCCGGGACCTCAAGCTTCGTAGTCAAATTCTCTAACAACTAGGCTATCCGGTCGCAGTAGATAGATGGGTATGTATACAATACCGAAGTACGAAAGACCGAATGTATTAAAACATCGAATGGGTCAAAAGACCGACACGATTTTTTTCTGAAACCGTTAACTTTTTAAGATTGTTATAAAACAAACCTAACCTAACCTAATGGGTTCTGTATGATGCCGTTTTAATAAATTCTGAAAAGTTTACGGTTTCTGAAAAAAATCGTGTCGGTCTTTTGACCCCTTCGATGTTTTAATACATTCGGTCTTTCGTACTTCGGTATTGTAAAACACACCCAGATAGATAGAGTGAAAATCACGAAAACTTAAAACAGTATATTTTAATTTAACTCTTGAATTCTACAGTAACCGTCTTGCCCACGCGCACGGTCCGTGACGATGCCTAGTTGCTCCCTAAACTTAGGGTCATCAAATAACAATGACGGTCGTAAACCCTTCCGCTGGTCCTTAAGTATAGGGGCGGCTATAATTTGAGCTACCGTTGCCTGATCAACCCTGCTGATACCGTAGACAAAAAACTTTGACCGTTAAATGGACGTGGAGATTTGAAGGGTTAAGAGTTATAAGTTGAATTGCTGGCCAGTAATTTATTGCAAATTGAATTTTCAACACATATTTTTATAAAGCACTCGCTTTCACTAGTGGCTTTGCTCGTGTAAAACATTTAGCCTGCTAAGGAGTAAGGTGCCTATCTACATATGGAGTAGGTACTATTTGAAGTTTAGAGTGAAAAGTCGTTAAGTATTCTAGTATTGTTTTTATCTATGTGTGTTTGATGTTGTATATTAGGTTGTTTTTATATAACTATTTATTTTTATATATTTGCACCACCTGCTGTAATAATAATAATAATAAAATAAATATTAGGGGACAATCTTACACAAATCGACCTAGTCCCAAACTAAGCAAAGCTTGTACTATGGGTACTAGACGACGATAGTAGTGTAGAATTGGGGGTTCTGGCTCAATTTTATTTGCGGTTGTAAAAATGTTTGTGGTAAATGAAATGTATGGGCATAGTATGGAAGCGGATGTAAGATAACGAATTACCAACAGCAAAAAGAATACCATAAGCGTAAAATAATATATTTTAGGTATTGAAGTGGCTTGGGAGTCGGCGGCGACGGCGCCTCGGGCGGCGGTGTTGGGTGTTATAGTTGGTGGTGGTGGTGGTGGTGGTGTGTGTATAAGAGTTGACGGCGACTACGTCCGCGCCGATGGCGTATTGTTGTTGTTGAGTTTAACAGTTGGTGGGCGATGACGGCGGGCCGGGCGGGCCGCCAGCGGGTCGGGGTCGGGCCGGTAGGTGATGTCGATGGCTGCTGCGGCGGCGGCGGCGGCGGTAGGTAATATATTGTTGTAGCCCGAGTTGAAGGGAAATAGGTCGCTACTAAGTACTTCAGTTGCAGTTGTTTTTCAACCGGCTTTAAAGTGAAACGTGTTCAATAAGGCGCAATAAATAAATAAAGAAAATGGATAATTTAAGCATTGCTTCATACAAACCATCGATCGATTGGCGTTTCGAGTTGAGCAAGAACGTGTATAACCTTGAGGGGTATGTTTACCCGATTCGAATTAAAAATATTTATGTTTATCTGAAGCTGCAATTTAATGATGAATTAAACATAACATTGCATCCATACATAAATTTTGATGGGAGACATGAGCTCACCTGTGAAGAATGGAGTACAATGTTTATGGAGAAAGCAGAGCTTATAAGAAACTTTTTTCACAACCCATCAGACGTAATGCCGCTAACAATCGCCTGCAATCGTTTGCATGTGCATACGGCTCCGGAACCTGCCATGCAAAGTATGCTTATACTTCTCTCTGACTATGAAGATCCTTTGATTATAAATTGTTTGGAATGGAGTAATATTGAACGTGTTATGGAGTGCATCAATTCGAGAATTAAATATTTGAAAAAGAGAAAGCTGACCTTCGAGAATAGAATCAACTTTTTCATGAAGTATCTGAAGATGCGGCAACCTAAAAACTTGCATGAGGGTCGCCAGATTATTGAGAATGTGTGTAAAGAAGATGATGTTGTAGATAGCGAAATAAAGTGTTACGCCTTTGATTTTTTATGTAATGCCTTTCTGTTATCATAATGAAATTTAAATAATTGTAAAATCATTAAAATAAATTAATATGCTTATCTAGAAATATGTTTTTTATTCCCACGTGCGGCTTAAAACCGCAACAATGTCCTCGCCCCATTTCGATTTCCTGTTTTTTTAAGTTTAATTGTATAAAAGAGGAATATTATCAATTTAATGATTAGTAGTCATCATGTCTTACCGCTGTAACTACTGCAGCGAAGATATTCCGGCAAACCGATTGATAGCTCATTCAAAAACGAAAAGACATAAATTATTATGTACTCAGGATAAAGACTGTGATTATAGTGTTTACGTTATAAATTCAGCGTTCAAGTGCCGGCTCATTACTTATCGTGTTAATGGGACATCAAAAATAATAGACCCACAACAATATTTATTAAAAATTGGGAAACGTGTGGAGAATATTTTGAAAACGGAACTGGAAATACATAGTAATATAAAAGTGAATGTAGAATTATTCTGCACCTATTTTAAAATTACTAGTGAAGGTGAAGTGACGCGCGATCTAAAGTCTTTCAACACTAAAAATGTGTACCTGTGTGATGGAGATTTTAATTTTTCGGAGTATTTCAAAAACGTCACATCAGCTATTCTTAAGAAGAGTGAAGACTTTCTAGAACGAGACAGCGGGTGGGCGCTCGAGCGAATTGAGTTTCTTGATATTAATATTAACAAGTGTCCGATGTTCACTGCTTCATCATACGTACCCTTACCGAAGTGGGTACAGGCTAAGAAGGCATGCGTTAACGTGAAAAACACTGATAACGCATGTTTAGCGTGGGCTGTGACTAGTGCATTATATCCTGCGGACAAAAATGTTGACCGGGTGACGTCATACCCCCACTATGAAAACGTGCTTGATGTTAAAGGTATCGAGTTCCCATCATCAATAGTGGACGTAAGAAAATTTGAGAAATTAAATAACCTTACTATTAACGTTTATGGTCTCAATTGTACTAAAAAGACACAACAAATAGTTCCTTTATACGTTTCGAAACGTAAAGGCAATAGTGAAAACAATACAACCCGCCATGTAAATTTATTATTTTTTGAAGGCATGAATAATAAGGGTCATTATTGTTGGATTAAAGATGTAAGCAGGTTAATTAGAATTCAATTAAGTAAACATCGTGGGAAGATTTATTTTTGTGATGGATGTTTACAATATTTTAGTGATAATGATAAGCTCAAACTACATAGAAGGCTTGGGTGCGGTAACAAATTCATTCAATTACCTACTCAGGATAATAAGTATTTAAAGTTTAGCAATTTCTCCCACAAAATGAAAGTACCATTTGTAATTTATGCTGATTTCGAATCAATTTTGAGCCCTGTAAATAAAACTCGCCCTGAAGCAACTACCCATAACACACACAAACACATACCATGTAGCTTCGCATATTACATTCATTGTGATTATGATAGTAAGCTATCAAAGTTCACGTCATATCGTGGGGAGGACTGTGTGGAAAAATTTGTGGAAAGTCTTTATCAAGACGCTAAGGCTATAAGCGAGATATTAGCTACAGTACTACCATCGGCAGGCATTAGTGTTAATAAGGTTTTCGATAATAGTGTACCGTGTCACATCTGTAAGAAGCCGTTTAAAGAAAACGAGGTTTATGTGATTGATCATTGCCATCTGACGGGCGCAGTTAGAGGTAGAGCGCATAACTCGTGCAATCTAAACTATAAACTTCCTAAATTTATACCGGTTATTTTCCACAATTTAAGCGGTTATGATGGACACTTGTTCATTAAGGAACTGAGCAAATCTGAAGGCGAAATACACTGCATCCCACACAACAAAGAAAAATACATTTCCTTCAACAAAAATGTCGGGAAGGTTACTTTAAGATTCATCGATTCGTATAGGTTTATGTCAAGTAGCTTAGATAAATTAGTCAAAAATCTTACAAAGGAGCAGTTTAAGATATTACCAAATTTTCTTCCCTTACCTCACGCCACCGCTGATGATTGTGAAAAGCAAATGAAGCTTTTAACTCGAAAAGGGGTGTATCCGTATGAGTACGTTGATTGTTGGGAGAAGCTTGATGAAGCTCATCTCCCCAATAAAGATTCTTTTTATAGCGCATTATGTGACTCACACATTTCCGATAATGATTATCAACATGCTCAGGAGGTGTGGGACTCTTTTAAGATAGATACGTTAGGCGAGTATTGTGACTTATATCTCAAGACCGATGTAATACTCTTGGCAGAAGTGTTTGAAAATTTTCGGGAAATATGTTTAAATACTTATGAATTGGACCCGTGTCAATATATAACGGCTCCCGGCCTCAGCTGGGATGCCATGTTGAAGCATACGGGAGTTGAATTGGAACTTTTCACCGACTATGAGATGGTTCAATTTATAAAGGCGGGTATTAGAGGCGGCATAAGTCAAGCCTCTAAAAGGTATTCTAAAGCGAATAATCAGTTTATGAAGAATTTTAATCCGAATGTAGATAGCACATTTATAATATATTTAGACGTTAATAATCTTTATGGGGACGCTATGCAGCGATATCTGCCTATAAATAACTTTAGGTGGTTAAATGAAGATGAGATAAGAAATTTAGATGTATTATCGCAGAGATCAGATTCTAGCGATGGGTACATTTTAGAGGTGGATATCAATTATCCCACCCACTTACATGACTCTCACAACAACTATCCATTTTGCGCAGAAAGTAGAACCACACCTGATGGTACAATTAAAAAGCTTCTACTAACGTTACACAACAAACAAAACTACATTATACATTACACCAATTTACAACAGGCGTTAAATGCGGGGCTCGAATTAAAGAAAATACATAGAGTCTTAACGTTTAACCAGAGCCCTTGGCTTAAATCCTATATCGAGCTGAACACCACACAAAGGACGATCGCGAAAAGTCCTTTCCAAAAGGATTTTTTCAAGCTCATGAATAATGCGGTGTTCGGTAAGACGATGGAGAACGTTGACAAGAGGGTCGACGTTAAACTTTGTAATAGATGGGAGAGCCAAGGAACAAAAACAAAATGTAAATATGGCCTTGAGCGATATATCGCTCAACCCAATTTTCATAGCGTTACTATATTTTCAGAAAATTTAGCTGCTGTGCAGTTAAATAAAACTAAAGTTATCTATGATAAACCAATTTATGTCGGTTTTTGTGTGTTAGAATTAAGCAAGACTGTGATGTATCAATTTCATTACGATTATATGAAACCGAAATATGGTGAAAATGCGTGTCTTCTATATACAGATACGGACTCGTTCGTATATGAGGTAAAAACCAATAACTTTTACGAAGACATAAAACCTGATTTGTTAACAAAGTTTGATACATCCGATTTTTCCACAGATAACGTATATAACATACCGCAAATGAACAAAAAAGTTGTTGGTATTATGAAAGATGAAAATAATGGTAGAATTGTGTTAGAATTTGTAGCTCTAAGATCGAAAATGTATGCTTACATACTTGATGGTGATGATAATATAGAAAAAACTTGTATTAAAAAAAATAAAGGAATTAACGCAGCTGCAGTGAGAAAGCTAAATTTTGATAATTATCAACAATGTCTAGATTTAAGTGTTACTTTTTATGATAATATGTATAATTTCATTAGTAATAAGCATGATGTATACACGCAAATTAAAAGAAAAAAGACGCTTTGCGGTAGGGATGATAAGAGATATGTACTTAGCGATAAGATTAATACTTTAGCGTGGGGTCATTATAGAATAAGCGATGATTGTTAAATAAAACAAGTTTAATGCTGACACATAGTATTTTATTATTGAATTACTTTTCGTACAGTCCCGTTGAGAGCGCTATATTCAAACAGTGAGTCATTTATTATTAGACAATATGCAGTGGTAGCGGCAGACACGTTTTCCTTAAACTCCATCTCAACTTTAATGTCAATCGGCCCCGTGCCATAGCTATCGCACTGTCGCGACGTGTTGATAACAACCAGAGGTGCCTTAATTTTGTAGTGCACGGGATTCAACTGTGGGTTGTTAGCGTCTCCATAGTATGCTTGCTGGAAGCTGGCGTACGCATCATACAACAGTGGAAAGGAGCTCTTTTTAAAGTCCGCCGCAAATGAGGTGTACGGGTAGTACTGAGAGTTTAGATACACCCTACAATCAGTGAGATTGCAATGATCAAATTCGCTCATGTTTTCCGCCTCTACATTCTTGCGCGCAATCTGGAATCCGATGATAACAAAGCGAGGTTTTTCCAGCTGTGTAGCCGTTTTAATGGTCCACACGTGCTTTTGCGCTGTTGGTAACAATGGGTATTCATACAGGTCCCATGTTCGGAAAGCGATAGGAATGGGAATGCCGCTCTCAATGTGCGTCATCAAACGTAGTTTTTCCTTATCAGACACTTTTATGACGGGCATCCGCCATACGATACGAGTAATTTTAACATCGACGTGTTTACCAGCGGGTGTGTCGGTAATGGTTGCGCAATTGATGTTAGTGTTGGCGCGATTCAAAATCAATTCATGTTTAGCATTCATAATAATTTTCTTGTAGTCCTCAGCGAACCCTAGTAAATGTGAAAGTGGTATGGTAAAACTGAAATCGCCATCGGTTATCTCCTTTATTGTACCGACATTCCATCCAGCATTCTCCAACGCATTATCGCTTCCTTTCGTATACGAAACGAGACCCTTCATCGTGCTAGTGATACCGCAGTTCTTTGACCTATCAATCTCTACACCGTTCAACTCATAACGTATATCTTGAAATAGGTATGCGATAGCGTTATTTATAAAGGTGCAATCCTTATTGACAGTTCCCTCAACTAAAAGTTGACTCTGACTCGGTAAAACCATCAAATCTTGACGGTTAATGCAGATATTGATGACGTCATTGTTTTTATATGAATCATTGAAGGGGTTGTAAGAGTGGTACTCAACACTCTCGATGCTATCGTCAAAGGTGACCTTCTCACCAATATCTAGAATTGATGTGGACATATTTTGAATCCGAGCGTTTGCAGGAAATCGATATTATCTCCGTTTAACTTTTGCGTTGACGGTCTTAAACCGCTCCCACTAATGCTGGCGACGGTGGTGGCGGCTAAAGGTCCTCGGTGGTGGTGGTGGTATCGCCGTCCTTGTTGGGTTGTTTGGGTGGTGGTGGTTGTAGGTGGCGGTGGTGTAAGTAATGATGTAAACAACTTAGTACTTTGCACACCAAGGTCTCGATCAAGACTAGTAGAAATCTTATTATCACCCGCATTTTTATACACAATCATTTCATCCGTCTGATGTGGAGTCGTAATGATATGTTTTCACCTCTAAAATTTACCAAGCTCCCGTGCTCATTAACTATACGCACCTCAATGTTTTGAATATTGTCGGTTTTTTTAAGCGGTAGGTATATGACGTTCGAAGGACACTCAATTATTTGATAACCAGGCGGAACGGAGGGTGAGAACTCATGAATCACGTGACAAGGCTGATTGTTAATGAATGACCCTTCCACAATGCTGCACTCTATTCTTATAGTATTTGTTATCAGTATGTCTATCGATCGGTCTGACCAATGCACCTGACCCGCTTTAAGCACTTTAGGCGAGAAACCTAGAAGGGAACCAATGCTTTGCTGCTTCTCAAAGTGTACATCCAATTTGGGCGAGAATATCATACATTTAGCCGTGTTAGTATTTGCCTCCATATCGATAAGGTCATTGCTCTCTCCCCCATTCTTCTTATTCTTTGCTGCCGATTCCAACATTTTACCGTCCAAATAGTGAATGATATCGTTGAGTTCGTATGCACCCTCAGGAATTTCAATCACTTCACTGCCGTAATGGAATAGATTATTACTCTTATCCACATTGGGTATAGAGTTGAAAGTCTTAAAATAGACCAGAGCACACTCATACTGCTCATTTTCTCCCAGTTCCAAACTCGGATTGAAATCTGTGCTCAAATGAGATTGGTTACCGTTCAAGGATATTGTAAAGGATGATGATGAGGTCATGACGCTAGTTGGTGGGTGAATGAAACATTTTTTCATAATAACATTCATTTATTTATAAGTAAACAGCTGATGTTTAGCAATATTACACAAAAACTCAATACATAAATGACCGCAATTGACTGCATCCGGCTTCTGTAGACGGTTATAATTATACTCTATATTGACATTATCTTTGTTGGATTGCATGTACTGTACAAATTCACGAGGTGGCCTCAGGTCGCCATAGCTGTCAAAATATATACATAGATTGCCTTTTTTCACGTAAGCAACCCAGTGGGTGCCTTCACCCTCTTGTCGATCCAAATTGATAACACCGCACTCATAGTAATAGGGTTTAAAGTTGCATAGCGTGTCTCTCATAAAAACACCGCGAAAGTGTGGTATTTTTTCGCGTTTCACAAAGCTGATGATGTCACGATCGGTGAGTGGGCGTTGTGGTAAACTTAGTTTTTTTTTACATAGGGTGTTAGGTATAGCCCCATGCCGGTCTTGTAGGGACGCAAGTACAATCCTTTGCCTACAACTTTCTCGCCTTGGTTCCTTTTCACCATATCATAGATGTTTTTAGCTGCTGTTGTAACACCACCAGCAAGCGTGCCCGTAGCTGCCAACGCTGATAATAGCGGAATGAGAGGTAAAAAACCACCCTTCTTAGGCAGTGGAATCACTCGCGGTTTCTTGGTGATGTGTTTATGCTTAACGAAGCGCTTTGCGGCCTTGACGGCGACCTTCAACAATAGTTTAGAGGATGGTTTACCAGCTCCATTTCGCGCGCTTTGACTTATATGTTTTTTAACGACTCCTTTACAATTTTTTATTACTTTATTGAGAGGTATTCCCATACCACGTTTCACTTTATACTTCATCGCTTTGCTAACAGCTAAAGCGGCTAACCGTTCACCAAAATCTGATGACTCACGCCAACGCTTATCAGCAGCTCGCGCTAATTGTAGGTCAGCTTGATGACGCGCGTCCAAAGAGTTGTCTCGTGAATAGGCAATGTCGTGAAATTTGCAGGATTCGTCCAACGGGTTAATGCCCTTATCGCCACGTGCTAAGCGTTCACGCAGTCTTGTGCCGGGGCCACAGTAGTTGTATCCGGGAATGTGTAGTTCATATGGTAAGTTATTAATTAGGTTATTTACAAATCCAGCACCTGCTTTACGTTTAGATTTACGTTTAACACTGACGCGATTGACGTGTGTTATCATCTTAAGTATCACATGGACTGTTGCATGACAACTTTGAACCCCAGTATTTCAAACCACAATCGCAATCACACTCTACACGTTCATCGCAGATCTCTTGCATCTCAATCTCTCCACATGTTTTCTCGGTTTCTCGGGTGTCAGCAGGTTCCCCCGCACTTTGCGGGTGTAAGGTCTGCTCCTGTCCCGTTAAATGCATCTTATGTTCTTCATCCTGACAGTACACACAATTTTTCCGTTTAATCAGGTATGGTATCTCATCCCGATTATATCCATACAATACATATTCTCCCCCATTGCGATCATCTTCAAACAAGAAATCACATCTACTCTCCACGTTGGGCGGGTGGTCATGACAAACAAAATGTCTATTGATGTCAGGGTCATTTGTCAATGTATCGGGTAGTATCATTTCCCAATGATATAAATCATGCTCGCAATAATATAAAAGAAATTCCTTTGGTATATTTTTCAAATCATCCGCTGTCACTTTGTCAAACATTTTTGTAACAGTTAGTATAAAAAACACGTCTTCGCTACACAATCTATCACACTAAAATGAAACTTAAAAAACAAAACACGTCTCTTACAGTAAACGATTGGAACAGTCTATTGAGTGATGTCACCAATCAAAAGACCTTGAAACATAGCGCCCTACTGCCTAACAGTATAAGATGTTTAATCTGTGGACCCTCCAACTGTGGAAAGACTAATGTTCTACTCACTCTACTACTTGATCCGAACGGTGTCAAGTTTTTCAATGTTTACCTCTACTCAAAGTCACTCAACCAACCAAAGTACATGTTCTTAAATGAGATTTTAAAGCGTGTAGATGATTTATCGTTCTATACCTTCAGTGATAAGAGCGAAGTTGTACCACCCGAAGAAGCGGAGGAGGGTAGCGTTGTTGTGTTTGATGACGTAGCCTTAGAGGATCAAGATGCAATACGTCGATATTTCGCCATGGGACGCCATCGGGACTTGGACTGTTTCTATCTCTGTCAGACATACAGTAAAATACCTAAACAGTTGGTGAGAGATAATGCAAACTTGATAGTGTTATTCAAACAGGATGAGTTGAATTTAAAACATGCTTACGATGATCATGTTAATACGGATATGTCTTGGGAAGACTTTCAAGAGATATGTAAAAAATGTTGGGAGGACAGATATACCTTCCTAGTGATTGATAAGGAGAGAGATATAAACAAAGGACGCTATCGAAAAGGCTTCGACACCTTCATCAATAATAATTATGATGAGAATATTTAATCTAAATGCTGTATCATATAGCTTCATTCAGCAATGGCATCCACTAGTGAACGGATGTTGGGCGATAAGAATCTAAAACGTAAACTAATAAAGTCCGTGGAGTCTGTGAAGAATAAAGTAAAAGCTCTGCGCGCCGATAAGGCATCGCTATCGTCAACACTCGAAACCACCTTTCAACCAATCACCAAGCCTCTGAACGTCTTAGCGAATAATGCTATTGCCGAAATAAAATCTGAAGTTCCTGATGGTATTAGTCTAAAAAATGTTTTGAAGAAACCGACGTCAGGAGTTAAGCGAGAGAGGAAATCAGCTCAGTTTGAAAACAGTTTCAAAAAGTTTAAGCGAGAGAGGAAATCAGCTCAGTTTGAAAATAGTTTCAAACGGTTTAGTGATACTTATGCTGACGATGGTGCTGCTGCTGATGATGATGATGATGATGATGATGATGATGATGATTATAGTAGTAATGATAGCTCCGCAACAATGAAATCGGCTGTTGGTTCAGACGAGGATGTGAATAACCCACTGCAGCAGCAGCAGCAGCAGCCACCACCCGTAATAGAGGATTACTTCCACCATGTACATGACAAAAAAAAGATTCCATTCGGTGTAAACGTCACAAACAACGGTCTCTACATAGGAGACAGTCCTATAAACTTTTTTGAGAATCAACTCAGTGTGAAGGATGTTGAATTCCCTTTAACAACAGGGTTGATGGAGCTTATTTTTAAAAAGGAGCCATTCAAAAGTCTCGTCACCACCGAGGATGTTGACAACTACTTGAAAATTTTAACCATGACTCATGCATACCGACGCGGTTTCAAAGAGAAGGGACAAGTTCAAGCTCACAACAATATGAAATATCATACATATATCAAGAAGTACTTATTGGAAAATAAAATAATAAAGGGCGGTTGCTTAGGCGGTAACCCTACTATGAAAGGTGCTGAAAATAAACGAGAGATAACTATGAAGCGTTTCTACCCCAACACAGATTATATTTATTGGGATAATCCAAACGAACTTGTAAATCGATTACGGTTACTTATTGCATCGCAAAGTGCTGGCAACACCAACCATACGAATGAAATCAATTCCATCATAGAAGAACTCAAAGAGGCTGGTATAATAATAGAGTAGCCTGTTAGAGACAGCTGTAGTGCTGTTAGTGCTAATAGCCTGTTAGAGACAGCTGTAGTGCTGTTAGTGCTAATAGCCTGTTAGAGACAGCTGTAGTGCTGTTAGTGCTAATAGCCTGTTAGAGACAGCTGTAGTGCTGTTAGTGCTTATAGCCTATTCAAACCAGCCTATTATGAGTAGCAGCAGCTGAAGCTCTTATGAGTAGCAGCTGTATAAAACCCCCTGTCGTCTCACCTAGCTAATCAGAAGCATGATGCCAGTGAACAAGTTTGGACAGTACTTGGAGAATGGTGGTTCAGGGAAAAAGGATTATTCCCCCATTGGTGGTGGTAGCAAGTCAGATAAAAAGTCAATAAACTGTCAAAATAAGCGGTTAACGTCATTGGCTAGAGGTGTTGCAAAAGGTGATGCAATAAATAAGGCTCAACTTGAGGAATCGATCGTCCAATGTCTGGGTAAAATCAAGACAAACTCTAAGAACATTACTGAGTTACGTGTCAAGATTGAAAAGTTGATTGAGCGAATCACTACTCCAACCAGTGCTGTTGCTGCTGCTGCTGCTGCTGCTGCTGCTGCTCCTGTTGCTGCTGCTGCTAGGAGTGGGGGAAAAACACCTAAACGTATCGCTCCTACTACTACTACTAATATAAAGAAACCGTCATGAGTAAATTACAAGTGGTTAAAGAGTTACATAAGTATGCAAGAAAAAACTTTCCTCGTAGACGTTTCATACAGAGAGGTTTGGACGACACTTGGCAAATTGATTTGATTGACATGCAAAAACATAGTCGAGATAACAGCGGCTATAAATATATCTTAATTTGTATAGATACATTTTCAAAATATGCTTGGAGTCGCCCCTTGAAAACGAAAACAGCTGATGATGTAACAAAGGCAATGGAGAAAATCCTAAAAGAGGGTCGAATCCCAAAGAATATTCAATCTGATGATGGTAAAGAGTTTTTTAATGCTAAATTTGGTGCGCTCATGAAGCAGCGTAACATTAATCACTACTCTACCTTTAGCGTTATGAAGGCTTCGATTGTGGAACGGCTTATAAGAACCCTCAAACATTGGTTATGGCAGGAATTCAGCATGAACGGTTCATACAAATGGCTCAAACCATTCGAGGAGATTGTGCAACGCTACAATAGTAAAAAACATTCCACTATAGGTGTGACACCTGCCTCTGTTAATAAATTAAATGCCACTGAACTCTTACATAGAGTTTACAACAACATTAAAATTAAACCCCAAGCAAAGTTCAAGGTTGGAGATAACGTCAGAATCAGCAAGTACAAGTCACTGTTTGATAAGGGCTACACCGGAAATTGGGGAGTTGAAGTATTTAAAATAACTCGCGTGCAAATTACAAATCCAATCACCTATTTGCTTGAAGACTCAAAAGGAGAACCCATCCTCGGATCTTTCTACGAACAAGAATTACAAAGTGTTAAACATCCAGATGTGTATCTAATTGAAAAGGTGTTAAAACGTAAGGGTAACAAAGTCTATGTTAAATGGCTCGGTTTGAATGAAAAATCTTGGATTAATAAAAGTGAAATTGTATGAATATTTTGTTTTCTTTTTCCATCTATTTATAGAACCTATAAAAATCATGAATCATTTTAACAATGAAGCGGTTATCGCACATTGTGGGGAAAAAAAGTTCATTGTGGGAACTGGGTCAAATTAGCGCTTATCTGCATATTTTTTATTACATTATAAATTATTATCTCAGGAAGTTATTTATAAAAATATGTTTATACTTTGGTTTCTTTTTTCCTTTTATCCTAACACTATTACTATTGCTGCTGCTATAGGAAATAAAACAATTCATATAAAATCATACATGTTTTTATTGATATAAGTCATTGAAGCATATATTACACGGTACATCATCAGGTAGATATAGATTCTTAAAAATAATATTTATTAGCGAATCTACGAGGGAAGGTTCTAGCTCAAAAAGAGTAGCCAATCGCAACGCTTCGTGACGTTACAAAACCAATAAGCGTAATTACAAAATGATTCTGAACCTTCCCTCATACATCTATTTTTTAAAACTAAAATAAAAGTTGCTGCAGCGAATTATATACACGCATTATACAAGCAAAAAAACTAAAAATAAAAATAAAATAAAATGAATCACCATCACCATCAAACGCGTCATCAACAATTGAGTTATAAATTATATTTTAAACAATCGCTCACAGCAATAATTAATGAAAAAATAAATTGATTTTTTGACTCATCGTGTAGTTGCGCTTTCGCAAAGTATTCAGACGGTATCGTTTCTAACAACGTGATCCACTCGTAAAACATTATATTCTGATCCCCTACCATCTCATTCATTTGATCACTTAACTCGTCCCACATAACTATTAATTGATAAGAACATATGTCTTCTTCACCATAATAATCTTCATTGTCTCGGTACATCCGCGTTAGCATACCACGTACCTTTGTTATAAGACATTGAAGCGGCATTCGCGTTGTCCAAGTCTTTAGGGTCTCATCGCTTTTTAATGTTGTTATCCACATTTTTTTACAGTGATTGTTATATCTATTTTGACTATTTTCATCCTCCTCCTCAACACATAATTGTTGCTGCTGCTGCTGCTGCTGCGGTTGTTGGTGTTGGTGGTAGCTCATCGTATTTTCTTGAGCTAAAAAAAATATCCTAATATTAATAATGATAAAAAAACGAGAATCACTCGTTACGATGAAAAAAACAATGCCTTACATTCTTCTCCACTTGAGGAAGCGGAATAATGCATCTTTTAGAATATATCGCGAGGATAGTTTCTGTAAAAAAAAAAGATAAAAATTAAAATCACTTACATGTTTAATTTGCTGATTGAGGGCAGAAGTCAAATATCCATGTCCTATATTTAGGTCCGCGGCAAATTAAACACATATTATTCTGCAGTGAAAGGAAACAATCTTCATCCAAATTATCAAAACGTGATGGGAGAGTCAAATACCCCACATCTTCCAACATCACAACCGTCTGTTTTTTATTATCCTTGCTGAATTTCGAGGGCTGTCGTACACATTCAGTGATGTTATATTTTCTATTGATTTCCAATTCTGCTGCTTTTATCCAACAGGTAGTTTTATTACCCAAGACTGATAATTTTTCGAATGAAGTAGACATTATTTACACTTACTCCTTTTTTGGTTACAATTAAAAATAAAAAAACTGTATTGAGATTTTTTATGAATAACGCACGTGTGGTATATAGCACGAATTATGGGAATTAATAGTTAATTGCGTGAATATTGTTATTTTATACTGTAAAATCGAACTGTGATAAAAAGTAGTGGGGAGGAGACCTAGTTACGAGTTGTATGCCTATCTCAATCGTGGTTATAAGCGGAAACTATCGTGGTTAATAACAAGTTGCAGCTTTTGATAACATAATAGTTCCCATAATATAAAATTAAAATAGATGATAAGATCATGTGGGAAACAAAAAAAAAAACTTACCTTTATGTTTTCGTAGTAGGATAAGTAGTGGAGGCTGGCAGACGACTCTTACAAAATACGTTAGAATCATACGCATATTCAATTTGCCGTAGTTCTTCTCTCCCCCACCTTTCCATCTGTTCAATCATATATTTATATTGTAAACAATCAGCACTTAACACTCGAGGTTTCTTCGTCGTTGTTGTTAATGTTATTACTGTTGCTTTTGCTGCTGCTGTTGCCCTCGCTGTTGCTGTTGGCATCGTTTTCATAGTGATAGTGGTGGTGGAGGAAGTAGCGGTAGATACTTTTTTGCTTGACTGTTGACTTTTAGGAAGTATTTTTTTTTTAGGCACACGTACAGTTAGCTCTAAACCCTCACCATCACTTATCACCTGATAATATTCATCACTTGACCAAGATTGCTTAAGAGTCGTTTCTCGCCTCACACGACGTCTTACACGGGGGTGGTTGTTCTGCGTTTCTCCATTTACAACGGGCTCTCTCACCAATTCCATTTTAAATACAAGCATTTCGCCATTAACACATAACGGCAAATCAGCGGCCTCGTCCTGATTTATACGGATGATGGTAGGTGGGGTTGAAATAGCAGTTGTACCTTTTTTCCCAACATAAAAATTTACGTACCACTCCATTTTAAGGCTGGGAGATGTGTTATTTCCTTCCAATATGAAAATTCTTTTAATATTCCATGAAGCTGATGCGCATGACGGGTAATAATCTTGTCTAAACGGTGATACTGTTACATTTTTCCAATCACTATTATTAACTGCTTGTAGCTGTAGTAAAACAGTTAAAGGCATCAAATTTGAAATAAACATTTTAACGTACTAACCGCCCGGTGGAGAGAAATATAATGATTTAATATAAAACTAGATTTATAATGAAACCTAGAAATATCAGTCAACCTACACAACACACATCCCGGCGCTAACATCCCTTCTAGATTTCAAGTTAAAGTACTTAGTAGCGACCTATTTCCCTTCAACTCGGGCTACAACAATATATTACCTACCGCCGCCGCCGCCGCCGCAGCAGCCATCGACATCACCTACCGGCCCGACCCCGACCCGCTGGCGGCCCGCCCGGCCCGCCGTCATCGCCCACCAACTGTTAAACTCAACAACAACAATACGCCATCGGCGCGGACGTAGTCGCCGTCAACTCTTATACACACACCACCACCACCACCACCACCAACTATAACACCCAACACCGCCGCCCGAGGCGCCGTCGCCGCCGACTCCCAAGCCACTTCAATACCTAAAATATATTATTTTACGCTTATGGTATTCTTTTTGCTGTTGGTAATTCGTTATCTTACATCCGCTTCCATACTATGCCCATACATTTCATTTACCACAAACATTTTTACAACCGCAAATAAAATTGAGCCAGAACCCCCAATTCTACACTACTGACGATAAACATACTTATATAGATAAATAAATACTTAAATACATAGAAAACATCCATAACTCAGGAACAAATATTCGTGTTCATCACACAAATAAATGCCCTTACCGGGATTTGAACCCAGGACCTCTTGCTTCGTAGGCAGGGTCACTACCAACTAGGCTAAAGCGGTCGTAATATATTCCTTACTGCCATTCTTTTGTGAAAAGGTTGCCTGGAAGAGATCGCTCCGAAGCGATAAGGCCGCCTATTGCTTACTTTATATATTTTTTCCATGTAATTGTTTTTCTGTATTGATTTCTTTGTGGTGGACAATAAAGAGTCATTGTATTGTATTGTATTCTGAAATTTTCTGGGCGATTTTCTCTTTTTTCTTCTGTAATCTAACTTTAAAAAAGAAAATGACCCTTCATTTCATTTCACGAAAGGAACATGTCTAGCAACCTAGCCAATTTTTTCAGTTATAGCGGTTTGAAAGTTAGTCATCACGAACAATTATTAACTTTATTACTTAGGTAGTTTGTCAATAGTTTGTCAATAGTTTTTGTAGTGGTAGAGCCATGTTGTAGCTAGCCGCTGCATCACGAATGGGCCGGCTCATCCGGGGCAGTACCACCCTCTCACAGAACACCGGCGTGAAGCAGCAGTAATCCTACTTGCGTTTCGTACGGTCAGTGAGAGTGCCGGGGGCCCAATACCTCGCCCCTTCCCTCTCCCCCTCCCTCTCCCCCTTCCCCTATTCCCTCTCCTTTAGGGCCGACAACGCACTGGCATCGTGTAAAGCGCTGCTGGTGTCTATGGACAGTGGTGTTCATTTAACATCAGGTGACCCACTAGTTCGTTTGTCTGG
Source organism: Archips xylosteana (assembly GCA_947563465.1). Classification (NCBI taxonomy): domain Eukaryota; kingdom Metazoa; phylum Arthropoda; class Insecta; order Lepidoptera; family Tortricidae; genus Archips; species Archips xylosteana. The sequence continues at coordinate 12,396,196 of OX387364.1, read as the reverse complement.
CCTATCTAACATAAAAAAAAAAAAAAAATAGTAATAATAAAGGATACAAGAAAATCAGATCCGCAGCGCAGGCTTCGTCAGCCAAACATTTTGCTATCCGCAACAAGCTTCGTCATGACAACAGTACCTACCTCTACCATGAGTTACACTAGTTTACAGTGACCGTACTCGCTAGCGACGGCGTAAATGATTTGTATGGAGAATTGTACTTCCGTAATTGACCGCTAGAGGCGCTGTACACAATCCTCCATACAAATCATTTACGCCGTCGCTAGCGAGTACGGTCACTGAACTAGTGTAACTCATGGTAGAGGTACAGATTAGAATCCGTTACAGGCTTCTTCAGCTAAAAAAAAACCGCTACAAGCTTCGTCATGTAAACCTAAACAGCACACCCTCCAAGTCGAAACTACGATACAATTAAATACTACGATAACCAATTAATAATAATAATAATATCACGGGACAATTCACACGAATTGACTTAGTCCCAAACTAAGCAAAGCTTGTACTATTGTTGTGTAGACAACGGATAAACATACTAATATGGATAAATACATACTTATATACATATTAAACATCCAAGACTCGAGCACAAACATTCGTATTTTTCATACAAATATCTGCCCCGACGCGGGACTCGAACCCGGAACCTCAAGCCTCGTAGTTAGGTTCTCTAACCACTAGGCCATTTGGTCGTCAAAATGTATGTATGTATTATTAATTTCTTTTAAAAATTAAAAAATACATATTTAATATTTACAAATGTCTATATTTAATCCAGTGGTTTTGCGAAATCTACATTTTGAAATTAAAATCTAATTTTTCAAAAAAGGTGACTAGACATCCATGTACCATTCAAATTCAAATGACAAGAAATCAATGTCAGTACAATTCAATTCAATTTTTAAAAATATAGCTCCATTACTATCGATGATTCTGCCAATGTCGTGGTTGATAAAGAAACTATCGGTTGCCTGTTGTTCGGTAAAATGTCAATACAAATCTGTATGAAAACAGTGACAAGATGGAGTCAGAAATGAAAAAAATGAAATGAATGCCTCCCTTAGAGTATTATACCTATAAGCAAGATACTCGCCTCCTCTCAGAATGTAATTGCTTGGGCCGTAGATCACACGTGGGCACAGTCCGTAATGGGAACTTCACAAACACCATTGAAATTCTTCGCAGTGTGTTCATGTTTCCTCGAGATGTTTTCCTTCACCGTAAAGCTCATGGTGAAGGTGTAATTTTGCAAGTAAATTCCAAAAACTCGAAGTGCGCGCCCGGGCTCAAACCCAGGACTCTCTGCTTGAGAGGCCATAGGTCACATCACTCTAATACCGCGACTTTTTACAAAATAATTAAGTAAAGTAAATTATCATAAAATCAATTAGTTTAGTTAGTATATGGAATTGGTTAGTGTTTTTGAAAGTCAAGTATTACAAAAGATCGCAAAAAAATAATACAGCACAAATTAATTAGCTAGATCATTAAAACTGTACGAATTGATGACTTAATTTCATTAATTGATTACGCTTAATTTCAGTTAATAACTTTGAAATAAGTATGATTTCTAATTCGACCATGAGTTCCTATTCAGGTAAGTCTTAAGTTACAACCTGATAACCCGTTTTCTTAAGTTCTGCTACTCAATAATAGATGGCGTTACATGACGTGTCCGTAAATAAAAACGGAACTACTCGGTTCCATGCTATTTTTATATTAGGGTTATTTTAATTTAACGTTATTATTATCATCAACAGTAAAAAAATAACATAATAATTTATGCTTAGTCAGTTAAAGTACTACGTGTAAAGGGTCTTTTAAATTTATAGTTATTTGCATGCATTTTTCATTCTTGCGCGATTTAAGATGTCTAAGGTCTGTTATATTGTAAAAACATCACATGAATTTATAAATATATTACTAGCGGATGCCCGCGAATCCTTCTGCAAAGAATAGGGGTATGAAAAGTAGCCTACGACCTATTCTCAGACCAAATATAAAGAAAAAAAATCATAAAAATCGGTCAAACCGTTTCGAAGCAGTTCGATAACAAACACCCTGACACGAGATTTTTATAATTTTTACATTATATTTTATGATAATATAAGTAGAATTGTTTATTTACAAAATACAAATAGAAATAATATTATACAAGAACTCAAACTAAATTACAAATATAATTAAATATAAAAGAAAGTGACCAATAACTAAGTTAAAACTTGAAAGAAATCAATTATTTTGTCTAATAACGTAAATGAAGACTGTTCGAAAAAGACGATATAATATTGGGAATTCAGTAAAATACCGAAGTGTCCATTACTCTGATCTAATAAAGAACGGAATTAATAAAATTAAAATGACTCGCACTTGGCCGTTTGAAAATTACAGTTGAGTTACTGATACTCGGGATTTCTTTACGGGATGATCGAATCAGGAATGAGGAGATCCGTAGAAGAACCAGAACTAGGGTAAGTGACTTAGCCAAATGTATTAGCTCGTTGAAATGGCAATGGGCAGGCCATAATACCTACTATTTGATTTTTTTTATTTGTATATATTCCTGTCAAATGTATTTTTTTTATGTGCATCGAATATATGTAAATATATATATCTCTCTCATATAGTATGATGGCCGTTGGGGCCGAAAAGTTCTCGAATGGAGACCACGAACTGACAAACGCAGCGTGACGTCCGCCAACGAGGTGGATGGAAGATTTGGTAAAGGCCGCTGGTTCGAGGTGGATGTTAGCCGCTTCCGATCGTAGTGATTAGGTTTCAATGAGGGAGGCGTATGTTCAGCAGTGGACGTCCTACGGCTGAAATGATATTGATGATGAACTGATACTAACACTAGCAACATTGTTGCACTAACATTTGTAGAAGAGGCAGTACATAATATGTAATATCAAATATGAAAAAAAACATCATGATGTGAGCGTTTTCTTCGAATCTAACCACATGCGTTAGTTCTGCTCACGCGCATCCAAAACTTGAATGAATAAGGTAATTGTCACACGGCTCGAGCTTAATCAAAAAACAACCGTGAAACAAAAGCCATAGAGCTTTATTTTAATTACATCAACAAATCCATGCTTTGAGTTCAGAGCACAAGGAAAATTGGATTCTAAAAACTAGTCCGTTGGGATGAAATTTCATCATCTTGTTTTGTAATAATTTTGATAGTCAAAAAGATAACTGCTTAGGGTCGTTAACTAGTGGTCAATTAAGAGAGACATTTAAGTATTTCACCTGCTGTTTTTATGAAAATTGCTTCATTTACGTCGTCCATGGACGTTCGTACTTGTGTAAAATCATTGACATAATCGCTTGTTTTTAAACGGTGTTTATTTGTTTCAAATCTTGCAATAGCTTTTTCAGCTAGTTTTACTTATAGTGGCTCCTAGCGCCATCTAGTCATTAGGTAGAGAAACATCCTGTATCGCCCTATCGAAGTGAGCCCCTCAGAAAATAATATGGAACCGAAGTCTAACATGCAATTTAAACTTTCCTTTATTTTTTCAAGTAATAATATTTTCAGAACGGGCTGGCAACGCATTCTAAATTTAATTGTTATGACTTTATCTATTCTAAAAAGACTTTTTAGGATTGAAGAGTGGTTGCCTGTCATTAGGCGTGTTGCACTGCAGAATGTCTCTTAATTAGTTCTTATAAAAAAATAAATATCTCCCAAAATATTTAAGCCAAATCGACCTGACCTGACTTTATATTACATTTTTGGGTTGAAATAACCTAAGGAAGATTTGTTTTAGTTCTACTGGGTCACTCGTTGTCCACGGTATTTTATGACGAAAAAAAATCAAGCTGTAGGTTATGTTTAACAAAAAAATTCTCGAAACAACACAAAATATTCAAACCAAATAAATCTCTTATCAGTTAAACAAGATAATCATTAAACAGTGGCCATAACCGGAAGTGATAACACACCGGATGCCACGCCCCCTTGCGTGACGAATTAAAAAGGGCCAACTTTAATTTGAGAATAACGCGATTAACATCAGACATCGTCTTACGAACACAAGAATAATACGCTTGTAAAACTGCCTTAACAAACACTACATGCTTAAGGCCACTGCAAACCGGGAGCGCGGGGCGCCGACGGAGCGTTGGCAAGTGCGCTCTATAACACTGAATCAAATATACAGTGACACACTCTGGCAGCGCGGCACACCCTATTTGATTCAGTGTTATCGACCGCACTTGCACTTTAAAATGCAACTGTGTTTGATGACTGTTAATATAACGCACACAACCATAGGAAGTGATATTTCTTGCATGCCAACATGCATTTTTAAAAATTAATTCGAGCTTACATTTTATGACACTTAATTAAGTTTAGATGCTCCCTTGATATTATGTCTGTCTGGATTTTAGATTTTTATGTGGTTCCGCTAGGTTTATTTTCTGGGCATGTCTGTAATGCCAATTTCTACTGGATGCATCCGCTTGTTGATCGTTCTCATCGAGATAAGATTAAAGCTCCAGTACATTGAGGGGCCGCTGGGGTATGAATTTATAAGTAATCAATCATTGCAGGCAATGTACCGCAACGCAACTCGCACGATATTTCTCGCCCCATTTTTTTTTAATGAGCTTTGGCTACCAGGGCCATGATTTAAAAAGGACACTAAACGAGTATTTTCTCGCGCTAACTAAATTACATACCTATTTATATTTTTTTATTAAGTTCATTAGTCGGTTTTCGGTTTCTGGTGGCTAGCAACTGACAGGTATCGCGCATGCGCGCATTCTCTTCTGTGTAAGTAGGCTCGTTATTTTGTAGATAAAAAATCAAGTGAAACATAGAACTATGTCAGTATACCTACTATAACTAACAACCTTTTTTTGAAGCCATGGTCTAAATAGGGTAAACATACCAATGCTCGACACCTCAACGCCCAGTAGATGACACCCATCTGTCACCTTTCTTACTATGATATAAGATTGAAGGTGCCATGTATTGGGTCAGTGTCGAGCACAGGACGTTTACCTTAGTGTATGTGTGACTTTTGATTAAAGAAAGTGAAAACGATCATTTAGACCTTTAAGCCACAGTAAAGTTTTATCATTATTTGTCCGATCGTTAGCGAAAGGAAGTCTCGTGAAAGCTCAAATTGGAAGGCAGTGCGCTCCCACGGCTTTTTTGAGCTTTTATTTTGCATTTTAAACCCAGTTTAGACTAGCAAGAAAAATCGCGGTTGCTTTACATTGCAGCGTTCGTTTGCCCACTTCAAACTAGTTTGCTTTGCGGCCGCGCAATGTAATTCAACTTGCACGATTTTTCTTGCAGGTCTAAACTTGGCTTTAGATTGATTCATGCGTTACTCTGTGGAGGTCCCAAAAAAATAACTACGATCTATGTAACTCAGCGATTTACTGTCATTAAGTACAAATGGAAAATCGTCCATTTGGATTTAGATTTTGAGTTAGTAGTGGTAGAGCCATGTTGTAACTAGCCGCTGCATCACGAATGGGCCGGCTCGTCCGGGGCAGTACCCTCTCACTGAACACCGGCGTGAAGCAGCAGTACTCCTGCTGCATTTCGTACGGACAGTGTGAGCGCCGGGGGCCCAATACCTCTCCCCCTCCCTCTCCCCTATTCCCTTTCCTTTTTAAAGGCCGGCAACAGATCAGTTTCTCTCTTTGAGATGTTGATATTTATGGGCGGTGGTGATCATTTTCCATCAGATGAACCGCTTGCTCGTTTGCCTCCCTCTCATAATAATAAAAAAATAAAAATAATAAGCTATAGCCGTGATGGCCTAGCGGTTTGACTTATGGCCTCTCACTCAAGCAGAGGGTCGTTGTTTCAAATCCCGGCTAGCACCTCTGAGTTTTTCGGTATTTATGTGCGAAATTACATTTGTCAACAAAAATGAAATTTTTGTTAACATGAGCTTTACGGTGAAGGAAAACATTGTGAGGAAACCTGCATACACCCGAGAAGAAATTCAATGGTGTATGTGAAGTTCCCAATCCGCACTGGGCCCGCGTGGGAACTACGGCCCAAGCGCTCTCATTCTGAGAGGAGGCCTGTGCCCTGCAGTGGGACGTATATAGGCTGGGATGATGATGATGATGATCTGGTCGATTTTTACCCTCTTCCAGAGTTCTGACTGTCCCGAAATTTTGATGTCAATGATCAAGTACAATGTGCCAGTAAAAAAAAGCTTGTGTAAAAAATACCTAGTTCTTTAGCCTTACGTATCCAGCAGAGTGCTTCTACGGGGATTATAAAATATTTAAGAAGCCTAACAATGCAACTGCAAAAACTCAATTCACTAAAGAATGTAATTTATTATCACAAATCGATTGGTTCACAAAAGGGTTCCAAGTTAATTTTATCCTCGCTTGCCTTATATACCCAACCTATTACCAGATTATTTTATAATCAAGGGAATAAAGAGATTAAAGGGAGAATAAAATCAATCACCTGTAAATGCTGTGACCTTTAAAGTTGTTACACAGACAGCTAAGATGTGTATGGGAGCAAATATGTCGGTAACACATTTTAGTAAATTGTTCCGGTAGGTACTTATTCTTTGAGTTATTTTTTGGGGATTTATCGGATTTTAGTTTTAATTATGTCAATTATGGATTATAATATTTTTGTCTTAGGTATTTATACATTATGATGAGAGGTGGCTCTCTGGTTCTCTATTCGAACCTTATGTATGTGGATGAATGTGTGTGGTTTTCTCAAAACTATACTATCTGATTTGGACGGGGTTTTATTGCTGCCTTTTCAGTTGCATTTTTTAAATTTAATATTCTAACATATGCCGTTGTTTATTTTTCGAGAAGAAAAAGGGGTTTTCAAAATAATGTATTTGAACAAATTATATACCTAACTTATACCTAATTAATGAATTCTGTTACTCGTTCATATAATAATATAAAATAAATTTCCACTGCAAAAAAGTGAAGTCCAAAAATATTTAGTGTTAAATCTTCATACATACCCACACCCTGAATATTCACTAAAATTATAACGTATATCAATCTTTAAAATGACGAAGTGATCAGCTTAACAAACCTTGCAATTTTCTTTAATAGTGACCCATTCACTGGCCAGCATTAACCATAACCGTATTAACTTAATACTGGCTTAATGGCTTGCGACAATGTCAGTAAAAAAGAAAAATAACGCCATGATGCATTCGAATTTTAAAAATAATGATAACACGCCTACAGCGATTTCTGCGGTGGTCCAGATGACGGCTGACCAACGGTTTTTTAATGATTAATTTGGCGGGATATTACGTTAATTAAATTGTGTATTGGCTGTTCGGGAGATTGCTTTTTGCGTTGCATATAACTCTAAGCACTATTTATTTGAATAAAGATCATTATAACATTTCGAGATCTAAGTCTATCTGAGGCATATTTAAGTACCTAATACCTATATTATGAAGTTTACAAATATAGGTAAATCTTTAATTTGACTATCAATTTTATTAAGTAGGTACCCTGAAATACTAAACGGAGTCTTTGAACACGTTTTGGAGAAACGATCAAAAATTCGAAGTATTAATTGGCAATGGAACACCTTTTTCCGGAAATCATTCGAAAATCAAAATAAACCTGTTACTGTAACCAGATACACTGGTAAATAGTAAATATGCGTGTTTGCGTTCGATACGATTATTGACACCATCGATTATCGGCAGACGCGATAACGGCCACAATTCGCGAAAAAAGGAGTGATATTCGACGAAACTGTGCTCTTTATTTTAAAGATCAAAATTTTTTAATATTTGGTTTCCTAAGATATTTGTAGTGGCTTATAAGAGAATGTTTGACGGCCTGTTTCATCACTCTGTGATTAATTCCTAATATGACAAATGTTAATGATGACATCTCTGTTTAATTTGTTCTATTAAACAGAGACATATATAGAGATTGAGGTGAAACTGGTCCTACTGTCCACATTCATTCGTAGTGTCTCTGATATATGTTGGTTGGTCGTTAGTACCTACAGCAGTCGTATTCTTCCTTTCATATAGTCAAACTGTAAAGTTTACGCATTGCTCTTACTTTGGTTTTCGTGCACGAACCAAAATATTAGTAAGAGCTACAGAGAGAGTAGATCAGTGTATTGCTAGTAAGGCGACGGCAAGTAGCAGTGTAAGAAGCATAGTCTGGCCGTAGGGATTACTAGGGATAAGGATAGTAATTTGGCATTGCCCCAGGCTGCCCAGCATTCGTTCATTATTCAGTGCACGTGTACTTAAACTGCGCATCGTTGCGTGAAGTTTACAAAAGATGTCGTGACCATCAAGTCGTTGCATGCGACTAAATATTACCAGATTGAGATCAATGTAGATCTTAAGAATATAAGGGTGCCCAAGAATAAATTGGCTACATTACAAGTAAAGTAGAAAAAAGATTTTAAGAGCGTTAGTAATTCGCATTTCGCAGAAAAACAGGCAAATTATAAAACCGGGATGTTAATAATGGGATAAGTTGATTCTTCGGGCTAGACGTAAAAAGTGGACCCACATGAAACTGTCTATGCATGCGTGGCATGCGTGTCTATACGCAATTAACAACTGTATAAACTTTTGAAAATTAAGAAAAAAGATTTACTAAATAATTTTTTTAATTTTTAAGCTTTAAAAAATAAAGATTTACAAAAATCTTAGTATATTCGAAAGCAATCTAACTCCAAAACGATTAGTCTGCAAAAAACCGCTACGCGAACATGCTCGAATTAATTTAAAAAGTTAACCAAACAAGAAACAAAGCCGTTAATGACTGCATGTGTGTACAATGGCTGTTGACACACACCGACACGAATCTGTCGGAACTAGTACTGGCAAATATCGAAAAATACAAATGAAAAGGAGCTAAGCGGCTGCCAAAAATCTATCATATGCGTCTTAAATAGTATTGGGGAACATTTTACGATAAAAAGAGTCTCTTGTTACCTTTTCTTCTTACGTCTTAGATATTATTCAGCCAGCTGCTCAAACAAAATGACATCTCTATCGGCACTAGCTTTGCTTTTAATTTTTGAAAATGGAACGCTTAATTAAAGCGTTTGGGAACGTCGGTACGTTTATTTGTGTACACATATGAATTTCGAATATTGGAACGGCAAGCGTTTGAATTAGGTATGTTGATATAACGGGAGTTCTAAGAATGATTTGGAATTGGAATACGCATAAACTTTTCGAACAGTTCTACATCCACCGAAATTTAGCTTAGGAACTAGCCATTTTTTCAATCAATGATGCGTATTTTAGTATTTTAAAATAATTGCAAGTGATTTCTATTGGTTGTAGACAAGTTGTTGACGGCAAGGAATCACTTGAAATTGTAATGACGATATTGACAGAACCTGTTTGCATCGACTTTTAATCATGTAAGGTTAATTACTTCGTTTATAATTGCAAGCCAACCTAATAATGAAGTCGGTTGAAAAAGTTTTAGCTCAACTAAGTATTCATAGTCAAAGATCATTGGTTCGACTAAATTTTAACCTTTCTGACAAACAGTTAGCATATCTTTATATGCAAAAGTCTGATTATATAGCTTAGAAAATTAACCTGTGAAGGGTACACGGAAATAACATGTCTAGTCACCTTTTTTGAAAAATGAGATTTTAATTTCTAAATGTAGAGCTGGCAAAGTACCTACTATAATTTACCATTCAATTAAATATGGATGCAATGTCTGAAGTCAAAAGTCTTTGACCAGAGTGTGTTACCAGTGACAACTTATGGCACTGAGACGTGGCCGTTAACGATGGGCCTCATAAGGAAGCTCAAAGTCACTCAGAGGTCAATGGAGAGGGCTATGCTCGGAGTTTCTCTGCGGGTTCGCATTAGAAATGATGAAATCCGCGCAAGAACTAAAGTCACCGACATAGCTCGAAGAATCGCCAGACATCGCAGTGAGCAGGGCACATCGCTCGTAGAAGTGATGGCTGATGGGGCAAAAAGGTTCTCGAGTGGCGTCCACGGATCCGAAGACGCAGTGTAGGCCTCCAACAAGATGGAGCGACGACCTGGTTAAGGTTGCGGCATCGCGTTGGATGCGGATGGCACGGGACCGATCAGTTTGGCGAGCCTTGGGGGAGGCCTATGTTCAGCAGTGGACGTCTTTCGGCTGAAATGATGAAATACCTATGAATATCTGAAAATAATAAATGTTATTTTTACTTATAAAGAAATGGTTACCATTAGTAATTGTTCGCGATGACAAATTTCAAACTGCTAGAACTCAAAAAGTTGCTTAGATGACGTATGTTCTGTCCGTGTACTGTGTACTCTTCATGTGCTTGCAAAGTGATTAATTGAAGTACTTATTAGGAAACTGACGAACCTTTTCGGTTTGTGAATTTACAATGCGTACAAAAGGCTTGCAATTAAACTGTCCAGGAGTGACTTTATCTCACTTCAATGGTATGATTGATACCGCATGATCAAAAACCCACAGTCTACAAACATAAACATTCAATGAAGTCCTGTCCTACTACACCGACCACCGACGCGGTTACGTTTTTCAAATACATTGCGTGCGTTGCCAATTAGCTAGTATACGGTAGGAGTATTCAGCGGGCAATGTACAGAGAATTGTCTCTTCGTGCCGCCACTTGTATGGACATTGTCGGGGGCTTATGCTATCAACGAAGTGTAACTAGAGCTTAATAATTGTTTGCAATGGCTCCCGCGTCAATGGCGCACCATTCTTATCAAAAACGCGGCGTCTTTTACTATTTTCGGGAGGGAAAAGTGCTTTCAGTGTGAGTAAATAGAGATATCTCCAACACTGGTATCAGTCGCCAAATGTCGTTGCAAACAGGTAGGAAGTGATAAGGAATTTGTTTACAAAAGCTGTAAAGATAAGAACTGTCGGTTTTGATATTGAATTGCGAATATTGAATTTTTGTGATGAAATAGCGGAAGGTTTTTGATTTTGAACGTGAGAGCGAGAGTGCACGGTGGCGCGCAGTGCGAGTTTTTCAGCAGCCGCCGCCGTGGCGTGTGCTTCTAGCTTAGATAATTTAGGACGCTCCTAGAGCTAGGGCTACGAATTAGTCCGAAACCGCCATACTTCGTTTTTTTAGCATTAGAGAGAAGGTAAGCGATCTTGACGTGTCTTTCTATTGAAAACAACTTTTAAAAAATAAGTCGCAACTTTAGGGCTCCCACACTTATAACCGCGAATTCGCATCGCATCGCAAATATCTGCGAGCTTGCACGAATGCACCGCAAGAACCTCCGATCTGATTTCGCATCGCACAAGGTTCAGGTGACCATACAAATTATATGGTCACCAGTACGCTTAGTATAAGTTTTACTTCACCAAAATACTTCTCGATCGCGTTTACGTAAAAATTTCAATTCTATGGAAACATGGACGCGTGTGCGCGGAGGCGCTGTCCATGTTTCCCTAGTAATTGATTTTTTTACGAAAACGCGATCGAGAAGTATTTCGTGAAGTAAAAACTTATACTAAGCATACTGAACCTTGGTCTTACCGCACGAAATCGCATCGCAGCAATTCGCATGGGAGCCCGTATGTAACAATTTGAAATGAAATATTATGCTAATTTACCTCTTTTGGTTTGATAAGTAATAGTTACTATATTTAAAAAGCGTTTTTCAATAAAAAGACTCGTCACTATATTGTTTACCTTATTTTTAATGATAAAAAAAGTATAAGCTCGCTTAAAGACGATAGTTATCCGTTTATGTCACTTAGGTTCTTTTTTGTGTGAGAAGGGAACCGCTTTGCTACTTCGCAACCAAGCGGTGTAACTACGCAAACTAACGCCAGGGCCCAATTGCATAACAAAGTACAACTAAGGGTGAGGCCACACGAGCGTAATTTTGTGAGTCGTGAGCGGCAGAATTTCGGTCCGCGCCATACAATTTGCGCGCCATCACGTGACACAATGTATGGCGCAACCGAAATTCTGCCGCTCACAACTCACAAAATTACGCTCGTCTGGCCTCACCCTTATATTACAAGCGGAACTCCCTTTAATGAAGCGAGTTCCGAAAAGTGCTGATGAGTCATGAGACCAAAGGTGTAAAGAGCTTTAGATTGTATTTGTCTGGAAATACAGACTATGGGAGCAAATTACACTCCTTAGCAGTTCGTTTAGGAAAGATGAAGCGAACTGCTGCGTACGGGCCAGTGGAATACTAACCACATATCGATGAAGACGCTCCCCTCGCCTGGATGTCCGTTGGTAAAATGGAGATGAAGGAAGTGAATCATCCGAACTTTTCTGAGTTTCACTACGTAGACTGACGATAGATGGCGCTGTCCCCAGATTATTCGCGCTAACGTTTGCTTACTCTGCTTTTAAGTAGTAGGTGAGGAAACTAATTTTTACTTACCACATTAGCACGCAAGGCGCGTACGAAAGATGAAAAAAATTTTTGAAGGAGTTGTGGTCTTTTTATACTGCAACTTTGTTTTGATTTGTACGGTCGCGGAAAAGTTCCTCACTTTTCGACTTCAACGAGTTATGGTCGAAAAGTGACGAACCTTCATTTCACTACTAAACAACATCATGTAGGGCGAAATAGTAGATTGTTCAACGAGGGAGGAAAATAACCAATATCACACGAGGTTACTTATACGGTTAAATATTCCGAGGGTGATATTGGTGTTTTTCCCGAGTTAAACACTCTGCTTTTCATTTCGAGTATTTCGACTACAAGGAAAGTAAGAAAATATAAGTATAAATAAATAAAAATGTCTAAACTGGTCAATATGATCGTTGTAAAATATTTCAATGGAGTTTATTGTTAAATAATAATTAATTTAACAAAATTTAGAATGTTCAATATAATAATCAATGAAAACAGTAGATAAAGTAGGTATTTTAGTAAATTTATTTATAAAATATGTAAGTAACCAATTTGAACCAAGGAGTTAATAAGCTGTATAGAGATAGGCTGTGTGGACAGTAACATTGTCGTTTACCGTGTTTTTTTCTTAACATTTTCTAACTTTTCTGGTTTAAGTCACTAAATAAGAAACTAATGTAAATTAATAATTTAATTTAATAATATTTCACTGGCATTATAAAATTTGTAATAATGACTAATTAAGAAAAAAAAAACTCAATACTTAATTATTCCATGTATATGCCGTAATGCTTGGCTGAATGCGTATGTGTTCCATTGACAGCCAATGCCTTTATTTTTTTTAATTCATATCTACCCTAGGGAAGAAAATAATAGTTATCCTCCCGTATGTCAGATATGATTTGCCTCAATTTCCGAGTATGAGAGATGAAAATAAAATTTCGTTATTGATTTCTTTCTTATTCGAGATTAATTAGCTTAGCTTTTGCCGCCCCGCGTGACTTTGACGGCGCAAAATTAGAATTTAAAGCTTCTTTATCTCTCTCATTGAATAAAGCAAAAATCCTAAAATCCATCGTCATTCCCGTGGGAATTTCCAAAAATCCTGAAATTGGTTTTTTGCTGTCATGATCACTTACGTTTATACCGAATTTAAAGAGTCTAGTAATTAAAGTTACGGACATAGTGCTTTTATTCCCTATCTCGTGAGAATTTCAATAAATCCCCTCTTGGCGGATGCCTACGACATAATGGCTATTTGTATGCTAAATTTCAGCACAATCCGTTCAGTGGTTCAAGCTGTGCCTTGATCGATCAGTATTTGCCTTGTATATGTGTATACCTATAATATAATTGAGAATAGATTATGGGTATTGTTTATGCCTATTATACCTACCAAGTTATTGTTATGCGTAATTATAGTATACAGCACAGCTCGAAGAATCGCCAGACTCAAGTGGCAGTGGCCAGGGCACATCGCTCGTAGAACTGATGGCCGATGGGGCATAAAAAGGTTTTCGAGTGGCATCCATGGATCGGATGACGCAGTGTAGGTAGGCCTCCAACAAGATGGAGCGACGACATGGTTAAGGTTGCGGGGTCGCGTTGGATGCGGATGGTAAGTTGGCGAGCCTTATTGGGGGACGCCTATGTTCAGCAGTGGACGTCTTTCGGCTGAAATGATGATGATGATGAATTATAGTATGCGATGGTATTCTGTTACACGTTTTAATATAGTTCCTTAGAGTACCTATAGGCTTAACGTAAGCTAACTTACCGTACTTATATTTTCTTTTTGTCTCGAATGTTGCATTCAATGTCAGTAGTATATTAATATGTGTAGGCAGGTCAGCGCTTCCATCGCTTTAACTGTATTGTAGATATTAATTAGCCACTTTGTGGTCTGTAAAGCGCATTCATCACTCGCTTTGAGATGTGAGAAACGAGGGTCGGGAGGTTGTCGATAGAGAATATGTCGATATTTATGTTTGAGATGTAAAACGAGCTTATGTTATGTAAGTACACATACGTCTTTGGCTTCATCATACTTAGTTTATATCATAATGTGTAACTATGTAGGTATTTCTTTAGTTCACATTTAACTATAATGTCACTGACGCATGCATCTTTATATTTAATATAATGTTGCATGTAATACATTTCTATTTGTATTTAGTTATACTTAAAAAATTAAAATATTAGTGATAGTTTTGAGATGTCGGAATCCGTATCAAAATAATATATGCCGTAAGTTACCTTTATATCCAAAATTAAATGTTCAAAATTCAATAACATCTTTACTAAAGAATCCGACATCATAAAATTATCATAAAATAAAAATAATTTTAACTTTAAAATAATTTTAATTATAATCCTTTTTATATTGTATTTAGCACTTTTACAATTTAAGGAAACTGTAGGTCTTATGTTAATCATAAGTATTTCTGTACACATTCTTGTATATGACCGTTTGTTTCTCTTCTCAATAAAATAAAATAAAATAAAATAAAAATAAAATACTTACACCAGATGAAGTAGAGGTAAATGTATTGACTGTAAGTTTTTAATCTGTTTTTCTGTCTCTCGAACGATCGGCCAGCCGTCTTTTTAAAATTTAGAACGCAAAGTGAATGAACTGTAACCAAGATAAGTACAATTATGAACTTTACTAAATTAGCACATTTTTTAATACCACTTGGTTATTAGACTAATTTGATATTGTATTTAAAGATAAATCTAATTGATGGTTTCTCACCTATTTAGGTTGATACTAGTTAGCCACCACAGCGGGTTTTGGCATAATTTCAGTGTGACTGTTTAAATTATGGCTAGTAGTATAATTACAGAGTAAATATAACTAATTGTCGTATTTGTATCCGACCGCAAATAGTTTCAACAACCGAAACCCAAAGCCGTAACTTTATTCGAGAGCTATTCTAGTGTAAGTATATTTTTTAACTTGCGTTCATTTTTACTTCTATAAATTATTATTTGTGTTCATAGAAGCGGTTATATGTTTTTTTTAGTTTATTTATGTAAGTTATACATATAAGATTTCCACATGCTTTTACATTTTTTAGCCACTATTTAAAATAATTATGTATTAATAGATTATAAACGATTAATTAAAAGATGTAATAGTTTGACAATTCTAAAAACAGTGAATGTCTATAATCTTGAACTGAAACAATTACTTTGCTCACCCGCGACTTTTATGTAAAAAATGCGGGTTCATGCGGTATGAGTCTAACATTTGGTAGCACAGTGAACGGTACGGTACTCTAAATATGAGCTCAGTACCTCTACCATGAGATACACTAGTTTGCAGTGACCGTACTCGCTAGCGACGGCGTAAATGATTTGTATGGAGAATTGTACTTCCGTAAGTGACCGCTAGAGGCGCTGTACACAATTCTCTATACAAATCATTTACGCCGTCGCTAGCGAGTACGGTCACTGTAAACTAGTGTAACTCATGGTAGAGGTACTGGTTGAGTTCGAAACGCGTCAGTGTAGTTTGGTGGTGGTGATAGATGGGTTTGTGTCATTTGTGTGTTTTCATACAGTGTGGAGCTGGAGGAACTGCAAGAACGCGAATTTCTCATACAATAAACTTTTTAATTTTTTTTAACTCTGATATTAAAAAAAGATCAAGGACAAATAATCGATACTCCACGGTCTCAGCACTATTCGGCATCTGTGTCAGATGCGCGGCAGGTGTCGCGTGCGCAGGTGATCGCCATACTAGGCGCGCAGCCTTGCCGCCAAAATCTTGCATGCTCTGCTGGTCACGCTTGCAAGAACGTCCGAGAATAATCCGAGCAAGAGCTAGATTTCATGAACACTAATCTTAGTGTTTAGCAAATATATAAAATTGTACTATTAAATACTCATTTGCAGTGAATGAATACGGTTTACTCACGTCATCAAACTAGTTTAATCGACATCATCATCATCATTTCACCCGAAAGACGTCCACTGCTGAACATAGCCCAAGGCCATCCGCATACAACGCGTTCCCGCAACCTTAACCAGTCGTCGCTCCATCGTCAGGCAGGTCGTGGTCGTCGTGGGGAGGCCATGGGGTCATGTTTTACGAACCTGGTAATTTCACTATCTGGTATTATGGAAATTCGGTTTTGAATGGAACATGGTGTATTGAAAACAAGCTTTTTCGGCAATCCGGTATAGAGAAAAATTAAACCGCCGAAAAAACTGAAAAGCAAAAAATAATAACTTTTTTGTTTGACCTTAATCTAGGTATAGTCGGGGTAAGAAAAGGTTCGTCACTTTTCGACCTTAACTCGTTGACATAGAGTCGAAAAGTGACGAACCTTTTCTTACCCCGACTATACCAGTTTGAAGTCGGTGCCTCAGCACTTAGCCAGGAGGAGTGGGACCTATAATCGTCTACTTTTCGGCGGTTTAATTTTTTGTTAAAAAGTTTATATTTTATACTTTTTTTCCATCCTTGGGGTAATTTTTTTTCCAAATTTATAATACCAACTTCAAGGTATACCCTATCTATCCAATAAAAAAGAATTATGAAAATCAGACTACTCTGTAAAAAGTTAGTCAATCAACCCCTGTTTTCCTACCCTAGTGTAAGAATATTATTTCCAAATTTAAAAGGGACCACCCTTGGGGTATACGCTTTCCAATAAAAAAAGAATCATCAAAATCTGACTACTCTGTAATAAGTTATGCGTGGTCATATAGTACAATCAGTAACTGAACAATCAATCATCCCCTGTTTTTCTACCCTTAGGGTAGGAATATTGTTTCCAAATTTAAATGGGACTACCCTCGGGGTATACGCTTTCCAATAAAAAAAGAATCATCAAAATCGGACTACTCTGTAAAAGTTATGCGTGATCATACATAAAAAAAAAAATATATACACGTTGAATTGTGAACCTCCTCCTTTTGTTTTCGTCGGTAGAAAAACACGGTGACAGGAAAGTCTGGTAGGTATTCTGGGAATTTGGTATTTTAGAAATAGGGTAAGTCGGCAATCTAGTATTTTGTAATTCTGATATTTAGGGAACGAGCGAATTTATCGTAATCGTTCCCATTAAACAAACTAGCGATAGCGCCATCTGTTGTAACCAAGTTGCTAACATTTTTAATTGTTAGCGTAATTAAAAAACGAACGAACTCAAACGCTATTAATCTATGGGCATGTCCATTAGAAAGGACATGGTTTCATTCTACTAAAAAACAAGATGGCAAAAAATATTACGTATAGTATCTGCCTATGCAGATGATCTTAACTGGTTTTAATTCCAAAAATGAAGAAGTTAAGCCCACCTGGCGATAATGGACTCGCCCATAAGTCCTGAGTGACCTTGTTAATGTCTTTTTGGAATTCTAGCATAGCATAGGCTATCAAGAAAACAACAACAGTGGTGCAATAAAATTTGTTTATTAACATTGAAGTATGTTCAAAGCCAGTTTGCATTAAATGACAACCAGAAAACAAATGAAAACAAAAGGTTGTTTATCTAAAAGTCAAAGTAAAAATATCTTTATTCTATTTAGGCTACAAGAATCCTATGAAAGTTGAAAAATCTACCACCGGTTCGGAAATACCCTGTTGAGAAGAATCCGGCAAGAAACTCAACAAGGTAGTAGATTTTTTTTCAAAAATATCTACAGTGTCCTTAAATTACATAAATCTAAAGTATTTAACACAACATTTTTTTCTTAACACAGCATATAATCGCTAATGCAGATCGGAATTATTTCCAAACATCCCTGCCCATTATAATCATTAATTTGTCACGATAACGATGACGATTACTGGAATATTGTAAGTTGTCAAGTTAATTCCCGCCTTTGCCGCTTCAACTTGATTTAAAAAGTACGGATGAGAACGCGAACGAAAAACAAATGACGTTCCAAAATACGCAGCACGTTTTGAAACAGTCTCCATTCGCGGCACTTTATCAAAAACTCGTTCGGAAATTTAATTTCCGTCCGAAAATTCAATCCGAATGTAGGTACTGCGGATATGAAATGGAATCAATCTACACTATCTCGTACAGAAAATTGAATAGGTATTTTGTGCATTATTATTTCTACAGAACCATCTAAATGGGTCATACAAATTTTTTTGAGATTGAAGGGTCTTAGCCCATATTTTTTAGGCAAGTCCAAATCGGCGAGCGAGACGCCTGGCCAACTTTCGGTCCGTTTAAGTAAATCTTAGATTTGCTGACTCGTAGTCACTAATGTCCACAGGAGAGACCACTTTTGTTAATCACGCTGTGTTTGACCCAAACGCTAAGTAAACTTTTTATTCGCTAGAAAATCTATAGTTAAGTGTTTCGCACAGAAATAGGTAGGTTGTACCCTTTTAAAAAACTTATTGCATAAAATGAAAATACGAACAATGGAAAGAAATGTCTTTCTTTTTTTTTTATGTTAGTGAAGCCAGACAAACGAACTAGTGGGTCACCTGATGTTAAATGAACACCACTGTCCATAGACACTTGCAGCGCTTTACGCGATACCAGTGCGTTGTCGGCCCTGCAGAAAATTGTACACTCGCCTCTTAAAGGCACCCAGGTCGTAACTCGATGAGAAGACCCCAGCGGGATTCCGGATTTTGCAAGTTCGTGGCAAAAAAGACCGCTTAAAACGCACCGTCGAAGACTGCCATTCATCATCGATGAAATGAACGTTTACGACGGGTGGATCTGTAATGGAACCCCGCAGCTGGAATGAGGTCAAAGAGTTCCTCAGAGCATTCCCCGTTGTAGATCTTATAGAACACGCAAAGGGAGCTAACGTCTCTGCGGAGAGCAAGAGGATCGAGTTTAACGGAGAGTGAGGGGTTGCCGACAACTCGGCACGCTCTGCGCTGTAGCTAAATACAAATTTATACTCTTACTTTGATAAGCTATATCTCATCTCAGCTCCATCTGTCATCAATAGAAATACTTATACATGATTTTTTATATAAGGGAGGCGAAAAACAAGCTAACTCACATGGTGAGTAGATCCTGGTTGCTTCTAATAATTTTCTGACTGTCTTACAAGCGTCCTCGACGCGGGAAGACATCAAACTGTGCGTCCTTTTATATACCTCTATGTTGTATAGTAGTCACGTCTTTACCCCGTTACATTTTTTCTTAAGAAAGGTGAAGGCAGTCAAGGCGATACTGTCTGTTTACCCGGAGCCGCGGGCTCCCTAATTACCCATCTCTAGGGTTGCCAGCGTCAAGGCTGACGAAAGCACGTGCCGGGAAAGGGCGCAAAGTAACGGGACGAGGCAGATGGTGTCGCGAAATGACTGACGCGCAGACGCAAGCACGCCGGGCTTATCTCTACAATTTTATAGGCGAAAACGGAACCTAAATGCGTCTAATCATACCATACATAAAGGTAAGAACGATTATTGAATAAAAATGGTATGATGTGGCATTTGTAGCAAGGCAAGTTGCGTAACGAAAATTTAATGATTAATTTTGACAATTTTGTTTGCAGAGCGATCAAAATACCTACCCTTAGGGTATTCGTAATATTGGTAGTGGCATTGTATTGTTATTGTGTTCAAATTATTAACACTCCCATTGACACCTCTGATGATTTTGATTATTTAGAGTACTATTTTTGTCTTAATAATATAATAAAAAAAAGTTTTCTGGCATCCTCACTGAACCCACGTTTAATCAAGTTTGGAATGGGCTGTAATTACAATTCACTCCTCACTCTCCTCCGACTCCTAAGCTTCAGCAGAAGAACTGACAGATATGTCACTTGACAGCCGAACGATTGACAAAAACTTACAGAACAAAAACGTACGAAGTATCGATACTGGTTTTTAGTTGTGTACACTCAAGCAATATAGGTAATATATGACTTATAACTGTGCAATGGCGATAGTGCACCTTGTTATCCCATTTCACAGCCTGTCAAATGTCACGGCCGCTTCTCTCCGCTGTTTGACAGCTTACGGCATTTTATGTCTCGTGGATTCTTGTTTTTTTTTTACATGCTGTGGCAGTATGCTGCGCGCTGAATGGTTAATATTACATTGAACGAATAACACATTTATTTCATCGATATATCAATATTATAAAAAACCGAAGAAATTCAGTGGTGTGTGTGAAATTCCCAATCCGCACTGGGCCCGCGCGCCCCAACTCCTCTCTTTCGAGAGGAGGCCTATGCCCTGCAGTGGGACGCATTTAGGTTGGGATAATGATGATGAATATTATAAATGCTAAAGTGTGTCCATCTGTTACCTCCTTACGCTTAAACCGCTGATCCATTTTGGCGAAATTTGGTATAGAGATAGATTGATTCCCGGGAAAGGACAGCATAGTTTTATCCCGGAAAATGACATAGTTCCCGCGGGATAGCGATAAACAAATTCTTCGCAGACGAAGTCGAGGGCAACAGCTAGTTATAAATAAAATACTACTGATAACTTAAACCGTGACGCTCGTTAGCCCAAGTTCACTAGTTTTTCTCGGCATGTTAAATTCGTCTAGCCAGTCAAAAAGGTCAATTAAAACTTAATTTTTACGATTATTGCATGATGTAGTTAAGTTAGCCCTTGATGAGGCCGTCACACTTCATTACACTTTATAACAATTAAATGGATTAATTAACAAGATTTTTAACCCTCGACAGCTACAGAGTCCTATTTTAATAATGCCTTTATTGGCTCTGTCATTCTTCGGCCTGATATCTGAAATCATAATAGAACTAAAAAAAATCGAATTGCTACAAAACTACAGCTCGAACTCAATTGTCGTCTAATTAGTTGACAAAATTAAATGTTTCTGTATTTCAAAATTCAGCATAATTTTGCACTATTTTCCAATGGCTAGTATCGCATAGTGTCTTCTTTGCAAAAAAGCAAAACTGACATTAATCTGACTGTAAGAGCATACCTATCTTATTCCAGTATTGATCAGTATCAATGAAAATATCTGTAATAATTATTAATTTAAAGTCATTTTTTTATACCAAACTGACCAGCAAAAGATGAAGAAAAATGCGGATGAAACCAAATTTGTAACTCACTGGTTTAGTAACAGCCATCTCTAGCATTATTACTTTATTAACTTACGTTAGAGCTAAGCTGTTTTGCAATAGAATAGAGAAAACGTCTAGTTTTATTAACACATGCCGTCAATGAACATTCATTGAATTACTCTTTGTTTCAGCAAAAGGGACCGGTTTTGTACTAACATTAAGAGGCTGCCACAATGAAAGTTCATTTTAATTAGCTAAGTCATGTTTAAATTGAACAATATTGAAATATCAGTGTTTATTGAGGTGATGACGCAAGAACCACTTCTATATCTCTAGGTGAAATAAAACAGAACGTTAAATATTAATCGTAAAGGTGCGATATAATCAGAACATAAAAAAGTCTTAAAAATCTAAATTACTCGTAATTACATGTCGTATAAAACAAAATTTTTTTCGTAACATTTCACTTACAAATTTAATAAACTCGATCGTTACTATTTTATGTCACTCGAAGAAGATGTGGCTATGAAATTTTTAAAAACGTCTCAACCATGTGAAATTTGAATATCGTATTCGAAACTCAAAATGATCATCGACAGGGGCGTGGGAAAAAGGCCTCCTGTTCGACGTTCTTTTTTCAAATTCTCATTGTAGATTACACCTGCTGGCCGTTCGCAGCTTTCGATAAAAAATCAGTGCGTTCCTTTTTTGAATGAGCCTATCGTTTGGCTCGGTTCTTGTGGGCATTTTATTTTTAAAGTAGTCGTGAGATACCGAGTAGGTTTACTACGATTATTAAGTGGTAGAATCACGACGAGGCATTATTTTTTCGGCGTATCACGACCGAAGGGTTATTGATCATTATACAAATCATAACACGGGCTTGGTTTTTTACGACTGACCGTAACACAATTATTGAAGAACAAAATTGGTGCTTTAATTTGATGGAATGATTCTCTAATGAAGCGAATGCATACATGTGTAAAAAATAAATTAATATATCAAAAGTCTTGTAGCAACCTACCGCAAGCGTAGAAATCGGATTATTCGTATTATAGAGCAAAAACCGGAATCACAGCACGTAACTTGGTGAAATGAACCGTAAAACTGTCACGTAGGTACGGGATTCGATGAGACTGTTAACCTTCCAATTGACAAACAACCACAACAAGAACAATGACAGAGCACTTATGGTAATCAGAACACCTTATTTTAGCCGCTGTGCCCCGCCCGATTAATTCTGGCAGATTTAATAATAACATATCTAGGTAGTAAAATTAACGATACCTATAGTGAATCAGTTGATACCAATAACGAATAATTTCCAAGACGCATCTCTAATAAAAAAAAACCGCAAAGTAGGGACTTGTCGGCTCAGAGCCTCGTGAACAAAATATTTGTAAATACATTTTAAAATAAGTATGTAGGTATGTACTTAGTTATTATTCAAGAAATCCTTTAATTTCCTGTACCGCGGGTCTTCCTTAAAAATCCTTTTATTGTAGGTACCTACCTCTATTACCCTTAAGAAACATACCTACCGAATTTGAAGTCTCAGTTCCAGTGGTTTAGACTCTGCGATGTTTAACTAAGTTCGTATAAAAAAAACTTGCATGTCAAATTTGAAGTATCAAATAATTATAGTTACGGAGATGAGCTAATTTAAAACGAAAAGATTTCGTAAAATCTCTTCTTAATGCACCTCTATGATCCTCAAGAAATATGTCTCTTAAATTTCAAGTCACTAGCTTTAGGTTTTGGATGTGCGTTGTCTGCCAGTCAGCCAGTTATTCTACTAGACATATGTGTTCCTTTAATAAATTGCAAGGTTCCAACCTAAAGAACCTTCCAGCGTTCTTTATGACATCACACCAG
This sequence comes from Archips xylosteana, assembly GCA_947563465.1. NCBI lineage: Eukaryota > Metazoa > Arthropoda > Insecta > Lepidoptera > Tortricidae > Archips > Archips xylosteana. Next base: position 12,372,971 of record OX387364.1, on the reverse strand, counting down.
CTTTTGTTGTCAATTAATTTTATGGCAACATTTTATAATTTTTGAATATCGGTTGTAGGCTAGCAATGAGAATTAGGTGTCGAATATTTACGACGCACCGTATCACCGTATATGGCGGGCGCGTGCGGCCGGCCGCCATAACTGGCCGATAACATTCCATATTTAAAATTGGAATTTAATGTAAACGACTCTTCGCTACAGTTGCGACGTTGCCTTCATTTTTTCCAATGTAGCCGCTTTATGATGGCCAGCAATTTCTGCGCTTATGTTGGTAGCAGATATTCACAAGGTTTTTAATATTTCTCAATGAATAATTAATTTTTTTAAGGGAAGGTTTGATTATAAGCTAAATAGCATTTTTAGCTTGTAAGTTACATAATTATACTTAAAATGTTAGTTCATTTTTGTTTGCAAATGATCTTGTGTCGTTTAAAAAATGTAATGCATTTGATGCGTATTTAAATACTATACTATACATATTAAAGAGCATATTTCTGTTACACTTCGATATTTGAGTAAAATATCAATTAACACCGAAGTAGGTAAGCACTTCGAAAAAAAAAGCAGAATCAACCCTCCATTCAAATCGCAAGGATGTTCTTAATTATACAAACATCCAAACATGCAGAGCTCCCAACATGAGCACAAAACGCACAACCTGTAGTTTTTGCACTTCCCGTCGTGCAGGCGGTTCCGTATCCGGCGGAAGTGGATCTGCGCGGGCGCATTGTGCCACTTCCGGTGTAGTCTGACCTTGTCAGATTTTGTGGGGATGATTTGGCAAGGTTAGTTAGGGATATTATTTGCTGATGATACTTAGAGTAATTGTCGCGCTAGGATACTTTTATAAGAAAACTATACTATTTTTAACGGAGTCATTTTAAAATGGTAGTAAGGAAGGAAAAATGTTGTAGGTAGAAAATTAGATATAAACTAAGTAGGTTGCACCCGCGTCTTCCCCCCTGTTGCAGAACTACTCACATAACCCGTGGTAATTCACAAAAAAAAATCTGTTTCTCATTTTTATATCAAATGGAATCTTTATGCAAAATTTCAGCTTTCTTCGTTCAAGGGTTTTTATTTAAATTTGGTGCTAATGTGCATAACTTTGTAAATTTGTTACATAGGTAGATAATCTCGAAGTATTTAAATATGAATTCTATGAATATTGGAACCTTAGTTTACCCGTAATAAAGTAAATAAAAAACGATTGATATTTTTAAATTATTTTGGAAATAAAGTCTATGTTAAGAATTTAATTAAAGAAAGAATACAAATATGAAGAAAAAATAACAATGAATAAAACAAATTAAATTAAAATAAAACTAATTAAATTAAAACAAATTAAAAATCCTTAAAGCTAAAACAAAACAAATAATAATAATAATTTTAAAGCGATTTGGAAATTGATACCAAACTTGTTATTAAACAAACGGACTGATCGAAGATCGAACCCAAGCACTAAGTGCAATATTCAAACCTTAATCGAAGAGATAATTAGTTTATTGACACGGTTTTTTAAAACATTCTAAAAATACTCCAAAACAACGAAGCCCGCTTACTCGTTTACTCGATCACCCTAAAGATTCAATGTTTATCATCTCATCAACAATAAGGTGTCGGCAGATGGCAAATAACAAAGCACTTGTGCCGTACGATATATTTTTTCCAACGCCATATGCACTGCGATCCAGAAATTAAATCTACCTTCTAAACGTCATATTTGCATCCTAGTGACATATGTCTGAAAATCACAAAAACATGAGATTTTAGAAAAAATAACTTAAAAAAAAGGTTCAAGGAGCGACAGATGTACGAAAAGAAACATAGCACGTGCCATCTGCCAAATCTTAACGCACACAATGAATCTATCTCATAGAAAAAAGTCTAAGGAAACGCACACAGAGACGAATTGATCAAAGCACGCGCTACGAACGGCAGATGTGGCCATCTTGGATTGGTTCTGCTATTTGAATTTCGAACTTCCGTGTGTTCGATAAGAAATTGTAGCTGGCTGGATGGACACTTGGCATGAAATGATTTATTCTTTAGAAGCCATTTGTTCTCTTCAATGTGAAACGATCTTATTACTCATTGCCTTCAACGGTAGAAAGCACCAGGTGTAAATCTTTAATCGTCACTTTCTCATTATTAATCATCAGAATTATTTCCTTAATGGACTTGGCGTGTTTAACTTGATGCGTAAACTTAATATTTGAGACATGACAATCAAATGGAATAGTCCTGGATCAAAATCTACACTAACATTATAAAGAGGAAAGATTTGTATTTTTGTATTTAACGAATAAACTTAAAAACTAGTGGACCGATTTCAATAATTCTTTTGCATTTGCCTACGTGGTGATTATATAATATATGTATTGTGAAGACTAGAATATTGTAGTGTAGATAGTTTTGGTGAGAAACAGTGAAAAACTTTAATTCAAGTTGTGAAATTGCAAACGCAATTCCACTCCGTTAGAAAAAATAATCATCATCATCATCATTTCAGCCGAAAGACGTCCACTGCTGAACATAGGCCTCCCCCAAGGCTCGCCAAACAGATCGGCCCTGCGCCATCCGCATCCAATGCGTTCCCGCTACCTTCACCAGGTCGTCGCTCCATCTTGTTGGAGGCCTACCTACACTGCGTCTTCCGGTCCGTGGACGCCACTCGAGAACCTAAAAAAAAAAAAATAATAAGAAAAAAAAAAAAATATTTTCTTGTAAAAAAAAATTTCTACGTACTTACATAGTCATCAAAACTAAGTATATGTACCATACCAAGTTTCATAATGACATTTCGCCTTCGAATCGTTGAACAGTTCGCCCTGCGGAAACGATTCTAAGCGGACCACTAGACTTTTGATATTGTATTGTTACAATATCCATTACCGGACTTATAAAAGTATGCCAAATTTCAGCTCGATCGGATACCAGGTCGTGATCGAAAAATTGCGAGCAGGCGATTTACCCACTATACAAATTGAGTTACGGATGCGTTGCCGACTTTAAGAAAAGAGTAGGCTCGTTTTTAGAAGATCCCCAAGTTATACCGGTCCGGGAATTCAGCCGCTGCAAGCTGATTCCAAAGTTTCTCCGTGCGTGACAAAAAGTTAGAAACGGACTATAGTAGACGGAATAGGAATGCGAACATTGCATTTGAAAGTTAAATAAAAGATTTTAAAATAAATGCAAATATCATTTTAAGAAACCGGTGGTCTGTAAAGTCGGTTTACGGACGATAGTTTAACGTGACAACGTCATAACAAAACTTTCAAAAAACAAAAATGAAACCAGGCGGTCACCCATCCAAGTACTGACCGCGCCCGACGTTGCTAAACCTCGGCGATCGGACGAGAACCGGTGTTTTGTCAAATATCTTACCTACATGTAACGTTACATTGCATCATCCTTTTTCGTGTATGCAGCCGGCGTTTATCGATTTACAATCACGACAATACAGGTCAGGTCCCAAATTTTCTAGTCTCATATTTTCTTGTTTCTTAGCCATATTAGGCAGACTCTTCCTTATTTAAAATTGTATTATTGCAAACTAATCGGCTTATTTTTTCGCGTATGTAAACCTCTCGCGGGTCTTCGTTGACCCCTGAACGATATAAACCACTTTGGTTACTGCTTTAAAAGAAAGGCCAGACATTTGACTTGAAGAAAAAAAGGATAGCAAAATTTACGATTTCATTTATCCCACGGCAGGAGCAGCGCATAAGGCTAGGAAATTAGTAAAAAACGTCCTTTTTGTGAACAGCCGTTTATACACTTCACTATTAATATCTTTTTTTTAACTCAAAAAACTATTAAGCCCGAATAGGCTCTCCGAAATCTTAAGACAGCCTTGCTACCTGAACGGCAGCTGCTTTAGATCGATATACCCTCCTTCCTCTTCTGGCTCACGTATGTTTGTATATCTGTCTCCCTCGTGATAAGAAGCGGTTGTAAGGAGCATTGTCTGAAATTGTTTAGATGCCCCTGCGCACTTATCTAAATACAGCTTTGTATGTACTGCGTCTTTGTGAGACTGTCTTCGCTACCGGGTTTCATCATCATCATCATCATTATCATCGTTTCAGCCGAAAGACGTCCACTGCTGAACATAGGCCAAGCGAACGCGATCCCGCAACCTTAACCAGGTCGTCGTTTAATCTTGTTGGAGGCCTACCTACCCTGCGTCTTCCGGTCTTTGGACGCCACTTGAGAACCTTTTTGCCCCATCGGCCATCAGTTCTACAACCGATGTGCCCTGCCCACTGCCACTTGGTTCTGCCGTTTCTTCAAGTTATGTCGGTGACTTTAGTTCTTGCGCGGATTTCATCATGTCTAATGCGATCCCGCAGAGAAACTCCCATAGCCCTCTCCGTTGCCCTCTGAGTGACTTTGAGCTTTGTACCGGGTTTAGTCAAACATAATTTATATACCAGTACTAGCTTCATCCCAAGGTTTCTCTCCCGTTGAAGAAAAAGAAATTGGCAAGCTCTCCACGCCGTGAGAATTCAGAAGAATAGCTTTTTAGTCCACCAAGGAATATGCCTGCGGATTTCAAGTCACTACCTCCAGTGATATAAACAACATGTGCTTGGTCTATCAGTCAATCAGTGATTCGTTACGTTGGTCGCCTCCATTCCAGTACGGTCGCATCTCCGATCTCGTCATCATCATCATCATCGTCATTGCCATTTCAGATGAAAAACGTCCATGGTCCTCCCCAAGATTCGCCAAACATACCGGTCCTGCTCCATCCGCTTCCAACGCGTTCCTTACCTACAAGGTCGTCGCTCTATGTTGTTGGGGGCCTACCTATGTATACTGAGTATTCCGCTAATCAAAGTCATAGTATAAATTTATTCAATTTAAATAAGAAAATAAGAAATAAGAAATCTTTATTTCGCATAAGTAACAGGTACATGTTAAAAAGAAAAATAAAAACAATAATCGAAAATAGAGATAAGCTACATATACGAAAAAGGAGTCCACTCAGCACTCGTCGGGTCACTAAAGGTGGCTCGACGCTGATATTATGTGGATCCTGGTTAGCATCCGATACAGAGCCGCACGGCACTTATGCTCCGACAAACTCTCCCAATATGATTATAAATATAAATAAATATATCTGTCTCTCTTATTAAACACAAATTCATAGATATACAATAAAGAATTTCACAAACATACATAAGTTACATAACACAAATTGCTCACACAGCACTCCACACAAAATTATTGTAGCCTGGCGAAATTGTGACTCAAACCGCAACACGGTAACTCCAACTATAGGTAGCAACAGGGCACTCTCCACCCTCAGGTACAGTCGGGGTAAGAAAACGTTCGTCACTTTTCGACCTTAACTCGTTGACTTAGAGTCGAAAAGTGACGAACCTTTTCTTACCCCGACTATACAAGAAACTACACATCATAATCTTATGATGTTACACCAAGGCGCTATGTTGAATTAATCTGTAATTCTAATAAATGATTACGGAGGTCCTTTTTAAACTTACATAGCGATTTCACATTTCTTATTGGTGGCGGGATGTTGTTCCAGCATTTCGTAGCAGCATATTTAAAGCTACCACGAAATGAAGCGCCCTTGTGTCGCGGAAAAAGAAGACGGGGGCCTGCCGCACGGCTCGGTTTGAAAAATTAAGTTTATCAAAAAGATATGAGGGTTTTTCAGTCTTAATTATTCCGAATAAAAGAGTAGCAAGATACAGCGTTCGGCAAGCCTCCATTTTAAGAAGTTTGCCCTTGTTAAGGAAAGGAGTCACGTGAGAGCGATATAGAATATCAAAACAAAATCTAGTACAGGCATTTTGCAAGCGTTGGATTGTTTTTTTAGTGCGAGATAATATACAATCATGAAATACTGTATCGGCATAACCGAGTTTTGATAGAATAAGAGAGTCACATAATTTAACTCTTAAATCAACACTTAAATGGGCTCGCACCCTATACAGCACTTTCAGACGATAGAAACAGTTACGTACAATTTCACAAACATGGTTCTCAAAATGTAGAAGCCCGTCTATGAGGACCCCCAGGTTTCTAGCCTCAGCGACACATCTAAGATAGTCATCTGCTATACACACTCGCGGATTCTGCGCCACAATCGCAGAAATGAGATGCTTAGTACCCAGCACTAAAAATTTGGACTTCAACGGGTTCAGGAATAGAGAATTTTTCTCCGACCAGCACGCTACCCGGCCGAGATCCCGGTTCAGTTTTTCAACAGCTGAATGAACACCATTTGGCTTACAGGTCACATAAATTTGTAAGTCGTCGGCATAAAAATGACAGTCCCTAATACTGTCCATTATGTCTGCGCTGTAGAGTATAAAGAGGATCGGACCAAGTATCGAACCCTGAGGAACACCCCTGACAACCGGCTGAGTACCAGAGACAGCAGCCCCTCCGTCACTCAGATAACTCGCAAACCATCGCACAGTTCCGGGATCAAAACCGTAATAAGTTAGTTTGGACAATAATAGGGTAATATTAATGGTATCGAAGGCGCGCGAAAAGTCAAGCAGGGCAAGAATTGTCCCTTCGCCTCTGTCCTGAGCTGCTAAGATATTATCAACGACCTCTAATAGAGCAGTAGTTGTGCTACGACCTTTTCTGAATCCTGACTGATTTGAAGGCAAGATACTATTACATTCTAGGTAGTCGGTCAACTGCATGCTTACAGCCCTTTCCAGGATTTTGGACATTAGAGGAAGTATGCTGATTGGTCTCAAATCTTTAAGGTCTACTGGAGAGGCAATTTTAGGGATAGGCCTAACACAAGCTGCCTTCCAACAATCAGGAAAAATGCCGGTTATGATCGACTGATTTACGATAGCTGTTATAATGGTCAACGTGCGAGGCAGGTCATCAGCAACATATCAAGAAATATGCCATCGACGCCCTCGGCATTGGTCTTAATGGATCGGATTATTTTTGTCACCATAGCTTCCGTGACAGGTTTCAAAGCAAAAGTGGCGGAACAGTATCTATGAAACTCAAAATAGGTGAGCTGAGAAAGGTCAACTTTGTTCTTACTCGGGACGCTCAGAAAATGGGAATTGATTTGCTCTGGGTCGTTTAAATGTTGGGGAAGATCCATATAATTTTTTTTAAAATCAACTGCGTTCCTTTTTATGTTCTTTCACAAGACGCGGGGGTTTTTTACCTTAGACACGATATAATAATTAAAATAGGCAGACTTTTCACTGTGAATTGCACGACGTACAATATTCTTCAAATCCTTATAGTACACCCTGTGGGCAACCAAATTTAGGCATCAATTCAAGCACTATGTTGGGAAGAATCCGGAAAACTCAACATTACCTATATTTTTTAACACTGTCATACTACCTACGTTATTAAAAAGATTTTGAGACTAGGGATCGCCAATGAGGATCGGAATTATTTTCAAACATCCCGGTCCATGGCATAATAATTGTGTATGGAACACAAATTAATTCGGTCGAAGATAGGTGAACTCCGCTAAGATTTGTTCGGTTGCCACACGCGCGAGTTACGGTACCGATGACACTGCGGTGCTAAATGCCAGCACAGTTAGAGCTAGATTTCGCTTCGGTATAATGAGTGAATTTATTCACGAGTGTTTATTATTGTTCTCTCTAAGATCTCATGGAGACTGTCGATCAGGAACGAGATCTTCTGCTTTCGTTTCAGCTGGGGGGACCGTGAAGACAGCACAGGATAATGACGAATAGAAGCCCCTACTGCAAGCCCCATGTCCCTGCTAAGGATCATCATCCAAAGTGCGAAAAACAGAATTTAATTCGATATTAGTGTTGGGCTCTAAAGCGATTCAACCGCTTATCACATGTGTTACGAAAATCTAAGCATGATGCCCATGAACTATTAAGGATTATCTAAAAAAATACCAATAGTTTATGTTTTGTATTATTTGTGGTGTACAATAAAGAGTCATTGTATTGTATTGTATTGTATATTTTTTAACATAGAAAACTCAATTACTATTTTTTTAAATTAATTATATTGAAAGTGTTTTGTTTGATGACATTAGATGAAGTTGTTAATTAAGTATAATATAAATATGTATGTTAGTCTTTAAGGTATTTTTATATGGGCCTAGGCAGCCTGAAATAAAATTATTCTATTATATTCTATTCTATTCTATTAGATTTTAATAACGGGCTCCCACACAGCTATTTACATATTTCATAAATTTATCTAAATACGTTGAGGCATCCCCTTTAATTATTTTACTTGTGGTGAAGGTGGAACGGCACGCTCTAGGCGCGAAATTCAAAATTTTTACAGGTTTTAATTTATTTTGGGTAAACGGTGTAACTGTTTAACTTCATGTGGTACTTGCGGTTGTAAGACAGTGTTCTTTATATTATTGTGTAAAGCTTTTTAAGAATAAAATTGTTAGCTTGATATAAAAGTTGTCAAACATAAAAATTCGGACTTTCAACGTTTTGACAACTTGTATTTCAAGCTAATAGCTTTATTCTTAAAAAACTTTACACAATAGTATAAAGAACACTGTTTTACAAGCGCAAATACCATATGAAGTTAAACAGTTACACCGTTTACCGACAATAAATTAAAAACTGTAAGAAGTTTGAATTTCGCGCCTAGAGCGTGCGCTTCCACCTGAAGTGGTAAACTATCACCGGCGCTGTGCTAGATGTCAGACTGCGGGTCCAAATCAAACTCCGTAGTATAATCCACGCGTAAATTCTGAAGAATTTTAAATAATACTATTCCGCGTAGAATAAAGTACAACTTGGACACACACACACCACAACTTGTACACTTGTCAAACGAAGGTCACTGCTTATTTGATACAAAATAAATGCATTAAGTACATTGTTTTAAAATTAAATAAGTACAGAAAACGATTTAAAAAGCGTTTATCTCGAAATGGTTTGCAAATAAATAGACAACCCCGATTCTGCGAACACACACCACCACGCGTGATGGTGGTCATTGGTATTTTTAATTGATGAATTGATGATTTTTCGTAACACAAAAACGAAACACTTCAAAATCACAACATTTATTCTGTAACTAAAGTTGCAAAGAGCTCTTTTACACATGTATATTTTTTTAAATATTGGTTTTTAATCTATATTTCACTATACACATTAAAGGAAGTTTGGTGTTTATTTAAATTGCACTTCATTATCTTAAATTCGCACGCAGTTTTATTAAATGTTTTTGAGGATGTCAAACTCATATCCTTGATTTTGTCTATTCTTAGAGTACACGTGCAAACCTTTGCATTTACTTAGATCTTTCTTACAGAACGTACAATATCAGATGAAGTTTAAGTCTATGGAATAAAATTTACAATTGTAAATCCTGAACAGCGATCAGCTGATTCCCATGGACGCACGTGTTCGGGTCAAAATTTGCAACTTATTTCTTAAATTACCTTTTTTTGCGCAAAAGCCGTGGGAACGAGTTTCTTAAGCCACGTGCTTACCTGGCTGAGAAAAAAAAAACAAAAATGTCTTGCGATCCATAATGGATGAATGAAATTCATTGCAAACTGAACATACCCATCCGAAGTGGCGCTGTCGTCGCACGATTGATTCAAATTTAGTAGGAAAATTGCGTAGTTACCAGTAGTTCAAAGTTTTTCCGTTGGGTGAGATAAGTTTGTGTTCTAATTTTAAACTGTGTGGGATAAGAAATAGTGCAATCTCAGTATAATTTATAGATGTTGACAGTTTTTGAAAGGTTTGATTGGCACCCTTGGGTATCGCTTTGTTGAATTCAAGCTTTTATATGCTTTTATGTATTCTACTAATGTTGTAAATGTGAAAGATTTATCTTCCCTTTTTGACTTATTTTTTTGGCATAACCTCGTATTACGTAATCTTGTTTGGCTTAATAATGTCTAACATATATGTATAACTAACTAATAATTGAAAGCAAGACCTTCTTTCTAGTTGTTCATAATATAAACTCAAGGCAAATGCATGGGCTTTTGTTTGTAACTCTTTCACACTAAAATGACTGGACGGATTTGGCTGGAACTTGGCACACATGGTTTATTAGCTAGATTACCATGGATGATACTTTTTATCCCGATATCCATACGGGTTCGGGATATAAACCAAAAAATTTGTAATTTAGTAGGGTGTTCTTCATACAGTCAGCGTCAAATAGTTCGTAACACCCAAAATGGCCAATAGTCCGCAACGCGTCTTTGTTACAGTGTTCCAGTAAGGTCATTAGGGTGTTTCACTTTTGTAGGTGAAAAAAATTTTTGTGATATTTTTTCTGACTTTGCTCAGCTTCCGGTTCTAGCTTATGTTAAGAGAATATTTTCCAAATTTCAAGTAGATTGGACGATGTTTAGAGGTTGCACAGAATGAACAGCTCTAAATAAGAATCGAAAAAAAGAAGTTATTACTTTTATTTAAAGATAGGACAATATGGTAGCCACACATCGTTTTTAAGTAAAAGAAAATTAAATTAAGCATAAAATAGAACATTAACTACTCAATAAATAATTTACTACTTAGACTACACAAGTTACAACCTCATATTTGGTTCGCTTGACCACGCATTTTCTGTTGCTTGCTTGTTTCTGCTATTCGTCTCTGATCGAGTCATTCAATAAAGAATAGTTACTCTGTCTTCTAGAATCTTACAGGCTGCGATTGATGGCAACAATTTACAGTTTCAATGTTAGAGTAAAGGTTAATGATGTTTAAATTTTTTGAGCCATTTCGCTTCTTTTGGTCACCCGAGTTCGATGAATAGTAGACGGCGATATAGAAACATCTGAGACATCGTGACCAAGGCTTTTAACAACTGTAATAACCGAAGTACTAGCTTGCCGAGTGGAGAGTTGTTCGCGGTCCTATGCAGCTATGAGTGTCCAATCGAGAGATTTTAGTTTACTTATAAATAGGACGTGACATTTTTGCTGGTGGTACAGAGAATAGAATTAATTTCATCGTCTTCATGACTTGATGACTACTTAATGAAGAGCATTCTTGGTCCAAGGTTACTGTCATGTTGATTTCTTTAATCGATTTTAATGCTACATTTTATAAGCATCCACTTTGTCTTGTCTCTTACGCTTTCGGATAATTTCTAAGGAAAACGTTAAAAAATTACGGCAAGTGTTCCTTATAAAGTTATTAAATGTTAGCTCAAACGGTTACTGTCTTGACATATATATTAGCCTTCTTCCACACTCCTTGCAGTTTAATACTTGTTTACTTAGTGGCGTCCGAAAAAGTTTTTTTTTCTTTGTGATGGTGTAAAATAAACCAACAGCACTTGTTCCTTGGAAGGAAGTCCAGCTCCTAACAAAATATCACAAGAAAACTTATTATTTACGTTAAAATATGCTTCAATCTTTTAAACGACACACTTAAATCACTTATAACCCTCCAATTCAGATAAAAAACTTGAAAATTTTGCTATCCTCTAATACACCGATATCAATTACTTGACATAAAAGTCATCAAACTGTGCAACCTTTAGATGATAATCGATTTTACTGATTTTTGGCGTATGAACTTTACATATGAGTGGAAACAAGAATTCGAGCAAAGTCAAAGAAAAATCAAAAATTTTGAAAAATGAAACACCCTAAAGGTCATGTTACTTTTTGACTACTTTGGGTGTCACGAACTATTTGACGCTGACTATACCTACCAACACTCATACGAACGAATACGAATATTCTTTATTGAACACAAAAAAGTATAATGTAGGAATTTTAAGATTTAATTCCAGCATAGCCGCAGATAAAAAATAGTTGGAATTAAAATTATATTATTACATTCGAATGAACTAATATTTATGATAATGTTGTTTTTATCTATAAGGAATTCTGTTTAATTTGAAAATTTTAGCAAATAGGTAGATAACTTGTGTGATCTCAGCCGACAAAGAAACTAAATGTCTACTTACTTAAAACGGGTAAGATCAAACGATCTCAAAATAAGGAACACTCGGTTCTTAACTATGCAAAAACTTGTCGAATTTAAAACCCCTTTCAAATCTGTGGGAAATAAAAAAGTTATTACACAGTCGTTAAATTGGATTCTTTAAAGAAGCGCGGGGGAACCTTATTACGTGTCACGCGTTGCAATAGCCTTTACCTTCGTTAGCAATTCATAGGAATTATGAAAGTTTCGATTAGGTATCCTGAATAATTGATTCAGGCTTTACCACAGTCAGTAGAGTACCACAGCTGTGGTGTACCGTTTGTAGCGGAAATGCAGGTTGAACATATTGTAACTCATACATATTTCGAAGTTAGTAGTAAATAGTCCAGATTTCCAATAGATTGTCTAAATTTTTAAGGTGCCATCAGCGACTATTTGCCATCTCAAATGAGTAAAGTTTGTGTACACTAACTGTAGAGGTAAGGTATTCCATCTAAAGACATACCTAACTTATGCTTCTGTCACTCCCCAGGTTGTTTTACGAAAATGGTTACTTTGCGCTAATGATTATAGTTAAACTGTTTTTTCAAACATCCGGTTGGAAATTTCTAGTATTTTTTGTAAATCCCATAAAACTTCTTAATTTTCATTTTGAGAATCTCCTTAGTTCAGTATTAACATTATGTTTTAAACGTACATTATCTTCGTTGTTGGATAGAAATTCCATTTACCCAATGCAAACCTATTTTAAGCCAAAGCCAAATCTTTTAAGTGGTCTTCATTAGCAGACAAATTAACGTTATTTTAACGGTTGATTTAAAAATTAATCGTTGTTCGAGAGCGTCGCGTGCCGCCGTGCTTTTATCGAGTCGTTTAATAACGATTATGTTTCTTTGCTTGCATGGACCAATAGAAACACAGTGTAAAATTTAGTCTGGATTGAGATTCGAACTCAGAATCTCGATTGAATTTTGATCTTTTTCATTCTTTAATTTAATTCGATTCAGCGGAAATACTATAATGCTGTGTAGTGACGTCTGACGTCTTTCGGTTGAAATGATGATGATGACTGTATAATAGGGGCAATTGACATAATCCCAAACTAAGAGAAGTTGGGAAGAGAAGTTTGGGACGCCGTATTTGTCAGAGAGGTCTTGACTATCGCTCTGGGTCGTTTCTGGTGTAAAGGTTGTCCATCGCGGTTCAGCGGAGCAATGCGGCTAGAGTGTTGGACACCTTTACGCCTGGTACGATCCAGGGCAGCTTATTTGACTGATTTAAAAAAAAAAGGAGTTTGTACGTATACTATGGTCATTACGCAATGGATAAACATATTATAGAGTTCGTGTATTAACTAGTAGAGCAAATCCGAGCGGAAAACTTTCGTCATTTTCATATAGCATACAAATATACGGCAGAAAGAATTTGCGCAATTGTGGTCCACATAAATAAAAAAAATCTTCTCTAACAACTAGGATATCCTACCACCTGAACCAGCCAGTACTCTGCACGTGCAATACAAACCATAAATACGAATGTGGAAAAAAACGATAGTTACATAAAATGTACCGCCGGTGTGAAAAGTGCCAAGTATCACGGAATAACGCGTTAGTAAATAGTATTTTAATAGTTATGTTGTAACCCGTTGTTCCGAATTCAACGGTTCACTTGTAATTAAGACAATTGATTTTAATTGGTGAACGGTATTTTGGAATTCGGCAACATTGTCTGGAGATCGGATTTCAATAAAATTGCGAAAATATTGCTTTTTACAGGTGTACAATAAATTACTTGTTTCTAAAATAATGAAAAAATGAAAATATTTATTTCTTTAAAAGATTAACAATACAGAGACAAGGTTGGGTCTTCCTATTAAGTATAGGGATACCTGTGTCGGGAAGACCCACTCCTCTATAACTACTATTATCATTAGTTTTACAAATTAAAACAAAAAAAAAACAATAATAATAATTTAGTCTAAATTTAAATATTTGGAAGGTTTGTTTGCTTGTGAGAAAGGATGTAGATCCAGGTGTCTGTGTCTGTGTATGTGTATGTGTGTGTGTGTGTGTGTGTGTGTGTGTGTGTGTGTGTGTGTGTGTGTGTGTGTGTGTGTGTGTGCGATCTTGTCATTGTGCGATGTGGTCAATCAACCTATGTAGTCATTTTGCGACCTGGACAACCTGAGATCAACCCGGTAAATAAATTCCTTTGGTTGGTTGTGGGACGGGATATTTTTATGTGCTTGTAAACTACAATCATCTTTATTAGAAACATTTCGTACTTATTCAATTTGAAGGTCTTTTAACCCGCTAACAAAGAGCCCAGGTGACACCAAATCTATAAGAAACGCATAGTCTGAACCAAGAATAAGAGTCAAACGGTATTTCTTCGGCAAATTTGTGTGAATGCACACACAATAGGACAATGCAAGGACGAATTTGGTTCACTCTATTAAAATGCTATTACAAACATAAATGCGACCGAGACGTGATTTTCAAAGGGAATAAAACCCTTATTTCTATATTCGTAAAGGTACGATTTCATTAGATAGTGTTTTAAAAATGCATTTTAAGGTTTTGAGATCCTGGGACGTTTTGAAATAGATATTACCTATTATGTTGGTATGAATGTGCATAGTAAGAAATAACGGTTAATTAGCATAATAATCGAAGAGTTTGCATTTATATTACGACGACATTTATGGGTTTGATTGTTATGCAAAATATACTTACAATAGGTATGAATGTTCTTCATTACGTAACATCTCACAAAAATAGAGCTCACTTTTCAAATCTATAGAGAGGGAGGGTAAAGTTTTAGGAGAAATGTTCAGGATCATCATAATCTTATTTATTTAAGATCTAGGCTCTTGTCGGTGGAGTAATTTCCAGCTTATTCTATATTCCGTTCTTTCCTTCACTTCTTTATATACCTACTCGGCGTCAAAAATATCGCTTCTCATGGGAGAACACAAATAATTGTGCACTTTTTTCCGAAACGCTCTGATTCACAAGCCATTATGTTTCGTTTAAATTAAACATTGTTAATTTAAAACACATTAAACGTGCTTTTAATTGATACTACCTATATTATATTAATTAGGTAACATAATTTCGCTAAGGTCTGGGATTAGCTTGAATCTGATTTTCGCGGAGGGGCGATATTTTTGACGCCGAGTATATAATGAAACATTTATTTTTTCTTTTATTTGCTCCATAATTATGTCCTTCTTGGTCTTCCCCTTTTCGTTTTCCCTTCTATCTTGCTTTCTATTTTATCTGGCGTAAGAGATGACTTAACATTTTCCCTCTCCTGTTCTCAATTATTTTCAGCAAAGGTCTTTTTTCGTTATCTATATTTAAAAATTCCTCACTACTTTTCTTTTCTGACCAACTGATCTTTTCCGTCCTCCTCCAACACCACATTTCGAACGCTTCCAATCTCCCTCTGTCTCTTTGGGTCATGGTCCACGTTTCACAGCCGTAGATTGCAATACTCCAGATGTAGACTTCCACCAGTTTCTTTCTGACGGAGTTCAGGATCATAATAGTTAGAAATTGGGAAGCATTTAAGTACTTGTAGGAAATCCTGTTACACCCTTGAAGTAGCTCTCCTGCGCATGTGCATAATTTTAGCGCATGATTCTGTAAGAGTACAAAGCTTTTTTTTTACTTCTGTTCCCCTCAAAACCTATCTATCTTATTGTGTTTCATTACATCTCATTACGCACTTTATTGTATCGATTCTTGATAAATCCACAAAGGCAGGGGTCCAAACCGCAACAATCGATTGTTGACCCTCGATCATATCGTTTTCATGTGATCTCTTGAATTTCTGGATTCGTCTTGAAAAAAAAGTAATGCGCTAGGGTGATTTTGTTTGGTTTTTAATAGCATGATGCTTGCTTTGTCATAATACAGGGTGATTCGGAAGATTTGATCCGAACCAACTTTAATCCCTCATTAAATGATAGAGGAACATTCATCATCATTATTTAAGTCAAACAACTAAAAATGTTTCTTTTTTTACTTAAAAAAGTTAAAAGCTTAATTATGTACTACTATAATGGTCACCCCACTACATTTACCTACCTACAGCAAAACCTCTTTAACTGTTACGATAGATTTTTTTTTTATTATGAAGGAAGTAAATGGTCACATTTTGACAATGTCAGTGTTCGGTAGATATTTTAATGGTATCTATACAATTTAAACACCACTCTCCAGACCTCCTTTTTGATAAAAGTACTTTTTGTTTATAAAATAGTAGCCTATACTAGACAACCGGATAGTACAGTGGTTAGAGAAGCTGACTGCGAAGCCCGGTCTGGTCCTGGGTTCGATTCCCGGTCCAGATATTTGTGTGAAAAATAAGAATGCCTCGAGCCTTGGATGTCTCATATTATTTAAACATGTTTATCCTTTGTCTAGTACCCATAGTACAAGCTGTGCTCAGTTTGGGACTAGGTCAATTGGAGTCAATCGTCCTATGATGATTTTGATTATTATTGGTACGGATTTCCGATCACATCCCGTGGGGTTGCGGTCGTTATTATTAGGCACTATTACCGTTAACTGAATCCGGTAGGATTGGTCCCGCTCATCATAACCACCAGGTCCATTGCTGGACCAAGGCCTCCCCAAAAGACTTCCATAAAGATCGGCCCTGCTCTGCCCACATCCAAGTGGTTCCTGGGACCATTCCCGGACTGTCGCTCCATCTTGTTGCTCCCGCTCACGTCTCCCGAATCACCCTGCATAATGAATGTGGTTTCTTGTACTATATTAGTCTTAACATTTCAAAACTGGTTTAAAGGTGTTTTAGTTTTTCCCTGATTGGTTAAATGGAAGATTGCTTGATGTCTTAATTTGGCCAATGTGTTGCCAGTAATGATTTATGGTATGGCACTGAGACATGGCCTAACGAAGGGCCTCATAAGACAGCTCAAAGTCACTCAGAGGGCGATGGAGAGTTTCTCTGCAGGATCGCATTAGAAATGATGAAATCCGCGCAAGAACTAAAGTCACGGACAAAGCTCGAAGAATCGCCAGATTTAAGTGGCAGTGGGCAGGGCACATCGCTCGTAGAATTGACGGCCGATGGGGCCGAAAGGTTCTTGAGTGGCGTCGATGGACCGGAAGAAGCAGAGTAGGTAGGCCTCCATGAAGATGGAGCGACAACCTAGTTAAGGTTAGGTTTGTTCAGCAGTAGACGTCTTTCGGCTGAAATGATGATGACGATGATCGTGGATTGGAATGTCTTGTTACTAGTGTCGTGACCTTTTTCTAGTATGTCGTACCTAAAGAGAGCCTGAGGTTGTTTGCATTATATCTCCGCCCTATATACGCCCCATTGATGGTAGGTACAGGCGTTCTATCAGATGCCCAGTGCGAATTAAGAATCTCTCTCACATACACCCGAAAATTTATGGTAATGCATGCAAGATTCGAAAAATTTCGGGTTCGTACCCACAACCTTCTACGTGAGAGCCCATACGTCAAACCACTAGACTATCAGGGCGTTTGTATCATAATGATAAATAAGTACAAATTACTAAGAGTCTTATTAAATAAATAGGAAATAACGCAGCTGTATTTTCGTTTTAAATCTCTTTGAACCCGTCTCGCCTTCATGCTCCATATAGCAAACCTTATAACTTAGCATACTGGCCAGCATTACAAGAATTTCTTAAAGACATGTGCAAACAGCCATCTCGGAGCGTTCGCGTTCTATTTTTAAATATTCGAAACACAAGGAAAGCACCAGATGCAAGCGGCAGGTACCGAAACTGCCAGCATCATGTTGCAAATTATATAACACGACCAAATTCGAACGCCACAAGCTTTAAAGTGTTATTGAAGTGAAAGGAGCTTTTTGATTTGGCCGGGTGTCGCCGAAAACCACAGCTTGCCGCGACAGATGTATTGCACCGGCACAAGGAAGCCGTACAAAAAGTGCGCACGCGCTTGTTTGAAAAAAATTGCATGCGGGCACAAGTTGTCCGTCATATTGCACCTTTGGGTGAAAAAATGGAATTAGTCGCGCGTGATTCTTGAGATTAGATGTGAATATTTGAACAGCAGCTGTCGTTTTGGTGTAGATTTCGGTCGAATGCTATACTTACGTGTTTGCTGTATGAAAGTCGGTGATTAGGATTAGTCAATGCAGTGTTGCAAAATTTTCGGGTATAATTGTACCAAAGATAACGATAATGGTACAATATTGTGGCTCGTATATGGCGCTTTAGCGATTTTACCTTTCCACTGTTTTAAGTAATTATGCTCAATACCAAGCGAGCGCTTAAGCGCGTGCGAAACGTCTCCTTTTTGAGCTTGGGCAAAAATACTTTGGTATGTCTGTCTAGATGTCCGCTTGTTCTCCACTTGAAATTTGGTGAGCAGTTTCGTAAATTATTAATTAATTTAGTTTATTTTTTTTTGGTATGTCATCATCATCATCATCATCATCATCCCAGCGTATATACGTCCCACTGCAGGGCACAGGCCTCCTCTCAGAATGAGAGGGCTTGGGCCGTAGTTCCCACGCGGGCCCAGTGCGGATTGGGAACTTCACATATACAATTGAATTTCTTCTCAGGTTTCCTCACGATATTTCACGATTTTCACGATTTTTTTTGTATGTATCTTCAAGTATCTTGTACTATGTTTATTCAAATGAATAAACACTTCATCAGTAAATACTTCATCTATGATTTTAAGTCCGGCATTATGCTGTGTGGGGAGCATTTTATGATCATTTTATAATTTCTATTTTTGTTGTCCCGAATTCGTCATGTTTTCTTTAAATTAAACACGTCAGTTTACATCCACTGATTGTTCGGTGAAGACCCTTTACTTCTATACAGTCACGATCGGTTCTGTGCCAACCTAGATACCTATACCTTCATAAGTGGAAATCTGTTTCCACCACAGCATAAATTATCTTTCCAAACACTCTGCCCGCTAAAACATGACACTTGCCACTCCACATATCTACCCTTCGATCGACGGTCACAAATATTGTCCCGGAAGCTGGCTGATATGTGTACGCGCACGTGAGGTGAGACCACCCTGTGTGTTATACAGGGTCATACGGGTGCGTGTTTAGGGTCCCAGTGATTTGATTCAGATAAAATCCGGTAAGCGTGAGTGTCCGGTAAGCGCACGGAGGATTCCGCACAAATTTAAAACCAAGCAAAAAATCATGATGCCAGCCTATATGTCCCACTGCAACACCTCCTCTCAGAATGAAAGGGCTTGGACCGTAGTTCCCACGAGGGCCCAGCGCGGATGGAAATTTCACACGCACCATTGAATTTATTCGCAGGCCATGGTAAATTTCAAATGTAATTTCGCACATAAATTCCGATAAACTCAGAGGTGCAAGTCCGGCGTCGAACCCACGACCCTCTGCTTGAAAGGCCATAGGACATGCTATTAGGGCCACTAGGCCACCACGGGTTCCAACAATCCAACAACACAAGTCACCAATGCTGCAATGTGGTCAAAAACGTCGAGGTATTTTAAACAATAATAAATAGCCGTGATGGCCTACTGAAGCCGTGGCAGCCTAGTGGTTTGACCCAGCTCGCACCTCTGAGTTTTCGGAATTTATGTGCGAAATTACATTTGTAATTTAGCATGAGCTTTACGGTGAAGGAAAACATCGTGAGGAAACTGGCGTACACCTGCGAAGAAATTTAATGGTGTGTGTGAAGTTCCCGGTCCGCGTGGGAACTACGGCCCAAGCCCTCTCATTCTGAGAGGAGGCCTGTGCCAAATAGTATTCACTATAACTATAACGCACACCTAGATAAAGAGTCGATTACCTCAAATTTATCCCCATTTCAATTTAGACTTCATCTACTTTCAGGAGGGTCTAAATTAAAATGGTGGGTTATTTTGAGTTAGTTCACTCTTGATCTAGGTATGTGATAAATTAAACACATGAAAGTTTAAAACATTATATTGACAAAGTTCTTCAACTCCTTTATTAAAACATCGCAAATAAATTGTTTTGACATTGTATAGACAATGGACGCAGTTTTTACGTTTATTTTTACCAATATTTATTACCTTGATGATATTAATGTTAATTTTCAGATCAAGGGAATGTTTTTAATAACAGCAGGTGAACTTGCATTAGAGTTCGCGGAACAAACAATTAAAATGATAATACATATATAAATTCATATCGTCACGAAGATCGCATACTAAGCGATCTGAATGAATTCTATAACATTATTGGGACAGTTAAATTTTATTGTTACAATGAATAATATTCATAAATGTCACACTGTATGTGACATAACATAAACGAATACACACGGGAAGAAAATAACATTTGCAATAAGCTTTAATAGATTCAGTTTAATTGAGAAACATGCTATTTATGAGACACTAGCTTTTGCCCGCGGCTTCGCTCGCGCGTACCATAAGTATTCCAAAGAACCAAGATATCAAGCAAGCGTGCAAGAAAGCGTGCAAGAATAAAATAAACAAGCAAATTAGTAAACACGATTCTAATTAGGATGATTCCCCAAATCTTAACGATCGCAGCTTTACCTAATAACCGCATTTAAGTACCCACGTTAAAGTTGTTGAAAGAAAACGTTTCTTTATCACGTTTTAATACTCGCTACCCAAACAAACTCTCACTACCCAGAATTAAAACTAAACTATTCAAAAACAACTGCTTTCCCATGGCGATTAGGGTTTTTAATAAATTGCCAAGACATTTTCAAGATCTGCCTATGAAAGAACTGAAACACAAGCTTCTCAGATGGCCTAAGGAACAGTGTTTC
Organism: Archips xylosteana; assembly: GCA_947563465.1. Classification (NCBI taxonomy): domain Eukaryota; kingdom Metazoa; phylum Arthropoda; class Insecta; order Lepidoptera; family Tortricidae; genus Archips; species Archips xylosteana. The sequence goes on along the minus strand of OX387364.1, from coordinate 12,352,253 downwards.
TACTCAGTCAAGGAATTTATGGAGTACAGGGAAAAGTGGATAGTAAATTAAAAAGTAATGAGTGTCCATAAAATTCTGTGAGATATATGTATTAGACTGTAGTGTTAATAATTATTTTAATAAATGATATAAATTACATTTGACTGCAATTAAAATTAATTACTATTTATTTTTTACATTTAGCGTTGTTATTATTATTTCTTCTATTGATTCAGAATTATTATTGACTGGATTGTTATTAGTTTATTGTATAAAAATTTATTGTTTTTTATATTATGTTCTCATTTGACATTAATTTTGGTATTTTTATAATTGGAAATATTATTGAATGAATTGTTTTTAAGGTGATAATTTAATTAATTTATTAAAGAGAGGATCAGATATTTTATTAGAAAGTGATAACTATTATAACGATATTATACATAATTCATTACAGTAAAGTAAATAAAAAATACCAAGCAATAAACAATTTAGGATTCCAAGAATTTTTTGTTATTATTAATCTAATTAATTGGATAGACTATTGTCGTGATATAATGCTACTATATACCTTATTAACATCTATATAAAAACTCATGGCTTTGCAATAAATAATTTTGAATAACTTTGAATTTTTGAATAAAAAATTATTCAACTCACGTGTCAATAAGTTCAATGAAGACGTCAATTAGTAAATGAAGGCAGAGGTAATTTAATATCTATAGCTTTTACACAGAACAGATGGCCGTTGGGGCCCAAAAGTTCTGGAATGGAGACCACGAACTGGCAAGCGCAGCGTGGGACGTCCACCAACGAGATGGACGGACGATTTGGTGAAGGCTGCCGGTTCAGGGTGGATGCACATCGCTCCCAATCGTAATGATCGGGCATCAATGAGGGAGGCCTATGTCCAGCAGTGGACGCCCTATGGCTGAAATGATGATGATGATGAGTTGTTTTCTGCGACTACTCTAATTCCGCATTTATTTTGATGAGAAAGCTCGCTATATTAAAGACATGATCATATCCCGACATATAATCCGTCGTACATTCCATTTGTACTCGCTTTGTCCTTTAGATTAGGTATGCCACAATTGAAATGCCAACCGAACAAAACGCTTGAAAGCAGATGCTGCGTACCCTTGAAATATATAGTAATTTAAGGCAATAAATTAGTAGCATTAAGTGTTGTATATCCTCCTGATATTAAAGATGTGAAAGTTTGTGAGTATACATGTTTGGTACCTACTATTTCACAATAAAACCATTGCTTTAATTTGGGTGAAATCTTGTATATAGATAGCAAAATACAAACACACAAGACACTTTTCATCCCGATATTCTCACGAAAGACGCTGTAGGTAGGCTTCCAAGATGGAGCGATGACATGGTAAACGGCTCGGCCACGACTTCGCGCGTTTAGCGGCGCGGCGAGCGTTTTATGGGTAGGTACCTCTACTATGAGTTAGCACTAGTTTACAGTGACCGTACTTGCTAGCGACGGCGTAAATGATTTGCATGGAGAATTGTGTACAGCGCCTCTAGCGGTCACTTACGGAAGTACAATTCTCCATACAAATCATTTACGCCGTCGCTAGCGAGTACGGTCACTGTAAACTAGTGTAACTCATGGTAGAGGTACAGTTCATTGCGTGTGCCGCCAGGTAACCACTGTACGGCGAGCGTCTCGGCCGCGCAATGAACACAGAAAACGCTCGAAGCGCCGCTAAACCTATGTTCAACAGTAGACGTCTTTCGCTGACATTATGATGACAATGATTCTCACGGGATCAGACGTGGGGGACGAGATGATTTATACGTAAAGTCCTAAGCGCTGGATTTAGGGACATACAGGGTTATTTGTAATTCACTAGCATCCTTTTAACCCTAAACTCCTACCACTTAAACAAACGTTTTTTGTTTTACTACTTTTGTCATAACTTAATATTTTTGGTGTAATAACGTTTTGAAAATTTGAGATTTCCTCTTATTTTTACGATACTCTGTGTATTTGTATGAGAAAAAAAGTGCTTCATTTTAAAAAGTCGTAGAACAAAAAACATTTGTTTGAGTGATAGGAATTCAGGGTTAAGAGGATTGACAATGACCCTGACCCTGTATTTACAAAATTTATAAATGTACCACGACGTAATTATTAGAAATTCCCAAGGTAAATCAAATTCCGGAGCGACGCCGCGAGTAGAAGGATAGCTGTATATATATATACTAAGGTTGCTTGGAAGAGATCGCTCCGAAGCGATAAGACCGCCCCTTGAATACCTTATATATTTTTTCCATGTACTTGTTTTTCTGTATTGTTTTCTTTATGGTGGACAATAAAGAGTCATTGTATTGTATACTATTTTCTTAAATAGCCTATACAGTGTACCAAAAAAAAAAAGCAAAGGCCTCTCCTTTCTCCTTCCACTCGTCTCTGGCTTCGGCAAAGTGTTGCCAGTCCGGCTGGAATCGATCGCTCCAAATCGTCCCGCCACCTTCTTTTAGGCCTATACGTACCTCTGCTCCGTCCGGTATTGTATACTAGAATTTAAAAAACATATTTTAAGTGTATTAATTGGTATACCTACATATGAGTATAAAATAAATAAATAAATAACTAAATATCACGGGACAATTCACACCAATTGACCTAGTCCCAAAGTAAGCTAAACAAAGCTTGTGTTATGGGTACTAAGCAACGGATAAATACATACTTAAATACACATTAAATACCCAAGACCCGAGAACAAACATTCGTATTTTTCATACAAATATCTGCCCCGACACGGGAATCGAACCCGGCACCTCAAGCTTCGTAGTCGGCTTCTCAGTCAGGAGTATATCTGAGTAGTAGGTAATTTGGATACATCAGAAAGTTTAACCCTGTCGTGACAAGGTGCGATATTCTCAACTGACAAAACAACGTATCTCCACACACGTAGCCATACCAAAACAAACTTTATGCGTAATACACGTAAGTCTCTATTATGAATGGAACGGTTGGATGTAATGTATTTTTGAACGGTAAGTCGACAGTTATTTTATAAATTGAATTATGTATGAGCTTCTGCTTGCGCGTTTGACCGCATGGTTTACCAACGTTCTAGAAGGGAGGTTTAATGTTCTGCTTTTAAGTTTAGTAGAATAACATACTTAGTGAATCAATATTATGAGTTTTTAATACATAATATAATCTTCTAATATATGAAAACTAGCTGTTGCCCGCTACTCCAACCGCGAAGAATAGTACCTTACAATAGAGAAAAAATTTAATAAAAATTGGTCGAGCCATTTCGGAGGAGTTCGATAACAAACACCGTGACACGAGATTTTTACAACCTTTACAACGAGAGGTGCATTTATTATTTCTTTAAACATTTATGTCATTCAGTATCGTTTATAGAATACTATAAACTTTTTATTTTACATTATACATCTTGTACTATTTATTATTCTATAAAATATCTGAAATCACGTTGAACTATTAAGGACAACACAAAATGTTGATAATTTAATGAAAAACACCGCGCTTTTCTTGATACCGCGTCACCTGCGTCACGTATAAATTTGTTAAATATGCTTAGATGTCTGTTATCGTATTTTAAGTATCTACAGCTTAACCTTAATTGCTAAAGAATTCTATGATATTTGTTTTACATGACTGTAATTTCTGTAGATAACATTTCATAAAAACCCACTTGACTCAGTTAAAATCTTGTCTTAAAACCTTCAAAAACCCCTAGCATTTTTTCCACATGAGCTTTAGCTAATTGCGGCGGTCCCGTTACGGACAGGTGTGGTTTGGGCGCACGCGTCGCCTGTCGTGCGTGCGCGCAGGGTTGACTGCTTTGTGTTACGTAACTTGTCTATGACGAGAGGAAAAGAAGTGTGTTAAATGTGCTGATGTCAAGTAGTTTTTTACAAGCTTTTATCAATTTGCAATGTTTATTAGTTTAAATATGGAGGTTAAATCTTAGGTAAGTCTTATTTCAACTACTTTTGGTGTTGCCTTGGAATTTGGTATGAAAATGCGAGTACAGTAAGCAAAAGCATGTGTTACAATTTATAAAAAAAAACTCATTTTTAATTATTACTGGTTAATCGAGTACTTAGGTAAGTAGATTTTGAGCTATGGAATTCTTTAGTTTCTTATTTATTCGCTTTGAAAAACCTAACCAAATCAAATTAAGTATTTGCTGTAACTAGAGCTATGTCGAATGATAACATGAAGTTACGATTGACGCGATTTGGTTTGATTTGATTTGATTGTTGCGCTCGAATAATGTATGGATCCTTTTTCACCCTGAATAATAAATTTCTGAAAAACTTTACGTGTTTTTAGTCAAGCTTGCTCTGCCATTTACTGAAATATTCAAGATTGTACCAGCGTTAGTAATAAATATTTTTGTTAAATATTCATCATGTAAGTATCAAAATTGTTTCAAATTTAGTACGGTGTGCAACCCTAGCAAGTATCAAGTATACGCACGCTCTCGCTCGCGGCCACGGATTGCTAGTGCTGCCACTAATTGATATTCGGCAAATTTCGCCCTTTAGTTACGATAGAACTACTACTTTATTATTGGTTTGTAGCTTGTCATTATGTTATGGCATAAATAGTATGCCAATTCTTTTATGTGCATCGTTTTATTATAGAAGATGAAATAAACAATCAACTATTTTTGCGTACATGTGTGACATTATGATACTTTGCATACTTAGACACAAGGAAACTGAATTGCTTACCAGGGTGGAACCTTTTCGTTGCAAATATCATACTGACATTCCCTACATCTGCCAAAGAAATCATTGGGAAATTGATTGTGAAGAGGTTCCACCCTGCTGTACCTACCTACATCAAGTAGTAAATACGTAGTGTCGATACTTCTCTCTCTTCTTCTTCGTGTTCTTCATTTCTGAAGTTCGTGCCCGTATTAATGAGCTATTACGGAGACATTGATGTGCTTCCACACCTCTGTCCTTGGCCTGTCTCAGAGCTGCAGAAAAAGTGAGCCCCGTTATCGCCTTAAGAGAAAAAGATGCGATATCATCAAATAAAAATACTGGTAACAATAAAACGAAAACATAGGAGCGTAGCTAAATCCTTCCTCTAATTATTTTTGAAAAAACTATTAGGTATTAATGGTCAAGTTTTCGAGGAGAAAATAAAGGACTACGCAATGCTGTTTTGCTCAATTTTATGTACCTACTAGCTTTTGCCCGCGACTTCGTCCGCGTAGAATTCCAATTTGTGGTAAAGCTTCTTCATCTCTTTCATTGTATAAAACAAAAATCCGGCAACGGCAAGATCCATCATTATTATCATTTCATCATCATCAGTATCAGTTAGTAAATATTATAAATCCCGTTTATTCTCTATCCCGTGGGAATTTCAACAAATTTGTCCTTATTCTATGCAAATTTTCGCTTATTTTTGTCCCGCGGGAATTTTGCATTTTCCCCGAGAAAAAGTAGCCTATGTCCTTAAAGGTGTAGCTTTGTACCGGTAAAAGAAGTTTTAAAATCAGCCCCGTAGTTGAATTCACTTATTTTTTTCCCGTGGGAATTTTGCTTTTTCACGGAGAAAAGTAGTCTATGTAAATAATGGTTGGTGTAGCTTCCTATTGGTGAAAGAAATTTTCAAATCAGCCCTCAAGTGATACTTATTGACTTCTTTCTATCCCACGGGAATTTCGCATTTTACCGAATAAATAGTAGGTAGCCTAGCCTATACCAATGAAGGATAGTGTAGCTTTCTATTGGTAATTTTTTTTAAAATCAGCCCCGAAGTTAAATTTACTATTTTCTATACCGCGGGAGTTTGCATTTATCCGGAAAATAGCATCCTATGTTAATCAAGGACAGTGTATCTTTTCTATTGGTGAAAGACATTTTAAAATGAGCTCCGAAGTTGATTTTTTTTCTATCCCTTGGGAATTTTGCATTTTTGAATTTTTGGACATAGGCCTCCCTCATTTACGCCCAATCATTACGGTTGGAAGCGACTTGCATCCACCCTGAACCTGCGGCCTTCACCAAAACGTCCGTCCATCTTGTTGGTGGACGTCCCACGCTGCGCTTGTAAAAGCAAAAGCTTGGTGAAATGCAAATACTTATATGTACATACATATAATTAGTTATTATCAGAGATCAGATCAGGAAGTGGTTGACAAACGTAGACAAAATGGTTTGCAAAATTTGAAGTTTCGTTTCGTTTACAATGTCGGTAATTCGTGTATATATTCGCAAATATTCGCTAAGTAGGTAATCTAAGAGATTTCCAAGGAATTTTCTAAAGAAAATCTAGGTATAAGGTAAGTTTTTCATTCAAATATCCAAGAACAAATAAAATTGAAATTTCGAATTCTAAACCGATTTAAATATTGTTTTTTTTTGAATATGGAATGATTTGTATGTTTTATAAAGCTGCGTTTTCACTGAGGGCCGATTTTTCAATCAACGCATAAATGTCATCAACTGGTTAAATTATAGAATAAGTTGACTAAATAAGTTGACTGACAGCACTGCGTCAGTTGCACTGTATGCATGACGCTACAATTTAGCCGCTTTAAACGTTATCCGTCAGATAATATTTATTCGATGATTGAAAAATCAGCCCAGTGTCCTGAACAGTTCTGAGCGAGCGAACGTGTTTATTCAGTGATAATCGGCTGGACGCGGGTCGCTCACTCATTCATCCAGTGAAAACGACGTCTGTGGCGAGCGAGCTGTTGCTCTGTGCATTCGCTCGACATTGTACGTGTTCGGTGGGTCTCCAATCTTTGTTTACGATTTTGTTATAAACAACTGTTCTCTTTCCTCGTTGAATGAAAACGGACATTTTCTATTCAAAGTCAAAGTCAAAGTCAAAATTTTTTATTCAATTTAGGCATCGATTGATGCTCCTATGAACGTCGAAGAATCTACCACCGGTTCGGAAAAAACCCTGTTGAGAAGAAACCGGCAAGAAACTCAACAAGGTATATTTTTTTCAATCAGATCTACATTGTTATTAAATTACATACATCTTAAGTATTTAATAAAATTATTATTTTTTAACACAGTAGATACGCTACATTGATGCTATTTTGAGCGAACATCGGCAAAACCGCAATCATATTTGCTCTAAACAAATGTTTGTTCAGAGCACTAAGTGAAAACGCGGCTTAACCAAGATGTCTAGTCCTTACCATTTCAAATTTCGAACTCTACGTTCCTATGAAGCCGTGTCTTCGGATCGAGTATTCAAACATGTGTCAAAATAAAATGTAATTTAAATCAAAAGCACTAAGGAGTAATGATATCAACTTCGAAACAAATCACCCCCAAAATAACTTTCTACTCCTTTTTAACCCCGTCAAGTGATGAATTTCAATAAAATACGAAACACGTCTTCCATCAATTCTGTTAAAGAATGTTTATGCAAAATTTGAAGTAGATTGGACCAAGGAATCACGTTGTCCCATACAAACTTTGCCCCCCCTTTTTACCCCCTTCGGAGTAGAACTACGAAAAATCCTTTCTTATCGGATGCCTACGTCATACAAAGAACACACCCTCCAAGTTTCAGGTCTCTACGATCAGCGGTTTAGGCTGTGCGTTGATCCGTCAGTCAGGACAAAGGATTTTATATGTATAGATTAACGGTTCGAGCTGCAGTTGTCCTTTTCTTGCTGTACCTGAAGGGTTGCAGCGAGACAGCGACATTTAAAATTTAATCTTAATTTGATCCGACCATCTGGTTGTCGACCGTCCTCTTGGTCGATACGTATAAAATGAAAATATTACGTCAGTTAGTAACTATAAGCTATGACCAACAATATTGAAACCCTGCACCGAATACAATAATAACGGAAAAAAATTTCAAGAGACTGTGTGTCGATAGACAAGTTTTTGTTAAGATTTTTTTTTTTTATGTGTAGGTACGCTTTTCTGCTGCTTGTACTTTTTGTGCATTTTACATGCATTGTCATCCGAAGTATATATTTTTATCAAATTTAAAAATCACTAGAAGTGGGTGAAGTCCACTTATAAGTTTCGAAGACAAGTTTACATAAGAACACATACAAATACCGCAAGTTAAATAAATACTTGTAAGAATAAAAAAATTCTGAGAAATAATGCCACACAAATCCGCAATGTAACTTGTTTTAAACGATATAATTCTTACTAGGTAATTGTTCGGTAACAATAACAGACGTGCCTCGAAGTTTACGCTACCGTATCAAACTTACGGAGACGTAACAAAACAAGAAAAGGGTAAATTCTGATCATTAATCCCCACCATCTGCAACATCTTGACATCTGCCCCTTTAAACCCTTTAAGGGCAAAAAGGTTTCTCGTGAGACGTTGAAAAATGGTTTAAAATTAAAGTTATCCATGTAATCGTGTGGCCGACGCTGATCGTTGCATTTTATGTTTTGCAGACTCATGCCACCAGAGAGGAGGTAGGGGAGATTAATCCAAAACCAACCCAAAAAGGGGGTAAGATTGGGAGTTGATTGTACACGGTTACTCCTCTCTGTAACTTATTGATAGACGTACAATCAAGAAGCGGATGCCTTTAAAATGTATCTTCTGTTAAACCACACACTTATTAAACTTCTAAAAATACGACTGTTTGTTTCCCATAATACCACCACCTTTGTAGATTGAACGATGATTTAATTTCGCCAATTCCGTTATATCCGGCCGAATTCTAAATTTATGAACAGGAAAATTTATTAATAGGTGATTCACGGCCGAAAATAACGCATACCGGTGTACTAGTCCGGTGATCCAGTGACCTTGCCCGAAATACACGACAATTTCTATGATAGTTTACGTAACCAACCAGCTATCGTTGAGTTAAACAGTACCTACCTGGTTTCTAAAGCATCCAGTAAGTAATAGGATGGGGCACGCTGCACAACCGCTTAGACCCTTCCTCCAGAACGGCTTCTATAGGCAACTGGCCGGTACGCGACGAGAATCGCTTGGCGGCCTGGCTCAACTTATAAGGTGGTGACCAGCCACGGCCAAAGCCTACCACTGGAGTTGTATCGCTCGTACAGCACCACCCAGGGGTCACGTGTTGGGTCTCAAGGGTAAATCTACGGACGCGAGCGATTTTAACCTCCAAATCCGTCAATTAAAGATCCCAATTGACGGATTTGGCAATGTTTGGTGTGTGGTCGCAGAATTGTAATTGGTTTAAGTTCATGGACTTTGTCCTTAGATTTTCGTAACACACAGGATACGGTGTTTAAAACGCTTAATTACCATCATCGTCATCATTTCAGTGGTAGGACGTCCACTGCTGGACATAGGACCTCACTGATACTCAATCATTAGTTGAAGGCGGTTTGCGGTCTTTACCAAATCATCTGTCCATCTCGTTGGTGGACGTCCCACGCTGTGCTTGCCAGTCCGTGGTCTCCTTTCGAGAACTTTTCGACTCAATCGGGCATCTGTTCTGCGTGCTATATGGCCTGCCCAAACCCAATATACAAAATACACGACAATATCTGATAGTTTGCGTAACCAACCGGCTAGCGTTTGAATCAAACGGTATATATTATCTTATAAAGAAGGAAAAGGAATCAAAATGACGTATTAATTTGTTGATATACAACTCGCCCACCGATAAAATATACGACAATGTCAGTGATAATCTGTGTTATGAAGCATACCTATCTAACAGTGCATTTTTTTGGGCGCCAACAAAGTCACCAATAACGCCTCCGACTAGAACTCGCCGAAAGAAGAATTACACTGCACGTAAAAATCCGCAATAGTAAGTGTAACCAACTACCTAGCGTTGAGTATCCTAAATTTTTATTTTAAGAGACTACAAATGTGGCAAAAAAAGTCTCCAATTCACTTTTTGACAATAACCCTCCCCCCTTTCAAATATCGCGTGATTAATGATTAGCCCCTTAATATACCTAGACTATTTTAATCTGATGGAAAAAGAAAAATACTTGCAGGGCACAAACGAAGCTAGTTTTTATAATTACGTATGCACTATCTAATTTTACATCGGCTATAAATGCAAACGTGCACTTTCTTTTTTTGCTACCCCATGCAAAAGACTGCTGCTAACATCTATTTCTGTACCAATTTATAATTTCCTTACATTTTAAGATAAGCAGCCGAAACCCAGATCCTTAAGTTTACTGTCCACCTGCCTTTTGCATTAGTGTTTTTGTGGGCAAGGTGTTTTCGACCTTTACATTTGGATTTTGAACATCAACAATCAACTTGCTCCCGGTTTTTAATTAAACACCATCATGTTTTTATTTTTGACAGGGCTTTTACTAAGCGAAAGAAATCGAGGCTCCAGATTTTGGGAAGGATTGTTGTGTTTAATTTTTGTAGTGGTAGAGCCATGTTGTAGCTAGCCGCTGCATCACGAATAAGCCGGCTCGTCCGGGGCAGTACCACCCCCTCACAGAACACCGGCGTGAAGCAGCAGTACTCCTGGTGCGTTTCGTACGGTCAGTGAGAGCGCCGGGGGCCCAATACCTCTCCCTCTCCCCCTTCCCTATTACCTCTCCTTTTTAAAGGCCGGCAACAGATCAGTGACTCTTTGAGTTGTTGATATTTAAGGGTGGCGGTGATCATTTCCCATCAGATGACCCGCTTGTTCGTTTGCCTCCGCTTGTTTGAAAAATTGTTAATATCTTTACTAATCTTATTATAAATGTGAAAGTAACACTGTTTATTTGCCTTTTATCTCTTCACACTAAACCGCTGAACCGATTTAAATGAAACTTGGTTTAGAGATAGTTGGAGACCCTGGTAAGAACTATAGGGATAGATTTTATCTCTGAAAATTGTATATTTCCAGTGGGATAGCAATAAACAAATTCTTCGCAGACGGAGTCGCGAACAACAGCTAGTACAATTTATAAAACAACAAGCACAATTTATTAACCAATGTGATCAAGAGACTGGTTTTTTTTAAAACACAATCTCTGCAGATGTGCTGCAGCTACAGTCTAGCCGCATGAATCTGATCTTGTTAAATAATTTGAAAAATAAAATAAGAAATAGTTTCATAACAACCGTCTAAGAAAGTCAGAAATATGAATCAACCATGCGAGGCACGTGCTCCAGTATAGGTATCGGTAGAAAATGACTACTCAAACCTTTAGCTTTAATCGATATTCTAATAATAGAATATAAGAAACAGTTAATCACTTTTTACCCTAACGTCTTACCTTTTGCAGTTGTTTATTAGTAATAGATAGGAACAAACAAAGTTGCAACTGCAGAAATTTACGGTATGCATACTTACATATTAATGCGTTTTAAATGCCTACAGCGCTAGCACGCCTTTGCCTTAAGAAAAAAAAGCACTTGACATTTACTTATCTGTATTTTAAAAACAAAACAAACATCCGTTCGATTCCCCGCCAAAATCGAAAGTGTAATTGCCCGATTGAATTTCAAAATACGAACGCTGTCAAGGTTTAAATGGAACGATCAATTTAAAAACTTTCCCGCCTTTTGTAAGTGCAGTGAACTTCAATCCATTGATTTTTTAATGGCCAGTAATAAGTTTATTAATGTACCGAGGAAGATGTTTTGTCTATGGTTATTGATTACGCTCGTTTTCGCGCCACGCCGTCGCCACGTGGTAGGTATCTTTTGCTTTTTAGAAATGTAATAATTTATATTAAGTACCTATTGTAAATCCATGCTGCATTGTAGGTACTGCGGCTTTCTTTTCTGCGCTTTAATTTACGCATTAAAAGTCCGAATTTGCTAAAGTAAATACCTAATTGTCTAACTATAATACATGAATTGCTGGTAGTACTTATACCTCAAACAAAAATAAAACTAAGTACATTTATGCTAACAACAAATGGAAATTCTTTAATAATTGCACCCTTATCTGCATCTAATCTAAGTATCAATACTAATAAAATAAAGACGTAAAGTTTGTATGTGAGGTGTAAACATAAGAATTACGTCGCCTATTCTAAAATTATTTATCTCTGGTTAACATAAGCTATTTGGTATGCAAGAAAAGTGCAAAGATTCAACAGGACGCACACAAAATTATCCTATGATTTTTTCGTTTCTAATTCATATACAAAATATCACTAGATGTAGAGTAGCGTTAGGTCTGTTTGACATTTGCCTCGTTTCATTCAGTTAAAAACCAATCACGAACGCGACAGAATACCAAACGCTACACCAACGCCATCTAGCGCTACTTTTTCTATAGAATAGTCCAATTTCTTTCAAAATCAATCTTCAAAATTGACACGCGACAAACAAGAGAAACAGTAAATGCCAACAACATTTTTGACGCCCAAATCGTTAATAAGAATTGTTTCGCGTACTTGCAATATGGCCGTCGAGCAGGTGATCTCGCAGCTGCGCACGCGGCCAAGGTTGCCCCCCCCCCTTGTTTACTTGCCCCTTGATAAGTGTTAGTGATGTTCTTATTAGCAACATGAGGGTCAATTTAGGGTTCCCCGAACGATCCAAGCTATTGCTCACATCCTCCTCCATCTCTCCTTCGGACTTTCAAATAAATTTTTGGGGAGCCCCTTTTTTCCCATAATCTTTTTTATCCGAATTTTGAAAGTCAGAAATCGATGTCCATAATATTCTTGCTCATAAATATCGATGGTCATAATTTTTTTAAAGCATATCGCTTAATAGTTCTAACTGCAATGATCCATAATCCTATTGATCATAACTTTAAAAAGTCATAATATTGATATCAATAAAATTTAACGGAATATCGTTGATTATTCAGAAACATTGTAAGGCATATATCTTAAAGTAATAATTGTTTTCAGTCATAATTTTGCATTAGGTACCTAAAATGCACTAAGCATATACATCGAAATCTATAACATCTAAAGGAATATCGATAATTATTCAGAAACATTGTAAGGCATATCGCTGGCAGCGAGCGAGCCAGAACTTTCAGGGCAGAAGCGACTCGGACAGGTTAGGTTCAGAAGGCTAAGGCGGGAGCGAAGCGTAGCGTAGCTCCCGCCTTAGCCTTCGATGTTAGGTATTTTTTTTATGACAGCACAGAAAAGGATTATTACCTTTAATATTATGAAATGTCATACAACCATGACACTGAATGTTATTACAAAGTAATATTATGCCTAAAAATAATTATGACCTGCGAAAAAAGACCATGCAATAATTATTATGAGTGACATTATTACCTTTAACATTATGAACAGTGATGCATTCATGACACTGAATGATATGACTTTACTTATTGTTCCTTACAATAATTATGACTTAAGAAAATCGTAACTCCAATTTATGTTGTTTAATATTATGACTTCCGATAATATGACGAAGAAAAATTATGACAGAAAACGTTATGAGTTTGAAAATTCGGAACAAAAATTTTATGGGAGTCATTATAGACCCAAATTTTTGCGATAGAGTCAGACCAAGATAAGTCTGCAACGATTTTGATAGCAGACGCAGTGCAAGTGTTATATTAAACGTCAAACATCTATGAAATTATGACGGATAAATAACACATGCACTGCGTAGTGCTATCAAAATCGTTGCAGACTTATTTTGGTCTGACTCTAATAATGGCCACAATGATCGGCGCATAGAGTTGTAAAAAATAGCTTTTTTTCTATGGTGAGTAACAATAATAAAAAAAAACATGAAATATTATTTCCAAAGTTGTTTTTTCTTTCAAGACGACGGAAATAAACTTCACACTAAAAATATTTCATGTAAAATGTTGCCAAGACGAGATCATGTTTCTTGCACTGTTAAAAAGTTATCAGATGTCATGTAGAGTCAAGCTTCAAACTCTACAAGCCCTATCTTCACAAATTCTACACCTAAGCACACATTTACACTAGAAGAAATGAAGAATAACGTAATTATCACGTAAGTTGCATTACATTACGAGGCCGTGAATCGAACGAGTTGGAAGTTGTCGTTTGTGCGCGGAAATGGACTGCAACTTTCTTCCTAGTGTAAGTGCGCGCTTAGTCAAAATAAGGCTTGGTCGTTTCGCTACCGTCACATGGGCGTAAGAAAATTTTATTCATATATTTTTACCTCATTTATTTTCTGTTATACAATAGTTCATGTAAAAAAAAACGGCCAAGCCACATATTTTGACTAAGATGTGGAATGTCAATGGATGTCAAGTTTTTTGTTTTTTTTTTCAAAAATGTGAAAAAACATTTTTTTTTCAATTGATTCTGCTAATGTCGAGATTGGATGAGATGCTGCCAGGTGACTTCTGGTCAAGTACGGTAGAGCTATCCGTGTTCGGTTCCTTCCGTCTTTTCAAAATTATAACCTACTTAATAGTGCTTCATATTGATAAGTAGGTATGGTCTGCTTTAGAAGTAGCTGAATACTTTAGTACATACTTTCTCACTTTCACTAACGTGACATATTTCAAACTTCACAGTATAAATAGTTAATGCGACAAAGTACTATAGTGTTCAGCGACTTCTGAGGCTGACTGTACCTACTTGAAATTTTCACAGAGCGTATATCACTGGCCGCTATAACAACAATAAATTTTAATGTTAACTTGAGTTCCACATAATATATTACATAAGAAACTTGTTTATTCAACATTTTTTGCTAGATTTTTGTAATGTCAATTGTATGGTTGCAAAGAACCCTTCATGTGAGATTCGAATCGTACTTGGCTATGTTTTTCTACGAATGACCAAGGTACTTATATCTAATTCTAAAATTTATCAAGACTTAAAGACGGTTAATTGATCGATTCAGGCGTTAATTTACGGAGGATCATATCAAATTACCATGGACTGTTGCCCGCGACGCAGTCTCCGAATAATTCGTTTATCGCTATCCCGCAGGAACTTTGCAAAGAATGATGGGCAAAAATGTATGGAACCCAGCCCAATCACCAATAGAATTATAACGTATGTAGGCTTATTATTGATACCACTGTTTGCTGTCTACATAAGTTCCGAATAAAACAGTCTATCTACTTTTGTTTCTCCATACTTACAAACTTTGGACCCCCGTTTAATACCCTTAGGGGGCGAATTTTGGAAAATCCTTTCTTACCAGCCGCCTGTCAAATTTCAGCGCAATAAATTCAGTGGTTTGAGGCTGTGCGTTGATAGATCAGTCAGTCAGTAACGGTTGCCTATTCTATATTCAGGTATTTCTCACCTCACCTCACCATTTTGAAATTAAATGTTACTACAGTAACGGCCAATAAACGAAGACTGTAACTAAATTATCCGGCCATAGTTGCAGTCACAATACGAGGTCTTTTTATGTGTGTGTGACGAGACAACTTGTGTGCAAGAGCAGTAATGTTCGCTGTGGTACTAGCGGTTTGTGTTACAACCTAAGGCGCGAGCCACTCAGAAGAGACGTGGTACGAGGGCAAGGATGATATAGACTGGATTGGCAGTCGCCATAGTACGGATCGGCCGCGGTTTTTGCAGTTCGATTATTAAATCTAGATGGCGCTGAAATATAGCCAGAGGCTTTGAAGGCAAAACAATGAGACTACAGATGTTTCATATTACTAAGAATGTATTATTTTTCAAAAATATTGCATAATAATACATTTGCAGTGATATGAAATATCTGTAGTCTTATTGTTTTACTAAATGTATAGTAGCATCGCGATCCAAAGCAGACAGAAGAGACGGGGCTGAGACTCGGCCTGCGAACAAACGACGTGAACTGCGACGCGCCCCTGTCCCACGGCTCTTCTCTGTGGCTTGTGCCTAATGCGGCACAGAGACACAATAATTATGCTTCCTACTAAATACTATGAAAAATAAACGACCGTACACTTTGGTGTAATTTAATCACCGTCTACAAGCCGTAGTGTCATATCACAAGGGTTATAATTTACGTCTCACGACGTACTGTCCGTGTATATATTAAAAAGAAACTATCGTTGTATGTTGACGTTGTCTGCCTGAAAGCTGTCAGATTGTGACGTTTAAGGCTGATGTCGGTTTTTACAATTTAGTAGCGAATGACTGCTAGGCGGCGCCACTGTTCTATGTAAATGTCGACACTTGCTTGTCGCGGCTTCATGATCCGTAATTATTATGACAATTTTATGTCGGTGCAGTTATTAACTATTTTAATTAATTTAAGGCAGACAGTAGTTATGTGTACGACAACACGATTGGTTAAGTGTACATACAGGAGGCAGTAATTATAATTTGTATGAATGAATAAAGGTCAATTTACATCTAGACAGGGCGAAATAAGGCGCGGTACTTACATATTATCATTGAGAGGATTCGGTAACTAGTATAATTGTCAGTCTAGGGCATAATTATCATACTAATTATAGTACAATGATGTGTGCGAAGTTACGAAGTTCCCACTCCGCACTGGGCTCGCGAGAGAGCTACAGCTACGCCTCTCATTCTGACATAGGCGACATAGCCCATATACGACACGGGTTAGGAGACCACAACACGAAATATACTGTACTAGCGACCCGCCCCGGCTTCGGACGGGCGCAATTATGCATGTTTTATACACACAAACCTTCCTCTTGATTCACTCTATCTATTAAAAAAACCGCATCAAAATCCGTTGCGTAGTTTTAAAGACAGCATACATAGGGACAGACAGCGGGAAGCGACTTTGTTTTATACTATGTATTGAGTTTCTATATATTTTGATGTTAGTAACGACAATAAGTTTTGCTTAAAGAACTCACGGCCGTTGGAGCCAATGTTTTCTTGGCAAAATGCTGCGTGGGTACGCCCCTTACAAAGTGGAGCGTTGACTTGGTAAGGGTCGCAGGAGTCCGATGGACCGGTTATTGTGGCGTTCTTTGGATGTTTTTCGGCTGACGATGATGATGATGAAGGATAGTAAGGAATAAAACTTAAGTCATGGTGCAGTACTTGGAGAGCGGAGATTCCTCGAGCATCAAGCCGCGCGCGCCGCGTGACCGCGCTGACTTGCGAGCTCGACGGTCAAAAAAATAAAATAAAAAGTAAGTAAAAAACTTAAAATCACATACATACATTATTTGCATATTTTTTGTAATTGGTTGACACAGACGTTACACAACGGAGTTATATATTAATGAACTATAAAACAATTACTTCTACATTGCTAGTCCGCCCACCACGTATTTTGTTCATTTTCTAATGCATAATTATATACATAAGATGACTCAAACTCATCCTTAAGAAGTTTAGAGGAAAGGCAACTTTTGTTTTACCTTTTACTTATAAGTAAATACATGTAACATACATACAAAGAAAATACATATTGTGATATTTTATAACAAACCAGTAGTTCAACAAGATGCTGTTGAGCGAATATAATAGAATAAAGCTATTTAATTCAACGAGGGTTTAATCCAATGATTAAACAAACACATAATTAAAAAACCGCTTAAAAGACACCTTATTCTTACTTACTAATAAAAATAACACAGTATACCTAGTACACTAAATTTCTAGCAGTAAACGTGGCTAATGAAATCTCAACTTTCTAGAAATAAGCATCATAATCTCGTTTCTAAATAGTTAATATAAACGAGATTATAATTAAATTATAATTAATGTAAAAAAATTCTTAAATACTTCGTAAAAAAGCAAGAAAACTTTTGTCAATAAAGATTTTTTTTTAACAAAAAACTTATTTTTATTACTTTGGATACGTAAGCTGATTATGGTATTTAATATTATTGATTTTCGTTTATCAACTTTCTGATTGTTCCCGCCACTTATTTACTTCAGATTACTCTATATCTAAATAGTTGTCAGTAACAGACTGCTTTTAAGCGATAATGCCGTATATTGTCTACCTTGCCTTTGTGTTTGTTGTGTAGGCACTGATTTGTTGTGATCACTAAAGAACATTTGTTCTGTATTGTGTGTTATTGTTTTACTTTTAATGCATTATGATCTGATGGTCCCAAAGGAAGATCAGCGTCGGTTGCAAGACTGGCATATCGCTGATTTGGGACCATTTCGTGATATTCGAACTTTTTATTGTTTTTAATTGTTAATCGCTAATAAATGTTTCTTTCTTTCTTTCTGAAATGTCCGCTCTCCTCGTGAGGCAGCGGCCTCGGCTAAGCGCCGACTTCCTACTCGTTCTGGCGGCTGCCCCCTTTAACGACGTGCCTTATGGGAACTGCCCCCCCCACCCCCCATTCATAAAAGCGTGAGGAAACATTTACACTTCAGACTATGGACTATTTTTGTTAAAAGATCACATTCTCACCTCTATTCGGGTAAATCCCATTTTGTTCCATAAAACTGATATATTTGGTACGATTTTGAACTTTATTACTTCACGGTTTCACAGTTTTATAGGACAAATGGGACCTACCCCTATGCTCTCATATCTACACAAACAAACTTATCAATGTCTGCACATCAATTACATTCATTTTGTGTGTATGTATGCGTTAGCTCGCTAAGTCACGATAGCCCGGTGTTTTGATTGGTCTCCCAAGTAAAGGTTTGGGTTCGAAGTTTCATTACATACAACAGTTTGTTTAGTACAGCAAATATGTGTTTAGGTTAATTTTAGATTTCGGTTCTCTTTACTTTTCATTGCATGTCTACTCTTCATCCTGAGGTTGATGTCTTGTCAATCGTTCAAAGGTTAACGGAAGAGATCTCTTTAATGTACCTATGTTTTTCGCCTTTGTAATATGTTTCTATTGTTTTCTATTAATTTTATGTGTACCTACAGTAGAGTTTTACATACATATAACTAATAACTCGCGCATAACTTGCGTGCTACTGAGGAAGCTACAAACGAAATGGACCTGAAACAATAGATCGTAACATTAATAAGAAATGGTAAGCATAAAATAAAAAATACTCAGTCATTTACTTACTCAGTATTAATTTTAACTATGGCTGTCGCGGTAGTTTCATTAAATTAAATGCACGTATTTCAAGTACAAGTAACTATTATTATTATACATGACTATATGGAAATATGACAATATCCAATTTAGTCCAGCTAATGTAACAAATATTCGCAACACGAAAACACTCACAAACTTTTGCATTTATAATATTGGTAGGATCTAAACCTAGTCCTTACCTGAGTATTAGACTTTAAAGCAAGACAATGGAAAATGGATTTTATCACCCAAGACTTCTGTGGCCAGCGTATATGATGACTGCACGCGTTTTATTGTTTCTGTAATTGAAATACTACAGTTGCAAAGTAAGTAAATACCTACCTAAACATTTTTCGGACCAACTTTATTTTATGACACCTTACATACCGCGTTTTAAATTTCATTCAAAGCCTTTAAATTTTTGATTTAAACGGTAGCTGCGCACAGTACGCATATGTTAATACCTACAAAGCTGTAGTAATAGTTATGTTACATTTATATTATATTATTACCACCTAGCTGTTGCCCCCGACTCCGTCCGCGAAGAATAGGGGTATAAAAAAATAGCCTACGACCTATTCTCAGGCCCACCGAATATAGACAAAAAGATTTGATAAAAATCAGTCAAGCCGTTTCGGAGGAGTTGAGAAGACTAGCTGTTGCCCGCGACTCCGTTTGCGAATAAAGGGGTATTAAAAATAGCCTACGAACGACCTATTTCTCAGACCTATCAAATACAGACAAAAAAGTTTCAAGTGATATGAGATTCTGCTCCTACTAGATACTTAACTTAATATAATAAATGAAAAATTTTCTGAAGGTGTTTAGATGAAACTTGGCGTACTTAATATCTCAGTAATGTGTTAGGTACTTTTTATTGATAATGGGAAACAAACACAATCCTGGGAAAATATTTCAACTTTAAACATGAATAGGTGCTGTCCAAAAATGGTAGGTAGGTATAGTAGGTAAGAGACTTTCAAGATGACGATAGCTAGCCATACATATGGCAGCTTAGCTGATGGCTTTGTCTGAAATTAATAGACGGCTTTGTGCGAGCGAACATTGTGCTTTAAAAATGTTACCATAAGGCAAGCCAAACAGAAGAGACGTGGGACAGGGGCACGTCACAGTCGCGGCGCCCCTTGAATCAGTTTTCATACTAAATGTATAGAAGCGTCGCGATCCAAAGCAGACAGAAGAGACGGGGCGGAGACGCGGCCGGCGAACAAACGACGCGGACTGCGACGCGCCCCCGTCCCACGTCTCTTCTGTATGGCTTGCGCCTAAGATCGTAAGTAAATGTCGTTTTACGCGAAGGTATTTCCATCAAGAGCAGAGCCGCGGGTTATAGCTAGTTGTATCTAATAAAGGTAAACCAAACTATATGTTAACCTGGCAATTATAACATTACGAATGTGATTACCAAAGTGATTGGCAATCACGGCGAGCTGTTAGAATCAGCCCGGTGTGAACCGAATTATAATGTCATGATGTAATGTCGAGAAGAGGAGTGATTCACAAAAAAGTCAATTTAGATTTCTGAAATTATCGATTTTATAATTGACCTATTATTGTAAATCCTGGCATTTTATAACCGACGTTGTGCTACAAACTAAGCCGAGTATTGCCAATATATTTCAACTTATTTAAAGTTCTCATTTTACTAAATAAAATTGTACCTACTCCAAATATAGTATGGTAGGGTTGTCCCTACATAATGTATGACATAGTAATTACAGGTTTAAAGCAAATTTACACGTTTTAAAAAATAAATATTAGCTCTTGTTTTTAATTATGTTATGTACAACACATATTTGTGATATCGTCACTGTTTATTAAAAATCCCAAACTACATTTTACATAATATCCGCAACTTATTCCGAGTGATAGAAAAAATCTTAGATTTCGTTGAACAATACGTTGAACTGTTGATAAATAAATAAATAAATAATGGAAGTGGTTCATCATTTCATCAAATTGGAACGTAGGAGTAATGACTTATGATAGTTGCGATAGTTGGCACCACTATAGGGTATGCAAGCGATCAAAATTTTCAGGTGGGCCGGTCTTGATCCCCGTGGTGCAGTTGGTAGTACACGTGGCTTTGAACAAATCTGAGTGGTACAAAATGTCATTATTTTTATGTCTGATATCATACTGTGTCTGTTGATAACTCAAGATACAGTCGTTAATTAAGTCTTAACATTTACGAGAAAGATTAACTGTACAAGATTTAACCTAGGACCTAGGTACTCCTCGTATTCATAAACTTGGTCATAAAAGTTACGCAGCTGGTATAGAAATTCCATATGTGTTTATGACGCTAGCTTTTGCATGCGATGTTTTATAGTAGGTATAGCTTTATTTATTTTTAGTATATCAACAATTTACAGAACACTGTGAAAAGTTATGGTTAGGTCGTAAAGTATTTTTCACCCCCTACCTCAATTAAGTTCGTTTTCTTTGATAATTTTTATGACAGAACAACGTTTGCCGGGCCAGCTAGTAAAATTAAGGTGGAACGGCACGCTCTAGGCGCGAAATTCAAAATTTTTACAGGTTTTAATTTATTGTGGGTAAACGCTGTAACTGTTTAACTTCATATGGTCCTTGCGCTTGTTAAACAGTGTTCTTTATATTATTATGTAAAGCTTTTTAAGAATAAATAAAATAAAAATAATAAAAAAATAAAATAAAAAAGAATAAAACTGTTAGCTTGATATAAAAGTTGTCAAACATAGAAATTCGGACTTTCGACGTTTTGACAACTTTTATTTCATATTAATAGTTTTATTCTTCAAAAACTTTACACAATAATATAAAGAACACTGTTTTACAAGCGCAAGTACCATATGAAGTTAAACAGTTACACCGTTTACCCACAATAAATTAAAAACTGTAAAAAATTTTAATTTCGCGCCTAGAGCGTACGCTTCCACCTTAATAGAAATTGATCATTATTTTTTTACAGTAGGTACCTTAATTATAAAATGCTCGGTATGTGTTAAAACTGCCGTGAGATAGGTGTAAAAATAAAATAAAGAAATGTACAACTCGTTCCATTTCAAATTTGTCAGTATTACGAAATCATAAACGGAGTACAAATAAACTTTCATATTTGCGGTACAGAAATTACGTCCTAGTATAAAGACATAAACCATCTCTGTGGCCCAAGAGGTTAATAAAGAAAACGTGAACAGATTTATAACATCAATTAAAGCTTAAATAGCACATAAATTTTAAATTATTATAATTCCATGCAGGAAACTAAACTTTTGCGTTTAAATTAGCACACAATATTTAATAATTTATTAAACTTATAACTATCGCTTTTTCGGACTTAATCAGGGACGCTACTTGCGTAGACACACTAGCTCCGTCCCACGTCCTTGGAACAGCTAATCAAGCTGGTGCAGCAGCAGAAGCGGCGGAGAAACTTAAGGTAAACAAATAGAAAGGTCTTGGCTCTGAGAACAACTTTGTTCCATTCGGGGTCGAGACCTTAGGTCCGAGGGGCCCCAACGCTAAAAATCTTTACAAAGACCTTTCTAAACGGCTTTGTGATGCCACAGGAGACCGCAGAGCTGGCAGCTTCCTCGCATAACGTATCAGCATTGCTGTACAGCGAGGTAATGCTGCCAGTATCTTTGGGTCCTATTAACTTTTTATTAATTTAACCTAGTTGTAGTTTTGTTAGTTTTATTTTATTTTTAAATGGATATATTTATCTCGAACTATAACCTCGAACTATGGGCTCGTGTCGATGGCAGCTGCAATGCATTCTAATCGTCATAAAAGTCAAAGAAATAGTTCGTGATTAAGTCCCGCGAAATATTAGTTATTATTGAGAATAGCGAAAGTTTAAAGCGTTATATTATCAATCTTTTTAAACACTTTCGCGGCCATCAGTCCTAGTTCAACCTCGCTCACAAAATGGATAAAAAGATGGAACAATTAGATAGTGTCAGGCTAGCATTGTGGATGCACTTTTGTGTGTTAACACCTTTATTTTGGACAAAAGCTGTTCTGACGGGCAGATGTGCGTGATGTCTGTGTTTGTTCTGATAAGGATAAGATTGCTGATCACCAACATGTGTTAGGTTTGTATACATACAACATAGTCACGTAGGGTCTATTTAGGGTCTAGTTTCAAATCTAATTGATTGTCAGTAAAATACAAGGCGTCTTGAAATTAATTCGGAATGTTTCAGCAGGTAAGAAAGCTATGATAGCCACTAGACTTGACTACAGCCTGACTCTCTGCATACGAGTATTTGTATGAAAAATATGAATGTTCGTATTATTTTTTTATCATTATTGTATGAAATTCAGCCAAATAATGGGTACCGCTCGACGGACACCAACAACCAGGGCCCAATTGCATAACAAAGTACAACTAATATTACAAGCGGAACTCTCGCTTCAGTTATATTAACTAGAAAGGGAGTTCCGCTTGTAATATAAGTTGTACTTTGTTATGCAATTGGGCCCTGGGCGCGGAACTGAGGGAGTGGCCAAGTATAGCTCTGATTAGGGAGATGTGGAAGTCAAGAGGAGAGGCCTTTGCTCAGCAGTGGGACATAATAATAAAAAAATAATAAAAAAAAAAATATCACGGGACACCAATTGACCTAGTCCCAAAGTAAGCTAAGCAAAGCTTGTGTTATGGGTACTAGGCAACCTGTAAACATACTTATATAGATAGGTACATACTTAAATACATATTAAAAACCCAAGACCTGAGAACAAACATTCGTATTTTTGATACAAATATCTGCCCCGACACGGGAAACGAACCCGGGACCTCAAGCTTCGTAGTCAGGTTCTCTAACCACTAGGCCATCTGGTCGTATATTAAAGGCTAAGCTTATTATTACTTAGCCGCTAAATATTTGAAAGAAAATAGTAAAACTGAATGATATTCAATACCCTAAAAATTACAGACATAGGGTTACTTTTCTTGATCTCATCAAGATCAATCAGTATGTAGATATTAGAAAAAAATCATGTATTTCTTGGAATAGGTAGAAGCTTGCATTTAGATAGATCTCGTATCCTCTTGTTTGCACTTCATTGGTGGGCAAAATGAGAATGGGCTTCCTAGTGAGAGAAAACTTTTATTGTAGTTTTCACTAAACTTTTACTTCAAACTTTTCTTATAGAAGGCAAATGCTATTAAGCCATCTTTCACGCAAGTAATGTCTGCGTCAACAAACGAAAACACACATCAACAGTATCGTAAACATAACACACATCCAAAACAAAAAAGCAGCAAGTCAACATCCAAAAGCGCTCAAAACTTGAATCTAAATTGACCCCCATAAAGTTTAAAACGAAATATGGTTGACTGACTTACTTCTTTACGCTTTTAAATGTGCGATTGAATCCTTCAGCAGCGCACGCGCCGTTCGCACGAAAACGGTGACGTCACCAGTGACGCCAGAGCCGCCATATTGCCCGGCCATGTTTAGTAAACAACTGAAACAATTGCCGGCGCACAAACGGCGGGAGAATGTCGTGACGTATGTTTTTATTGTTATTTAGTGATGGAATCTCTCGTGGAACTGACCAGCGGGTTCCGTAATTCCGATGATCAGTCCTGTTGACAACACGTGCTGAAGAAGTTATCTACTATTAGGGTCCACCCCAAAGCCGCCGTTCTTACACCACCTGGTCAAATTCATTCCTTGCTTTCTTTCCATTGTAAAAGGTTGCCTGGACTGGAAGAGATTGCTTCGAACTATTACTTACCTTAAACATTTTATATTTTTTTCCCTTTAATAAGTTCTTGTTTTTCTGAATTATTTTCTATGTGGTGTACAGTCGAGTCAACTGAATCGCGTACCAGGGTGGAACCCCTTCACAGTCAATTTCCCGATAATTTCTTTGGCAGATGTAAAGAACGTCAACATGACATTTGCAACAAAAATCAAGTCATCGTATTGTATTCTCGCTGCGTCCGATAGATTTTTTTTTATGAAATAGGCTGTAAAACGAGTGAACGGATTGCCTCAAGGAATCAACACCTCCACGCGTGGATACGCGCAACAGCAGAGGATCGAGGGATTGGATTTAAGTTTTGCAGTTTGGCGTAATCTTTCTGCACTAATGTAGGTAAATGTTAATAGCCCGTGAGCCAGCAACAGATTTTCATGACCAGGTTCTTCTCAGCTGAAATACTTAAATGAATAAGAAAAGAGCCTTAGAGGGCTTTAATAGTTAGAATAGTATACTAAACTTATATTCCTATGGGATCGGGATGAAATTCCGTAATCTCTACACATGGCTTTATAAACATGAAATTTGGCGCGGGTGTTGTTTTTGCAACGGTTATGAACAGCACGATGTCAGTTTTGGGAACTGTCATAAAAAAGGTAAAGCACTTAGTTGATCGACTATATCTACTACACTTACACGTACTAATTTATGTCATAAATCTGTCTAAACACATGGTTATTAATAATGAAGATTATCATAAAATAAAATGTGAGCAAAAATTAACCAAAAGATTAAAACAAACATCAAAAATCACGATAGTTTTAATAGCTTCAGATCCAAATCTTAAATTATAAATTGTCATAACATTGAAAGAGGGGCGTTATATCTTCTAATACCTAATGACATTTTTATTCGTTTTGGCCTGTGTCATGGACAAGTTAGTAATACTGTTTACTGTTGTCGATCGATAGTCAAATAACGATTCTCTATCGCAGTTCTAGAAAGCAATATAATACTATTCAAATAGCAAAATTAAGAACTATCGTTAGTACCCATACCATCGATTGTATTTCACTCCGTCAAACGATACTATCCGTACTATCAACAGTATAATACTCCGCAACAGCCATAACTTGTTGTAGATGAAAACTGTCGATTGTGAAACTATCGATATTGTGGTAATACTAATACTGATAAATAAAATTACTGACCAGAAAAATTACTTAATTATGAAGCAGTCTATCTTAACTTTGGGGGTTGGCATCGTATCTGCAATCCATTTGGCGTTACGAGCGATGATTACCTACCAAGTGACTGAAGTGACCCACTTGCTCGTTTCCCAGTTTGATAAAAAACTGTTGTTTACAATTGAAATAATCTTTTGTTGACTAAGCGGTTGCACGTGGCTTCTGATATCTTTGGCACTGGGACTTTCCCATATTAAATGCTTCGTCTTGATCAGTTTCTGGAAAAAAAAGGTGAAAAAACCAATATGCCACTGTGATTTTTGGAACTGAAATGTAAAAACATGTTTGACACATGTTTAAAAAACTGTAATAGTCATTGACCCAATTCATAGAATTTTGTAGTACATATTTGTATCGCTATTATCCGCACTTCATTAAATTAGCATTGATTTTACATTATTTTTTTATTTAGTTGTTCACTACTTCCATTAAATCCAATCAATCTCAATACTATTTTTTTTTCAGAATCGAGGCGCCACTTTTTCGCCTCTGCTGCTATTATTGCTCAAACATATTTTTTTTATTTTCATAGATTTTCATAGATTACAGTCGCTAATGAAATATAATCCTTTTTGAACCAACATCTCTGCAATAAATCTCTGTAATACTACTGTTTACAATACTTTGATCCATCAAATTCGTCAGAGAGATGGGAAAATAAATATGCGGCATTTTATCCACAATATAGGCGCATCATGGTTCTTGCTTACGTGATATTATACCTATTTAGCAGACCTGAGCACATACCGCACCATCTCTCACCAAATTTGGAACCAAATCATAATCATTTATTTATTCACTTGAGTAGCGGTTACAGAGATGTTCGATAGATACATAAAGTGAATATGTTCAGCGCTCTCACCGGCATTACTACTATGCGAATATAAAGGACAAGCTGCTGCCCGCGACTCCGTCTGCGAAGAATTCGTTTATCGCTATCCCGCGGAAACTATGCAATTTTCCGGGATAAAAAGTATCCTATATGTTAATCCGGATTATAAACTATCTGTGTGCCAAATTTCATCAGAATCCGTCAAACCGTTTTAGCGTGAAAGAGTAACAAATATCCATCCATCCATAATTACAAACATTCGCGTTTATGAATTCATCTGTTCTTCTCAACGCTCTTTTAGGTGGCGCAGTTTAACCCACTCGTGCGCATCTCAGGCGATTAGATCAGAGCATTTAATTCTAGTTTTTGCCATCTGTCACTGGGGCCTGTAATTAGCGCGCATGCGTCTAGACCGCGTGGCAAAGGCGTATGTAGGTCGCGGCAAACGATCTTATTGTGAAGGAGACAACGGACGATTTGTTTTTTTATTGTTGTCGGTTATTCAGCCAGTCGTGACCTACGCGTGTGAAACCTGGACCCAAAAGGACGAACGGTACTGGCTGAAAACTAAGCTAAAATCAAACTGAAACCTTAATAAAAAACTCAATAGGAAATTACATAAAAATAAATTTAAAATCATTCGCGGACCATATTTTGGCTTCTGCGGACCACTGGTGGTCCACGGACCACTGGTTGGGAACCACTGGTAGATGAAGATCTAAGGCGCAAAAGCAAGAAAATATCTTGAAAAAGGGGCCAGGGATATAGTAAAATGAAAAAAGAACGTTAAGACGCACCCACATAGACCCCCATAGGGACCCACATAGGGTTGTAGTGCCGCAGGAGAGTTTGTTGTTGGGAAGCCAATGAAGCCATCATGGTTGCGGAAATGACTAATAGAGATCGGTGGAGAAGAATAGTGAAAGCAGAAACTGCAGTTATGGGCGATTTCCAATGGCCACGGCCGTCTGTCAAGCTGGAGTGAACGACTAACAAATGGAACCAGGAAAATATTCAGTTTTTACCGTTATGGCTTTAATGTTCTCGAATGGAGACTACGGACTGGCAAGAGCAGCGTGGGACGTCCAACAACGAGATGTGTGGATGATTTGGTAAAGGTCGCAGTCGCTTCCAACCGTAATGATTGGGTATCGATGGGGGTACGTCCAGCAGTGGATATTCGACGACTGAAATGATGATGCTATTGCAAAGAAGTTGTACCACGTATTGAAATATTTTTAAGCACTTACCTGTGATGGTGACTACTGACCATCAATTACGGTAAACATTTCCATTCACTAAACATACTAGTAAGACCGCAAACCAGACTTAAAGCTGACCGGAACGACACGACCTCACATTTCTAATACATTGCTTGTCAACCAACGAACTGATGTACGATACGCGTGTTGACTATTCAATGATCAGGGAAATCATTTAGCCGGTCGCTAGTAGTCTTGCCTAGGCCCTAAGTGATCCCCGACGTTAACGATACAGCAGTAAACGGCGCAAACGCATCTGCCCCGGCCACCTGCCAATTTTGATTTTGTTTTGTTAGCTATTGTTCAAAACAATGTTAAAATAGTTAAGTGCTTTGTAGTCTACGCCGTATGTGAGTAAATATGTATGGCTGACCTACAAAGGGTCAGAAAAATTACCGTCATTTCACTAACTCCGTTACAGCGACAATATGGATGTTGACGCCATTAAAAAATAGTTCGAAAACACGACTCCAGTAAAAAAACGCTTAATTTTAGCCCTGAAAACCAGATTAATTGTCGATTAACTGCAAAATTAGATTTTTTGTTGCCTTAAAACAAATAAGTTGCTATTGCCATTCAAATTCTAAGCGAGAATTGTGTTTTGACAGCTCATAAAAAGTACTTCAGTTGATTGGTGGTGTCAACATCCCTATTTCGGACCCATTTATGAATCGAAAAATCTGGATTATAGTTTATATATGTCATTGCAACGTACTATAACTAGTGTCCGACTAATTACGGGGCTAGGTCTCAGTGCGAAGTTTTTGAAATGATTATGATATGACGGGTGTTTTTCCCGCTCACTTTTGTTGGTCCCTAGCCTACTTTTGCTGTGGCTCTCTTGCCATAACGAAGTAAACATGCAGTCTTCACCAAATTTAACAATGAAAACCCTACATTAACTGTAAATTCGATTTCGGTAGTTACCGATTCAACTCTGCGCTATATCACATTGACGATTTGCAAACGTAGGTATTACCGCCCGGCCACGACTTCGCGCGTTTAGCGGCGCGGCAAGCGTTTTATCAGTTCATTGCGTGTGCCGCCAGGTAATCACTGTACGGTGAGGGTCTCCGCCGCGCAATGAAAACAGAAAACGCTTGCCGCGCCGCCAAACGCGCGAAGTCGTGGCCGGGCGGCAATACTTACGTTCGCAAATCGCCAGTGTGATATGGCTCTAATAGCAAAATAATAGTTATTTCTATCCTTCCGTGTAAACAGTCTGGGTTATTTTAGATTCCCCAGGAAATAACATCAATCTGTTTCACATATAAACTAAACGGACACCGACACATTTGCTTTTTTCTAAACAATCTAGTTTCTCAATTAGCTAATAAATAAATAAATAAAATAAATATTAGGGGACAATCTTACACAAATCGATCTAGTCCCAAACTAAGCAAAGCTTGTACTATGGGTACTAGACGACGATAAACATACTTATATAGATAAATACATACTTAAATACATAGAAAACATCCATAACTCAGGAACAAATATTCGTCCTCATCACACAAATAAATGCCCTTACCGGGATTTGAACCCAGGACCTCTTGCTTCGTAGGCAGGGTCACTACCAACTAGGCTAAAGCGGTCGTTAGCTTTTATAATACTCTTAATAATTAATCGATTTCAGACAAAGAGAGATATTTCATCATCATCATCATTTCAGCCGAAAGACGTCCACTGCTGAACATAGGCTTCCCCCAAGGCTCGCCAAACAGATCGGCCCTGCGCCATCCGCATCCAATGCGTTCCCGCTACCTTCACCAGGTCGTCGCTCCATCTTGTTGGAGGCCTACCTACACTGTGTCTTCCGGTCCGCGGACGCCACTTAAGAACCTTTCGGCCCCATCGGCCGTCAGTTCTACGGGCGATGTGCCCTGCCCACTGCCACTTAAGTCTAGCGATTCTTCGAGCTATGTCCGTGACTTTAGTTCTTGCGCGGATTTCATCATTTCTAATGCGATCCCGCAGAGAAACTCCAAGCATAGCCCTCTCCATCGCCCTCTGAGAGATATTTATTTACACATATTTGATACACAGGATAAAATATATTTGAAAGGAAATGATACAAATAACAACAACAAGATGGAACGACAACCTGGTTTAGGTTGCGGGATCGCGTTGGATGCGGATGGCACGGGACCAATCTGTTTGGCGAGCCTTGCCTATGTTCAGCAGTGGACGTCTTTCGTCTGAAATGATGATACAAATAAAAAAACATCGATTACTTAAAATTGGGCCCACTCAGCATAATTTAAAAACTGAACACCTAAATATACACTTTTGATAAGGAATCTCAACGAATAATCAAATTCTGTGACTACGCTGTAACAACTCGATTCCCACCGAAATTCCTAATTTTATTAAGTGACTGCATCATTGAGGACAGCAAATTCAAGCTTCTCTAACTCCCCAGCTTGCCTGACATCTTTACTCCAGGCTACTGGTGACTACTAATACACATCACACACAAAAACGCAAAGAGAGACATTAAATATTGCCTCAGTTCAATTTTATGTGGATGTATGTCGTGAGCCAACAATGTCGAGCGATATATTACTGATCCGCTTTTCATGGGACGGCCGCGTTGGAAATAATATTGATACGACTTTGTTACCTTAAAATTTGTCTATGACGTATATACTACAGAAATTTATTCTCTAGAATAGAATGACAGTCTTGTTGTTGTCAGTTTTAGTGAATTTCAGTGGCTTTTTTTTATTTCCTAGATTACCGGGAACTTAAATTAGTTATGACTGTTTGACAAAAAAATAGCACTGCTAAAAACGCAATGCTAAATACGTTTATGTTTTTAATTAAATACAATGTCAACGCAATATTTTTGTCAATATGTGACTTGCTGTCGCGTTTCAATGTGTTTAACAACATATTTCAATAAAATTATGAATATACTTAGCTAAGAAGAGTTAAACAATTATTAATTTCCACGGGAACTAAGACGCTCGGTAAAGCTCGCAGGTATTAATTGTTTTGCAATTTTAAAAGTTACCATAAGTTTTTAAATTAGGCGCTTAAACTATTATGTTTTAATTGCATAGAGGATTTTACCTCCGTTCTACACAATGATTACTTTTTACTGATATTGTACAAAATCAGGTTTCTTGTCTTAGACGATCTATTATTAACGACTAGCATATCCACACAAATCTACTGCTCCTGAAAATGAGTCACCACAGTGGAGTTAAAGTTCATCGAACGTTTGTTTGTCCTCTTGTGCCCCATAACTGGTAAACTTGGCTTGTCTTTTGTGATTTAAAATGGTGTTTGTTTGTTTGAGCCCATAATTCCCGAGTTGTATTTAAGATGTTGGTTACTATTAGGTACGATGAGGTATTTAATACGTAG
Source organism: Archips xylosteana (assembly GCA_947563465.1). Classification (NCBI taxonomy): domain Eukaryota; kingdom Metazoa; phylum Arthropoda; class Insecta; order Lepidoptera; family Tortricidae; genus Archips; species Archips xylosteana. The sequence continues at coordinate 12,320,989 of OX387364.1, read as the reverse complement.
TACGTAGAGGTCTAAAACTGGACGTCCTTCCCAAAGCGTCCAAGTAAGATATATGTACCAAACTACACCATACTTGGCCAAAATATCCTAAAATGAAGAATCAGATACTTGCTTTTAAGATACCTATTTTAAGACCATATATAGCCAAACTAACGACTAGACTACTTTGCATTATCGGCCGTTCCCAGAGACTTCAATTACCCTATATTGGTATGCACGAGAAACCTGTCGCCTAATAAAACATGACAACTCTCACTGCCATTTAATACAGGAAAGTCTTGTCTTAAACACAGTTTTAGATACGATTTACTCTAAGAAAAAATTGAAAACAGAACGAATTTAAGATTCGTTAAATGACGTCTTTGCGTGCGGCAGTAATCTTTTAAATAAAGTTTAATTTGTGGCCTGCGACCCACTAAGGACCACTTAAACTCAACGAGAACAATAACTTAACTAAATGACGTTTAACTGGCCACGATAAAGTAATCTAACAGACGGGGAAAGCGCGAACAGTTAAACGTTTAATTGTCATGTTAATCCGTAGCTAATCCTAAACCGATGGCTGTCCGACACTTGGATCTTATTCTGGGATATACTGTTAAACGTCCTTTAATTCTAGCAAGAAAGCGTCTTGCGTGATATTTTGGTAAACAATATACTTACATACTTAGGACTACATATAAATTACTATCATGTATTTTTTTATTACTTCGTATTTAATTGTTTTTTTTGCGTCAGGCCGGAAGTTGAGGAGGTCAAGAGGGGAGGCTTTTGCCCAGCAGTGGGACACTACAACAGGCTAATAATAAAAATAGTATGTTAATCATCATTTTACATTAATTTTTGCCTTGAAACTTGTTAAAATATGATGTTTGTTCAGGACATTTTTTCAGGTTTTTTTTGTGGACATAAAATTAGAGACTCTGAGTCAGAACACTTAAGATTTATTTTAAGTTGGCCATTATCTATAAAAACGGCAAAAATACATTTTGTATGCTCCAAACCCCCCCCCCCCCCCCCTCCCCATATATTAATTTTATTCTGGTTTTTAGTATTTGTTGTTATATCGGCAACCGAAATATGTACATCATCTGTGAAAATTTCAACTATCTAGCTATCACGGTTCATGAGATACAGCCTGGTGACAGACTGACAGACGGACGGACGGACGGACAGCGAGGTCTCGGTAATAGGGTCCCGTTTTTACCCTTTGGGTGCGGAACCCTAAAAATGGGTATGACCCAAACAACTCCGTTTTTTTAGCATTAGAAATAATGTAAACAATCTTGATATGTCTTTTTATTGAAAAGCGCTTTTAAAAAAAAAAACTGGCCAAGAGCGTATCGGACACGCCCAAGATAGGGTTCCGTAGCCATTACGAAAAAATAAAGTAATATTTTTCTAAGGATTTCGTATGTGTACGGAATCTTCCAAGTTTAGATATGTTTTATACCTTAGGCTACTATTTACTCTTAAACTACAAATAATTCCCAAGCAATCTTAGCCGCTATAACTTTCCTTGTAAATTTAATATATTTACTACCATTCTGAATTTTTTCAAATTTTTCCACCCAACAGTTTAGATTTTAGAGGGGGGGGGGGGGGGACGGTCGATTTTAATGAAAATTTTCACTTTAAAGTTGAATATTTCGCAAACAGATCACTGAATAGAAAAATCATGTTAGCAACCCCCTAATGGTTTTAAAATACCTATCCAACGATACCCCGCACTATAGGATTAGTCGAGAAAAAAAAAATCATCCCCACTATACGTCTATGGGAGGTACCCTAAAAAAAAATATTTATAATTTTTTTATTTTAAAGTAAAGTAAAAAGTAAAGTAAAAAAATCTTTATTGCCAAAACCTTAATCAATACAAAGAAAAAATAAAAAAAAAGCAAAATAGGATAAGTAAAACTAAAAACATTACAAAAATTACTAAGTATGCTAAACTTAGGTACTGCTAGGCTAGGCAATGGGTCCCAATCTCAGCGTATGCTAGGCACGACGCCCAGCGCTGGTTTTCAGACTGGTCCCTAGAAGAGGGGCGGTCGCAACTCGCGATTATTTGGTTAAAAATGTAAGGAGAAATAAAAAAAAAAATATATATTATTATTATTACGTATATAAAATATATAAAAAAAAGAAAAAAAGTGCAATGAGTGAGTGTTGTGTTGCGTATTATGTAAGCGTCTGAGTGTATGCATCTGAGTGGGTGTGTGTGCATGTGTGATATCTGTGTCTTGAGTTTGTCGTTATGAGGGAGAGTGAAACCCGCATTGGCTATTCATTAAATGTGTCCTAACTAACCTCTTGTATGCTAGCAGTGACATAGGTTCTCGCAAAGGTGGCGGCAGATCGTTCCATATTTTAGCCGCCGCAAATTTAAAACTCCCTCTAAACTAACTATTTTACCACTTTGTTGGCGTAACTGATATGTATATTCATGCCAAATTACAGCTTTTTAGTACTAACAGTCTCTGAGCTTAGCCGCGGACAGACAGACAGACAGACAGACAGACGGACAGACATGGCGAAACTATAAGGGTTCCTAGTTGACTACGGAACCCTAAAAATAGTAACAATTACTTAGGAAACCAAAAGAATATAAATGACCATATTTCCTTTTTAATTGTTACATATTTGCCGTGATTCATTTATCAAACGTGTTTTTCAATAAAAAAGACACGCCAACATCGCTTACCTTCTTTCTAATGCGAAAAAAAAACGAAATGTACCTAGCTATAGTATAAATCTTTCCAGGTGAATTTTTCGCGTCGAGCCATTACATTAAATTTGAACCTTAATACTATGACGATACCGTTTGTTTTGAAAGATAAGGGCTCGAAGCGAAAAATTCACCTGGGAAGATTTATACTATACGGAGGTAGTTCAACCAAAACATTGGCTTGATACTTTTGCTCTAACATAGCTTAGCCGTCTCTCAGAATAAGCCGCCAATGTCCATATTAAGAGGTCATCAGCTCATCGGGTCGCCGCGGGGTATTCTTCGTGTTTTATTGGTAGAAATTTATTGGTATTGTAACTAATACGAACGTTTGGGAGTCGTTATGTAGTTCTATTATTGCGCTTTGTCTCTTTCTAATTAGAGGAGATGAAAGAGAAACCTTGCTCATTTTGGTAGAATTGTTTTTCTAATTTTGAAAACACTAAGAGATTCTTCATCATCATCATTTCAGCCGAAAGACGTCCACTGCTGAACATAGGCCTTCCTCATGCCTCGCCAAACAGATCGGTCGTGCGCCATCCGCATCCGACGCGGTCCCGCAACCTTAACCAGGTCGTCGCCCCATCTTGTTTGAGGCCTACCGACTCTTGACTTTTCCATGATAAGAAACTCATTAAGGGTGAGGCCGCACGAGCGTAATTTTGTGAGTCATGAGCGGCAGAATTTCGGTTCGCGCCTACAATATGCGGGCCATCACGTGACTCTCACGTGACAAAATGTATGGCGCAACTGCCGCTCACAACTCTAAAAATTACGCTCGTGTGGCCTCACCCTAAATTTTGAACATCTAGATCTTTTAATCGAATGTACTTATTAATATCAAAATACATAACTTCGCATCATAACCTTCCTACAAATAACTTAACCAATTTAAACTCCATTTCTTACTTCATAAACGCGATGCTAAGTGCAATATACAACCGTTCAAAATCTAACGAAAGCTCGTGTTAGAATAGAACTTTATTATTATGAAGTTAAGAGGATACGATGCGCACCATTTCTCCATACAAACGTAATCCCCTGTTTCCTCCCTGGATAATGGCTTTAGAGCCAAATTTTTTTACAGTGTAATCTGTGTCTACCACAGCTATGCCCCTAGGTTTCGTTTTTTTCCATATTTCAATTAACATAAGAAATATGAGCTTTCAAAAACTGAAAAAATTGCCCAATATCAACGTCATTTTCAGACACTCATCAGAAAAGAATCCCTCATATAAACAAAAAAAGGAAAACATAGGGGCATAGCTAAATCTATCCTCTAATTATATTTGAAAAAAATAATTTTATTGGTCCAGTTTTCGAGAAGAAAACAGGGGATTACGAAATGCTGTTTTGATCAATTTTACGCGCCTATTAACGTTCTGAGCTGCAGTTGTCCCGCTCTCGCTGTACTGACACGGAGGGGTTCGGGCGAGACAGCGACATTTCATTAAAATACCTATTTCTCAAAAGTCTCTCAGCCATCGTACCCTCTTAAGAGTGAAATTGACATTTAAAAAACGCATGCCAACCTCATGAGCAACGTGAGAAACAATTCCGTAATAAAAATGTCACAGCGATCCGTTAAGCTAAGCGTTTGAGGAACGCACTAACTTATTTACCAGTACCTCTACCACGAGTTTACATTAGTTTACGTGACCGTACTCGCTAGCGACGGCGTAAATGATTTGTATGGAGAATTGTACTTCCGTAAGTGACCGCTAGAGGCACTGTACAATTTTCCATACAAATAATTTACGCCGTCGCTAGCGAGTACGGTCGCGTAAACTAATGTAAACTATACCACTACCATGAGTTTACAGTGACGGTACTCGATAGCGACTGCGTAAATGATTTGTATGGAGTCTCCATACAAATCATTTACGCAGTCGCTATCGAGTACGGTCATTGTAAACTCATGGTAGTGGTACTAGTGTAAACTCATGGTAGAAGTACACAGTAATATGTGTGGGTTGTTCCTATTGGTCCCTGTAGCTTGTACTACGGGAATTAATTAGGATTGGATCATCCCAGGCTAAATACGTTCCACTGTAAGGCACGGCATCTCAGAGTGAGAGGGCTTGGGCCGTAGTTCCCACGCGGGCTCAGTGCGAATTGGGAACTTCACACACCATTGAATTTCTCAGATGTGGGCAGGTTTGCTTACGATATTTTCCTTCATCGTCTCATGGTAAATTTCAAAAGTAATATGATGATTTCGCACGTAAATTCCGAAAAACTCAGAGGTGTGAGCCCGGGTTCGAACCCACGACCAGCTTGAGAGGCCATAGGTCAAACCACCAGGCTACCACGACTTTATTGGATTATTCATTGGATTGGATTTGCTGACAACTAACAATATCCTTGAATTAAAACGACGAGATTTAATTTTTTGACACCTGAAAATTACTACACGAATCGAAAGAGTTTTGCCTCCTGAACATGGAAAAATATTTATTATAATTTATATCAGCATATTTAAAAAAATACAAGAAATTAAATAAAATGTTTCTGGATTTACCAATACTACCACAGAATGGATATGTTTCCTTTGCATTTTTCACCAGAAAAAAGAGCTGCCATAATCAAACACCGGATTGACGGGGGCAAAAATGTACCAGTGCTAGTGATTCATTCAAAATCGACTAAGTTTATCGACATCGATAAAAACCATTTTTAACCATCATTATCATCATAACTAATGGCTAAATTTGAACGTCGGCATTTTAACTTTAAAAACATTAAATGATTTGGTATCCGGAAAAGAAGTAGAACTGAGTCGTACAGAAGAAATTCATCAACACTATAAATTGTTTGAATTTGCTCCAGTTACTACAGTTGACCTAGAAAGGTCATTAGTTGGCTAAAATGGATATTGTCGCCCAGGCGACGAAGATTGAAGTCTGAAAATGTGGAAAAAATGTTGATCATATATTATGAAAACTACCTATATAAAATATTAAAGGAGTTAATTCCTCAAAACGTTTATTTTAGTGTATGAAAGTTTTCTTCTTAATTCAAATTCTTAAAATTAGACAACTGTTGTGCGTCATTTTTATCGATAACAACTAATAAAATTAGTTTAATGTGTCCTCGCACTATTAAACGTCAGAACAGATTTGCACCCGTCAATCCGGTGTTTGGTCATAATTTTAAATTTGACATTAACATTGAGACTTGACAGATACATAAATGATCTATTTTTATTAATATTAATGCACGAAAAACGTGCTATTGATTTACTTAAATAAGATTTTAAAGAAGCCCTTACTTGTGATCGAAAAGCAAGAAAGAACCAAACCGCCCAAGCAAACCACACACAACGTCAACGTCAGATTTACGTAATCACTTTTTTTATTTAATAGAGACTAGACTAAAGTAATGGATCTATTAATTGTGTGGTACTTTTGGAGTTATGCCCTTTTAGAATGAGCACATCTTAAAAAAATGTAATAAATTAACCCTAGTGAAAATTTAAAACTATCAGCGTCTTTCTCTTTCCAAATAGAATACAGAGAACAAATCAAATTATAGTCTTAGAAATATGAAATCTTGTCAATTACTAAAATAACAAACCTACACAGGTCGCTCACGTATTAGTAAGTAGTCCGTAAGTATGTTAAAACTTATTTAAGTTTAGATTAATTAATGTACGATTGCCATTCCCGACCAGGGCTCATATGAAACTAAATGTATCTAATTAGTTATTAAGAGATGGTTGCAATAAACGACTATGACTATGACTTTGGCTATGACATGTTTCAAAATCCCTTTAACCCGTTTTCATAATTGCGGTTTCGTAGTATGTATGTAAACTCTTTATTGTACAAAAATAAAGAAAATAAAGAAAAAAAAACATTATTGACAACCGTTGAAAAGCATGTACTAAGGCGAACTTATCCCTTTAAGGGATCTCTACCAGTTAACCTTTGAGTGGATGAAAGTAGTTGGTTCCGTATGAGGAATTATTTTTCGCTGTTTCATAATTAACTATCAAATAAGAATTTATTTATGTACTGTTTTCGTAGTCTAGTTTCGTAATTAATTACGAAATAAGATTTTTTTTCTTTGTTCGTAATGAATTGGCTACGAATCAGGAATTATTTTTACGTCGGAGTTAATTACGAAGAAGTTAATTTTATTATTGTTTGATTAAATAATTAATTACATTGGAGTGAAAAATAATACATAAGTATTTCGTAGCCAATTCAGTACGAAAACAGAAAAAAAATCTTAATTCGTAGTTAATTTTATTATTAAACTCGACTACCAAAATAACAAATAAATTCTTATTTGATAACTAATTATGAAACAGTGAAAAATAATTCCTCTTACGTAGCCAATTTCATGCAACATCACGTAATTATTTTAAATAGAGTTCAAACGCAAAAATTATTGCGCCTAAAAAAATTTCATTCCTAATACTAAATATTGAAACGCTGGTACTTGTTCAGTTGAATACTGTATTATAATCAAGCGTTAAAATAAATGGATAAATTTACTTTCATTCTTTCGTTTATTAACTGCATGACTACAAATATTCAACTCAAGCGCTGCTATTTCGCTTTCGCATGACTTGACCTTACTAGGTACTTTTCACCTTTTGTGTGTGTTTGTACGTACATTTGTCTACTTGCATATTTAACGCATTGCAATTACAACTGACGACTTTAATATGGGCTACAATTAAATATTTTATGACAAAATGAAGTGACTGTAAGTAAGAAAATTGATTTGCGAAAAAAATCTACTTATTACCTTTGGCTTGGGCGCTTTGCAGCCACGTTTCAAAAATACGTCAACTCGATGAAGAAAAAGAGAAGTGTCATGGGTAGGTACAAGAAGGAATAAACCTGCATGGGGACTCAGAAGTCTGAAGCAGGAGGGATATACGTAGTTCTTGGTTGTGCTTTAAAGAAAAGCGATGCTCTCGTTACGTTAGTGGTGCGATTCAACACTATTTATACAGAGACCGTATTGTCTAACGCGCGAGTACTCACGATTGCATGCACCATCTCCTTCTAACCGCATCCCATGCCTGCCAAAAAGAAGTGGTTATAACGATTGTGATTCCGCGTGCGTTAGACAATAGGCCTCTGCTTTGGCTTTCATCTGTTTTTCAAGCGGCGGCGGAAAACGAGCCAGCACCAGAATCAGCCGGCGTTATTCTTTCGTGAGATTTGTGAATAATACGGTGGCGGTAAGATTTTCTTGGTCGATATTCATCTTAAAATCAGCTAAGCCAGTCAACAAATACATCGCTTCCTTTTCCTCCTCCGAAAGAAAACAAGATCTCAATAACATGGTGCTGCGGTGGTGATAACATGGTGATTTTTATGTCGGATTTGGTCTTCAAATCAACTGAACCACCCCAGTCTTCAAATAGATGGTTTATCTAGAATGCTTTCATTCCCCCCTCCGAAAGAAACTGTAAGTTACATTTCGCTAGCCAAAGTTAAGTAAACAGGACCACAATCGATTGAATAATCGATCCGTGAAAGTGGAAAATGTATTTTTGTTCAAAATATAACTGCGCTGATTGTACTGCATTGTTTGTGTATACCGAAGGCAGTTAAATGTGTTGTAAATACTTATACTGTACTGGCTAATCTAAATTATTTTTAATAGGTATTCAAATAATGTTCTATTTTTTATTATGACTTTTCTTATTTTGAATATCTTAAGTCACTTCAATTATACCATCTATACAAACAACACGTCTTTATATTTTTTCTAGCATACCCAACGTACTTCTTGTTCTAAGCCCCCATGGCATACCGGACCCCTCAGAAGATTGTTGAACGAAAAAAAGAAATATCATAAACTGTGGAAGAGGTACGGAAATCCTTTAGATCGAGATAGTTACAAAATTTTGAGAAAAAGAATTCTAAAACTGGAACCCGAGTGTTACAAAAATTACATGAACTATACTGAAAATAAAATAAACACTCACCCCAAATTTTTCTGGACGTACATAAAATCTATTTTTGCAAAAAGTGGTCTTCCACAGGTTATGCATTATAAAGGTATGACGGCTTCTAGTGGTACACAGATATGCAACCTTTTCAATGAACACTTTTACTCTGTGTTTGAAAAGCCGAGTATGAGCTCCTTAGATTTAAATAATCTTTCTCCGATAAATGACTCGGTTTTCGACATGGATACTATTCTCATAACTGAAGACCTCGTTTATAGGTATCTCAAATCCATAAACACTAATAAGAGTGCTGGTCCTGATTGTATTCATCCCATTTTGATTAAGAATTGCTCTTCTAGCTTAACAGTACCCATTACATTACTTTTCCAGAAGTCTATCGCGGAGGGGCATGTGCCTTCTATTTGGAAGCGTGCACTTGTTATTCCAATACCAAAGGGAGAGGTCACTAATGAAATTGAAAAATATCGACCAATCTCTAAACTGTGTCATTTTGGTAAAATTCAAGAAAAAATTGTTACCGATCAGCTGTCTACTGCTGTGCGTCGTTTCATTATTCCAAACCAACACGGTTTCCTCAAGGGTCGTAGTGTTGACTCGAATCTGTTATCTTATATGGAAGTAATATTGGACGCTTTAGATAACAACTGTCAGGTGGACGCTGTGTATACCGATTTTGCCAAGGCATTTGATAAGGTTTGTCATGAGCGTTTACTTTTGAAGCTATGGCATTTCGGTATACACGGTGACCTCTTTCGTTGGATAAAGTCCTACATTGAAAATCGTTCGCAAGCAGTAGCAGTAGGAGGATATACTTCTCAGTTTAGTTCAATCACTTCTGGCGTTCCTCAGGGGTCTCATTTGGGGCCATTGTTATTTATCTTGTACATTAATGATATCACTGAATGTATAAAAAATTCAAATATGCTCTTATATGCCGATGATGCAAAGATTTTCAGAGTTATTCGAAGTATAGATGATTGTTATACCCTACAAAATGATTTAAATAGTTTCGAGACCTTCTGTGCCTCAAGTAATTTGTTCTTGAATCCAGATAAATGTTTTGTTATCAGTTTTAGTAGGAAAAAGACTAATATCAATTTCAAATATAAACTTCATAACAAAGAGCTGGGTCGCGTCGATCAGATTCGTGATCTTGGCGTAATTATGGACTCTAAACTTACTTTTATACCTCATATAGATAATATAATAAGTAAATCTTTTAAACAATTGGGCTTTATTTTGCGTGTAGGTAAGCCGTTTAAGAGGCTTTTAACGTTTAAGGTACTATTCAATAGTTATGTCCGTAGTCGATTGGAATTTGCTTGTGCAGTCTGGAGTCCACTTTATAAAATACATAGTGATAGAATAGAAAAAGTGCAAAAAAAGTTTGTTAAGGCTGTAGAGTATCGTACCACGAAAAAATACTTGGATTATGCCGCCGCTCTGAAGAGACAAAATATGACATCTTTAAGCTTTCGCCGTGAGCGTTTTGATTTGTTATTCCTTTATAAAATTATTAATAATCATATTGATGCCCCTTTGTTGTTACAATCCCTTTCCTTTAGAGTACCTCGTCGTTGTGAGCGAGCTTGTAGAAAGAAACCTCTTTTTCATATTCACCGTAGTCGAACTTCGTATGCAAATAATAGTTTCATTAAAAGAGCGTGCAGGTTGTATAATGATAAGTATGTACATTTGGATATTTTCAGCAATAAGTTAAGTAGGTTTAAAAAACAGTTCCTGCAGTGTATTACAGATTTTGGGTAGGCTGTGTTTTGTCGTTTTTTGTTTTTGTTTTGTTTAAGACATAAATTTGTAAAAAATAAAATCTCGTGTCACGGTGTTTGTTACCGAACTGCTCCGTTATGGCTGGACCGATCTTTATGAAACTTTTTTTTTTTTCTCCATATTCGGTTGGTCTGAGAATAGGTCGTAGGCTATTTTTTATACCCCTAGGTGATATAAGGCAAAACAACGTTTGTAGTGTCAGTTAGTAATATATATATTTCCTTTGTTTTTGATGCATAGGGGTGGATTAACTCTGTAAACTCGTTTAGTTTAGTTTTAGTTTTATGATGTAAGGTTTCAATATTTTTTCTTTAGGAAACTGTAAGTCTATGATCAGTAAATATATATTTGTAATACATATAACTATAAGAGACTGTTTGTTTCTAAATAAATAAAAATAAATAAAATAAAATAAATAATAACGCCAATCCAAACCAAAATCACAACACGTTATCAGCACGAAGGTGTGCGTTATTTATTGCATTGATTTATTTTTCGTGTGTGTTTATTTTTCGCATCCTGGAAAAGTAAAAGTTCCGTGACAAAATGTCAAGCGAAAGTGGAGATAGTGGTAATGTTTACAAACAGTTGCAGTCCGGAGTTCCCTCATTCTGCCTTAAAAACAGAGATGGGTATCCAACGTGGAAATTTAAAATGCGAAATTTTCTTATCCACGAAGATTTATGGTATGCCGTAATAGGATATCCCGAAGGCGATGGAACATCCACATCATTAAAGGCAAGGTATGATTGTAAGGCACTTGCTAAAATATGTCTTACAGTAGACGGTGCTGCTATCACTCACGTAAAGGGAGCAAAAACTGCAGCCGAAGCCTGGAAGTCCTTACAGAAAGCCTACGAAGATAAAGGTAATAAGAAGACAAATGTTTTACCTAAGAAAGAAGCTTCTTCGTATACAGCACTGAATACTTCTGGTTCAGAAAAGGATGTGTGGTACGTTGACTCTGGGGCTACTAAACATATGACTTCTAGACGAGATTGGTTTCATAGTTTTACAACTTCAGATAATGGAAATGTTACTGTCGCAAATGGCGAACGAATTAAGTGTTGTGGAGTAGGCAATATCTCCATTAATACACCTGATAAATCGGTGGACATGATACGAGATGTAGCTTTTGTACCAGAATTAAAAGCTAATTTATTATCTGTACAGAAAGCAGTTCAAAAGGGCTTTATATGTATTTTTGATAATAATGGTTGTACTTTCTATAAAAATGATGCAAATTTTTGTGTTACAGGTGATTCAGTTCTTCATGCTTCGCCCTGTGGTGGTCTGTACACATTAGATTGCACTGTAAATGTTCCCCGGGCAAATGCAACACAACATGAGCACTCTGACTGTCCGAGTAACTACAGACTCTGGCACAAACGGTTAGGTCACTTATGTCGTATCGGAATGAGCATGTTGAGGAATCATGAGGTAGGTATAAGCTTTACCGAGGTAGACAAAAATAATTGCATCGCTTGCGTAGAAGGCAAACAAGCCAGAAAACCTTTTAAGAAGATTGCACACAAAAGAGCATCTTCACCTTTGGAATTGGTCCATAGCGATCTCTGCGGGCCAATGTCCACGTCATCTTTCCAAGGAAATAAATATATTTTAATTTTTGTAGATGACTATACACGTAAAATTTTTGCTTATTTTATTAATTCTAAGACAGAGGTAAGGAACAAGTTCTGTTTATTTCAAGCTTTTGTTGAAAAACAGTTAGGCTCACAAATAAAGGCTATTAGGACAGATGGCGGTAAAGAATATGTAAATAAAGAATTTGCTGATTATCTCGCTTCTAAAGGGATCGAGCATCAAACTACAGTTAGGTACAGTCCGCAACAAAATGGGACTGCGGAGCGAACTTTTCGCTCAATTGTAGAAAAGGCAAGATCGATGTTAGCTGAGAGCTCATTACCTAAAGCATACTGGGAAGATGCATTCAAGGCAGCAGTATACTTGAAAAATAGGTCTCCTCATAGAGCCTTAGACGGACAGATACCTTACGACCGATGGTGTGGTCGTAAAAGTGATTTGAGTCATCTAAAAGTGTTTGGATGTAGAGCTCTTGTTCATATACCTGATTTTCACAGAAAGAAACTAGATTTAAAAGCTGAGGAAGGCATATTTGTTGGATATTCAGAAGATCCCAACACGTACTTATTCCGTGATCCTAAAAATCCTAGAAGGGTAATAAAATCTAGAGACGCGACATTCTTTGAGAATCGTTTTGCATCTCTGAAGAAAAGGGAACCTGATTCACATGTTGAATCGAATCCCATCTTATTATTTGATGATGAAGAAGAAGGTTCGCAATACTTCGATTGTATTGACAGTTCCAACTCAGGTGCTGAATCTTCTGTTCCCGTGAATCTAGTGAGAATGGAGACGGACTCTGAGAATATTCCAGAGAGAGTGGAAACAGAGACAGCGAATGTGGAACACCCTGAAGTTTTGTGTGAGTCAAGATATCCATCAAGGAATCGAAAACCACCCGATTACCTTTCGTATCAAGTGTCAAATAACGATATGGATGAACCAACTAGCTATTATGAAGCTATTCATGCCGATGATGCTGCAAAGTGGCAGTTAGCCATGAATGATGAGCATAATTCGCTTATGAAACTTCATACCTGGGAATTAGTGGAGAGACCTAATAAAAAGGTTATTCCATGTAAGTGGGTATATAAAGTGAAGAAAGATGCGTATGGAAATATCACCAAATATAAGGCAAGACTTGTCGCAAAAGGTTATAGTCAAACAAAAGGTGTGGACTATCATGAGACATTTGCGCCGGTAATACGTCATTCTTCACTACGTACTTTATTTGCATTAGCTGCAGAAATGGGTTTAAAGATGAGGCATATGGACGTGGATACTGCATTCCTTAACGGCGATTTACAAGAAGAAGTCTACATGGAGCAACCTCTTGGTTTTGCGGCAAAAGGCCAAGAAAATAAGGTTTGCTTATTAAGGAAATCGCTCTATGGTCTTAAACAGGCTCCACGCGCCTGGAATAAAAAGTTAAATGAAACTCTTTCGAAAATAGGTTTTATTGTAACGCCCTCTGAACCTTGCGTGTATACAAAACTTTTTGACAAGGAACTTGTATTGTTAAGTGTTTATGTGGACGATTTGATTATCTATTACTCCTCTGACAAGACATTTGAAATTGTCAAAAATGATTTGTTGACATATTTTTCCCTTAAAGATTTGGGCTATTTGAAATCTTATTTGGGCTTGCAAATAGAAAGCAACAAAGATTGCATTAAAATAAATCAATCAAATTTCATATTGTCAATGTTAGAAAAGTTTAATATGAGTGATTGTAAGACGACAGGAACTCCTTTAGCGCAATCTAAATTGCAAAGGAATTTAAATAGTGAGTCACCGTTATTGCCTTACCAAAACCTTATTGGTTCTTTAATGTATTTGGCAGTAAACTCACGGCCTGACATCGCATACGCGGCTAGTTATCTTAGTCAGTTCAATACTTGTTTTACTAAGGAGCATTGGAATGCTGCGAAACGGGTGTTACAGTACCTAAAAGGTACTTCACAGTATTCTTTAACTTACAGAAGAACAGGAAACCTTCTGAAAGGATACGCTGATGCGGATTGGGCTAATTGTCCGATTAATAGGAAGTCGTACACGGGCTTCGTGTTTAAGTTAGCTGACGGACCGGTGGCATGGGAATCAAAGAAACAGCCCACCGTGGCTCTCTCATCGACAGAAGCTGAATATATGGCACTTACAGCAGCTACAAAAGAAGCCTGCTATTTACGTCGCTTTATTTCGGAAATCACAGGTATACTTAGTTCAGTTACATTAATGTCGGACAGCCAGAGTGCCATTAACTTAGTACTCAATCCAGTGCACCACAACAGGACGAAGCATATAGATACTCGTTTCCATTTTATACGAGAAAAAGTATCTGACTGCATCGTTACCCTTAATTATTTAAAGAGTAGTGACATGCCTGCAGACGTTCTAACAAAACCTCTTGGGCCTGTTGCACATAAGAGATGTACAGCTAGCATAGGTTTAGTTGTATAGTTCTTTGTATTATTTTATTTTGCTCTTGGGATAATTTCGATTAAGGGGGAATGTTGTAACTACTTATACTGTACTGGCTAATCTAAATTATTTTTAATAGGTATTCAAATAATGTTCTATTTTTTATTATGACTTTTCTTATTTTGAATATCTTAAGTCACTTCAATTATACCATCTATACAAACAACACGTCTTTATATTTTTTCTAGCATATAATAACGCCAATCCAAACCAAAATCACAACAAAATGATCGTATGGTCGTAAACAAAAGGTGCACAATACTATAATATTTGTGGTAGCCTAGTGGTTTGACCTATGGCCTCTTAAACACATGAACGTGGGTTCGAGCCTGAGCTCGCACTACATTTGAAATTGTCCGTGAGCTTTACAGTGAGGGACGACATCGTGACCAAACCTCCACACACCTGTATGCTTAGTATAAGTTTTCCTTCACTTCAATACTTCTCGATCGCGTTTACGTAAAAATTTCAATTCTATGGAAACATAGACGCGCGCGCGCGGAGGCGCTGTCCATGTTTCCCTTGTAATTGAATTTTTTACGTAAACGCGATCGATAAGTATTCAAGTGAAGGAAAACTTATACTAAGCGTACTGTACGCTTAGTATAAGTTTTACTTCACCAAAATACTTCTCGATCGCGTTTTCGTAAAAAAATCTATTACTATGGAAACATGGACAGCGTCTCCGCGCGCGCGCGTCCATGTTTCCATTGAATTGATTTTTTTACGTAAACGCGATCGAGAAGTATTTCGTGAAGTAAAAACTTATACTAAGCATACTGTACGCTTAGTATAAGTTTTACTTCACCAAAATACTTCTCGATCGCGTTTACGTAAAAATATCAATTACTAGGGAAACATGGACAGCGCCTCCGCGCGCACGCGTCCATGTTTCCATAGAATTGAAATTTTTACGTAAACGCGATCGAGAAGTATTGAAGTGAAGGAAAACTTATACTAAGCGTACTGAGAAGAAGTTCAGTGGTTCCTAATTCGCACTGAGTCCGCTTGGGAACTATGGCTCAAGATCTCTCATTCTGAGAGGAGGCCTGTCACCTGTAGTGGGATGTGTATAGGCTAGGGTTGCCAACCGTACTATCTAATCTAATATATAAAAATCTCGTGTCACGGTGTTTGTTATCGAACTCCTCCGAAACGGCTTGACCGATTTTTATGAACTTTTTTTGTCTATCGGTAAAAAGAATAGGTCGTAGGCTATTTTTTACCATCGCAGACGGAGTCGCGGGCAACAGCTAGTAATATAATAATTGTACTTTATTTCGGGACTCCGTGCTATATACTGTTGAAGAAATATTATAGTACGCGAGATCAATGTTTATATTTTGCAACAAATAAAAAACAGATCCCGCAATTTTTTTTTAATTTTTTTAGAAAAATATTATGTTGAGACATAAAATGTTGGCAACTCTAGTAAAGACTGGAATGATGATGATGATAGGATTAGAAGTTTACCGATTGACGGCATGAAGTGGGCATACTGGGAGCGCACCGCGTCTCACAGATTTAATGCGACCATCATTACTGATGGGACACGCACTAATTTGCTTGACAACGCATGCCTCCAGAACACCTACTGTGAAAAATGAACTCGCAAAACATTGAATAATTCACTTATAATGAGAAAAAAAGGCGAAATTAACGACCTAGTTTTTGCTATCATCAATCAAGGCAAGTTTTTATAGCGACGTCCAAACTAGCTCGTCTCATAAAAATGTAAAGAAAAAATTGACGACACTATTTTTAACCCCCGTTACAAAAAGACGGGTGTAAGTTTGACCGCTATGTGTGTGTCTGTCTGTCGGTATATCTGTGGCATCATAACTCTTAAAAGATTGAACCGATTTGAATGAGGTTTTTTTTATTTGAAAGCAGGTTTCTTGGCGAAGGTTTTTAGACATCTTTCATCAAAATTGTCAGCCGTTTCAAAGTTATCAGCTCTTTTGTTAGCTGCGGAAGGGATCTTAGACGCATAATAGGCATTTACTTTATTTTCAAACATAGTGAGACCTAATTGCGTTGGGAGTTTTAAATTTTAATTTTTAACCTTTGTATTTTTTTACTACTATATTTAATATATAGATATTTTATACATATTTTATCTTATGCATATTTTAGTAGGTACATGTAGTTACTTGTAGTTAAACTGTGATAGATCTTAATCTTAATTCTTAATTCATACTACCAAGCTACGCAAAGCTTAGGTTTTTTTTGTGGATCATCATATCAGTCAAGAGACGTCGCCACGTCTTCCGTTTCGCGGAGGCATTTGTGGATATCTTCTCAATAATTTTACCTAAATTTAATTTATCAATATAAACTTTGAATTTATTATGAGTAAATAATTTACATTGGTCCACAGTTGAATTAGCCATTGTTACCGTATCCTCGTAAGGCCCAACCTGCTAAATTTAGTTCATGCATCAAACCGCAACAAAAACAAAACACCGCGAAAACAATCGACGAATTCCAAATTTAATCCGATTCTATTTTCTATAAAATTAGCGACTATTCGAGCCTATTACGTATCGAACGACATCGATTTCCTGTTCTGTCCCTTGCGCTATAATAACCTTGTGATTTATCACATAATACGTCCTCGACGTTAATTGGTCAATTTAGTGCGAAAATTGGTCAATTTCGTGTACCCCGAACAAGCCAGCCGTGTAATTTTAAATAGTTATCGCGACTACATTTTTAAGCATTCTCAATGGTTTCGCAGTTTTTGACACTTATTTGTTCCGTTGTGAATAATTAGTATATGCGTTCATTCCTAATTTTAGCAGTGTATTAATTGAAATGATTGGTTTTTTTTTAAGTATGTCATGAGAAAGATGGTGTTTTTAAAATCATGTTTCGCAAAAATGCAATAACCAATTTTGGGTTTGGTCCAAGGTTTGGGTTTGCTAAGCGGGTAATTTTTTGTAGTGGTAGAGCCATGTTGTAGCTAGCCGCTGCATCACGAATGGGCCGGCTCGGCCGGAGCAGGGGGCTACTATGAAATTCGAAAATTGAAGTTCGCATCGCATCGTCTTGCTTGCTCTTGTATTAAATACTATTAGCGTGAGAGAAATGGCACGATACGAAGTTCGAATTTTGCACCTCGTAGTATAAGGCCAATACCACCCTTTCACAGAACACCGGCGTGAAGCAGCAGTATTCCTGCTGCGTTTCGTACGGTCAGTGAGAGCGCCGGGAACCTCTCCCCCTTCTCTATTCCCTTTCCTTTTTCCTCTCCCTTTCAGGGCCGACAACGCACTGGCATCGCGTAAAGTGCTGCGGGTATTCATGCCCGTTTCACACGAGGGCAGAACAGTCAGGTAGGACAGTAGGACAGAACAGTTTGGAAGGGCAGTGGTGTTCAAATGTAGAGCGAAAGAGTAGGACAGTCCGAGTGAAATCACGATGGAAAGTGGACGGCGACAACGGCAACATTTATGCTACTAACTAAAAGTTGCTGCAAAAATAGGGAGCTAATTGAAATTGTAGAGAGTGAAATAAATAGGAAAGAAAAGCTTTGGGTTAGACCCTGGATGGCAAGAAGACCAGAGCTTGGTTGTTCGGTTCAAGTTTTAGAGGAAATAATCAGTGCGCGCGCTCGCTGTCCTGCCCTTTGCACTGCACTGCCCTCGCGTTCACACAAGTCCAGCCACAAGACAGACGAGCGAGAAAGGTGGTGGGGGAAGCAAACTGCCCCGAAAAAAAAGACCGGCGAGCTATAAACTGTTCTGCCTAGGATACTGTCAAGACAGTACTGTTCTGTCTTGGCGTGTGCGTTCAGATTGTAGCAGGACTGTTCTGCCTTCGTGTGAAACGGGCATTATGGACAGTGGTGATCATTTAACATCATGTGACCCACTAGTTCGTTTGTCTGGCCTCTGTAACATAAAAAAAAATATGGTAAGTTGTTTCTGAATTACGATTAAATTGCCCGGTGAGAACGGTTTACCTCAACTCTCACCTCAAGCTCAACTCCAAATCCGTCCTACTTCTTGCTTTTTCTAACAATAACAAAAAAGACAAAATTTTAATTATGACCTTATTTACTACTGTACTGTACATATATTACTATTTAATGTTTTATTAGTTTCACTGACTGAATGAGAATGTCTCATCAACGCTGAGCCCAAAACCTTGACCCCATAAGGCTGAAAATTTGCATAAGCCTTTATGATGTAGTCGAGGAATAAGGACGGATTTGTTGAATTTCCCACGGGATAGAGAATGAACGGGATTAATATGTTCGATTCAGAGTGACCCAATCTCCGCAACTATGATTACTCGAATCTTTAAATTTAGCATGCAGTAATAATAAGTATATAACAGCTAAAAAATTTACTGAAATCAGAATCACACACTTGTTTACGCTCTATTCGCGATAGTGATTGATGAAATCGAAATGAAAGTGACTACTTAAAATTAACTTATAGTCTCTAAGTGTTTGTGGATTAATGTCGATGTAATAGTTTTGTACTTACTTGTACAGTCGGCCAAAAATATGGTCTACCACCCTACGGATGAAGTTCATTTGTACGTCATGATACAACGAGGTCGATATTCCCTAGTAATAATAATTATATGACAGTGACTAATTAGTAATTACTTCACTCAGTTAGAAAAGTCAACCTTAGCGATATTTAGATCTCACAGAAACTTTTGTCCAATAGTAGGCCACTTTCTTGGCCGACCGTATCTAGTAGATTACGTAGATTCTAAAACTGTATTTAAAAAAGCCGAAACAAAAGGCAATTCCAAAATGCATTTTAGAATTGCCAAAGGCGATGTATTGCATGCGAGCGACGAATCTATCACACCGAACCGTAAAAACCGATATTCCAAATCGGTTTTCTAGGACAAAAGCGGGCTTTTGGGCGCCGGCAGATGCGAAATGATTTATTGTCAACTTTTTAATGGATTTCCGAAAAATATTTTTTGGACTTTTTAGTGAAAAAAATCAAAACATGTGGGACTGTCGTTCGTACCTTGTCTATTGCTAAAGGTTTTGATACTTTTTATTTTACATTTATATTATGATATGAATCACCTGAAACTTAATGAAGTATATCTACGAGTAAAATCGTCTATTCTGATTTGTAAAAATCTCGTGTCACGGTATTTGTTAAGTATCGAACTGCTCCGAGACGGCTTCACCGATATTTATGAAACTTTTTTGTCTATACATATTTGGTAAGTCTGAGAATAGGGCGTAGGTATTTTTTATACCCCTAATCTTCGCAGATGGAGTCGCGGACAACAGCTAGTATATTTATAAAGTATAAAACTATGTCATAGTAAAGGGAGTCCAAAGAAGCATTCAGTTTTGAATTAACTGTAAATATTTAGAATTTAAAAAGTCGTGAACAATCTGAATAATCATCATTATCATCATCTTCAGCCGTAAGACGTCCACTGATGGACATAGGCTTCCCTCATTGATACACAATCATTACGGTTGGAAAGTGGCTTGCATCCACGTTGAACCTGCCGCCTTTACCAAATCGTCAGTTTATCTCATTGGTGGATGTCCGTTACGTGTCTGAATAATAAGAAAATAATTTCACATTAGGTACTTTCTACAATTTTTACTAATCTTTGGAAGTTTTACTCGAAATTATTTTTCGGAACGAGACGCAAATATTATGTTATGACAGTGCTAAACACTTACTTACGCCGTTGGCTCAGTGATCCGAAGTGGATCTTGGCCTCCAATACGGGTTGGTGCCAACGCGCCCTGTTTTCTACGATCTCCTCCCAGTTTTGTGCGTGCAGAGCGCGCAGATCCTCCTCCACACACACACTGCATAATTAAACACATTATTTTTGCAGTACTAAACACACCATAATTAAATTAGGCGGTCTTGCGCAAACCAGAGTTAACTGTTAAATCGCAGTTAACTGCTAACCCAAGCAGTGTCAAAATGTAAGGAACTGTCAACTCTAACCCAGATTTAATTTTTTAACCCTGGACTGTGCCTAAGTACCTAGGTATTCAAAAAAATAATAATTAAAATAGTAAATTTAGTCTTTAATATTTGGCCAAGTTTGAAAGCGTAAATAAAGTGGTACTGTCGTACTATTGTGTTAAAATACAGGGTTATTTGTAATTCACTAGCATCCTTTTAACCCTAAACTCCTACCACTTAAACAAATGTTTTTTGTTTTACAGCTTTAGTCATAACTTAATATTTTTGGTGTAATAACGTTTTGAAAATTTGAGACTAACTCTTACTTTTACAATACTCTGTGTCGCATTCATTGCCCGCCACGACCGCGGCGCGTGGCCCCGCCCTCGAATTTCATAGAGTACGAAATTGTGTTAGAAGTATTTATTTATTATTATTTATTTGTATGGAAAACAAAGTGGTCCATTTTAAAAAGTCGTAAATCAAAAAACATTTGTTTAAGTGATGGGAATTCAGGGTTAAGAGGATGTTAGTGAATTACAAATAATCCTGTATTTAAAGTGATTTTTTTTTATGTTAGAGAGGCCAGACAAACGAACTAGTGGGTCACCTGATGTTAAATGATCACCACTGTCCATAGACACCCGCAGCGCTTTACGCGATGCCAGTGCGTTGTCAGCCCTAAGGAAAAAGGAGAGGGAATAGGGGAGGGGAGAGGTATTGGGTCCCCGACGCTCTCACTGACCGTACGAAACGCAGCAGGGAGTACTGCTGCTTCACGCCGGTATTCTGTGAGAGGGTGGTACTACCCCGGACGAGCCGGCTCATTCGTTATGCAGCGGCTAGCTACAACATGGCTCTACCACTACTAAAATCATGATGGTGTAAAAATAAAAATAACATTTGCATCAAGTATCAACACACCTCGGCGGCGTTACCTGCATAGTGACAGAAACCCATATGCCCAGTTTTTTAGCTGCACCAATAGTGCCATAGTTCTATACCAGGCGAATTTGATCCCGACCCGCATGCCTACTGCCTTTATACTAGGCATATCTTCAGCATCATCATCGTCATCATCATCCCAGATAGGTACGTCCACGTCCCACTGCTGGGTACAGGCTTCCTCTCAAAATGAGAGGGCTTGGGCCGTAGTTCCCATGTGAGCCCAGTCGCACATAAATTTCGAAAAACTCAGAGGTACGAGCCCTGTCTCGAACCCACGACCCTCTGATTGAGACTTGAGAGGAAGCAATTTATGTTACAGATGAAGACCGAGAGTTTTCTACGTGGAGGTCTTGCCCTGCAGTGGGACAGTAGGTATATAGGCTGGGATGATGATGATGATGATATCATGATGATGATGATGATGGTGATGATGATGATGACGATAATAATGATGAAATATATTAGACACCGCCGTAAATCCTACAGAAGCTATGAGTTATATCTCGTTGTTACGCTTTTTAAAATAGTACCTACTTTAAAATCGGTGATCTTAGTGCACTCGAGTTTACACTAGTTTACAGTGACCGTACTCGCTAGCGACGGCGTAAATGATTTGTATGGAGAATTGTACTTCCGTAAGTGACCGCTAGAGGCGCTGTACAATTCTCCATACAAATAATTTACGCCGTCGCTAGCGAGTACCGTCACTGTAAACTAGTGTAAACTCAAGGTAGAGCTACAGACCTTGTGGAAAGCTACGATAACGAGGCTCGTATTACGTTACGAATAAGTAAACTAAGTAGAACATTACAAAATTATGACATATAATAACGTAGTAATGTGCTCTATTAGGTTAATTAACAACGTTAATTAGTATTTTTTGTAGCACTTGCTCTCAATACAAAGTATAAGGACGCAATGTGTCATAATTACATTAAAGAAGTCGTCGTACTAAAGACAAGTGTGTTGAGTAGTTTCTTATACTTTTATTTAGACTAAGTATTTATTGCGTAGCCGACGTATCAACTTTTCTATGACATTTTTTAAATAAATTATTATTGACACGAATAACTGTCGAGATGTCTATGGCGCGCTATTAACTTTTTTACACAACAGTATTTAGCGTTAATATAAATCAAGTAATGACTGGCAGTTCTAATCTAGTTCAAGCCATATAAACAGTTTAAAAAACTTTTCATCACACTTGCTCGTCAATGGTGTAATTCCATGCCTGTATACTAAATGACAATGGCCTAAATTGTTCTTAAGGGAGTTATGGATTTACGTACAGTTTTTCTACCCAAGGGAGTTCTAACTTTAGTTTTAAAATTTGCAAACAAGACAAGTCATTTCAGACTAAGGAGGTTTCAAGTCAGCCAACGTTTTATTTATTATCTTTAAAACTTAGCTATAACCCAAATTTTACAACACAAAACTTATCTACGCTTCATGAAAATTCGTTATTTTTATATTTTAAATTTATATCAAATAGTTTTGCAATAATTTTAGTAAAAATATTTTTTTAAACATGTTGGCAGAATCTGGCCGTATGACCTTTCGAATTCTAAACACAGTTTACATTATCTATGGTAGATGACTCGAAAAAAGTGACAATCTGTATTTGGCGGGTAGCCATTATTTTATTCAATTTATAAGTGTTTAGAGAAAAATAATTTCATTTTTGGATTTTTTTTCTCGCAATGTGATGAAAATCATTGTGTGTATCACGGGCAGTAAGGGGATTACAAACTCGAGTCATTAAAAGCCCTCCGCCTTCGGCGTCGGGCTTCTAATAGACTCTCGTTAGTAATCCCCTACTTACGGCCCTTGATGCACAATGTACTATTACACATGTAAATAAAACAAAATAATCACGCATTCCTCCTTTAAATTCCTTTTCATCCAGCTATTTCTCTTTTCTCTTTTCTTTTTTTTTCTTTTTTTACAATCTTACACAAATCGACCTAGTCCCAAACTAAGCAAAGCTTGTACTATGGGTACTAGACGACGATAAACATACTTATATAGATAAATAAATACTTAAATACATAGAAAACATCCATAACTCAGGAACAAATATTCGTGCTCATCACACAAATAAATGCCCTTACCGGGATTCGAACCCAGGACCTCTTGCTTCGTAGGCAGGGTCACTACCAACTAGGCTAAAGCGGTCGTTATATTTCATTGATAAATTTTATGAACTGCCGGCAAAAATTGTGTGACCTCTATCATTGCTTAGGGAAAGTAATTTTCAAATAGTTTTTTAAATAGAGTTGGGAGAAGAATAGTTCAAATTATAAAGGTCGGATATGAACTTGTGCGGAGGCGGGGCACATGTGTTTGAAATTCGAACATCATTTAAAAACAAAAAACATTTTAAACTTTATGTTCAGTTACATAAGCTGAAAATAGAATGAACTTATTCTTTCACTTGGTTCATTTTAGTTATAAAATTAAAATATGGAACTCATTCAGATGAAGGTACTTCCGATTCTTCCTTTTGATTCCGACGCTCTTTAATGCACATGTGACGGGACACGTGCTCTTTCAATGCTTTTTTTTTAATTCCGAGTTTTTACGAAGGTTGTCAGCGTATGGTGTTTATTGCCACTTTATTCTGCTTTACTCATATTTAGTGACGTGTATATTTGAAAAAAATACACTTTACTAAATATGAAAAAATGAGACTTAAGTAAGTACGTACGTATGCATATTTTTATTAATCTTCAATAAATTTGTTTAGTGTGAGAAATGAAGTGGGAAAATATAATATTGAATTGTAATATCCATGCATGTAGTACCTTGTTTATTAACCTATTGATCATGCTAAAGCCAATTCAGCTATGAATCAAACCAGCAACAAAAAAATCATAACTTATAAGTAAGTAAGTAGGTAGGTAGGTACTTAAAAATAAAAAAACACTCCCTGTGCATGGACACTTCATACAGCCAGCTGCATTAAAATGAAATCCACATTCATCATCATCATCATTTCAGCCGAAAGACGTCCACTGCTGAACATAGGCCTCCCCCAAGGCTCGCCAAACAGATCGGCCCTGCGCCATCCGCATCCAATGCGTTCCCGCTACCTTCACCAGGTCGTCGCTCCATCTTGTTGGAGGCCTACCTACACTGCGTCTTCCGGTCCGCAGACGACGAATTAGACTCGGCTGGGCAGCGTTCGGGAAGCTCCGCAATATCTTGTCATCCGATATACCGCAGTGTCTCAAGTCAAAAGTCTTTGACCAGTGTGTGTTGCCAGTGATGACCTATGGCACTGAGACGTGGCCGCTAACGATGGGTCTTATAAGGAAGCTCAAGGTCACTCAGAGGGCGATGGAGAGGGCTATGCTTGGAGTTTCTCTACGGGATCGCATTAGAAATGATGAAATCCGCGCGAGAACTAAAGTCACGGACATAGCTCGAAGAATCGCTAGACTTAAGTGGCAGTGGGCAGGGCACATCGCCCGTAGAACTGACGGCCGATGGGGCCGAAAGGTTCTCGAGTGGCGTCCGCGGACCGGAAATCCACATTGCGTAACTCAAATCCAACTTGTTCTAATCACTGGCTGAATACTTGTGACTGTGCACTTGGTTTAGAAAAAAAAACCGGCAATGGCTGCACTTCCTTTTAATACAGCTGCCGCTAACACGTGCTATAATAAGGACCACACAAACGCTTAGTTTGTGTGTTTTCTGATAATGCTCGTTGATAAAGTTCATTGTAAATACGTCGAATAGAATTTAAGTTGGTAGGTTTTTTAAATGTCACCAAGCTTGTATTTCCGACTTTCTTGAAATTTTATTTTCATAAAAAGTGATTCATTGAGAAACAAAATCGCAACTATGTTTTACTGGGTACATAGTTAAATAGCTTTGACCCACTTCAGTCGCATTAGAAATAAGGCAAACGTACCAATGATCGACACCTCAGCGACCAATAGATGACACCCACCTGTCGTCTCTCTTACTATGACATAAGATTGAAGGTCACCTAAAAACTTCAAGTTCAAAAGTCTGTTGCGCATAAAACCAAACTTTATATTATGGTACTAGCTGTTGCCCGCGACTCCGTCCGCGAAGAATAGGGTTAGGTATAAAAAAATAGCCTACGACCTATTCTCAGACCTACCGAATATAGAGAAAAAGTTTCATAAAAATCGATCAAGCCGTTTCGAAGGAGTTCGATAACAAACGCCGTGACACGAGATTTTTATATATCAGTGGTGCGGCCCGTGGCCAAGTAACGAGGAAGGTGGACGTACCCTTCTTCGCCGCCGACCTCGCTGACTGGCCACGGGTGGATTTATGGGAATAGACACTGCTGCACGCACAAGTCACCGCTATTTTAATGAGTTTTATAGTTCTTTAGATGGTCTTGCTATACGCGACACATATAACAGCTAAGCTTATTTTTATGAAGGAACTAGCTTTTTCCCGCGACTTCGTCCGCGCACAAAAAGTTTTAAAGTTAACTCCCGATCTATATCCCGCGGGAAATTCCAAAAATCCATGGTATTTCACGTCCGCCACGTTGGATTTTAAAACCGTTGTTGTTTTCATAACCAGCGACCCGATAAACCATAGAAACAATACAAATGTTGATTTTCAGACTTTGACACCCCTTTTAGGGGTTGAATTCCTAAAAAAACCTGAAACACGTATTTACTCGTTTATTGCTAGGAGTACTTCTGTGAAGTTTCGAATAAAATAGTCCAACTAATCTGGTTTCCCGATACAAACTTTGGACCCCCGTTTCACCCCCTTAGGGAGTGAATTTTGAAAAATCCTTTCTTAGTGCACCCCTAGACTTTATAAGGAACCTACGTGCCAAATTTGAAATCTCTAGGTCCAGCGGTTTGGGCTGTGCGTTGATATGCCAGTCAGTCAGTTTCTTCTTTTATATATTTAGATATAACGTGACAGAGGATGACGTATGCCGTGGTATCAGGGGCTTATGGCCAGCGTTAGCCAGGCTTGCCCACCTCCTTGCACACGGCAAAACGGTGCAACCAATTAGATTCAATCAATCACACAATAACGGCTGAACGGATTTAGATGAAACGTGGCGTACAGATAAACAAAGATCTGAATTGAGACACAAGATACGTAATATCCCGGTAATGCGTTCCCGTGGGATAGTATTTTTAACTTTAATCAACAGACGGCGCTGTCCATTCTCGGGAATCTTATAAACGCATTACATATTAACTTCATACCATTAACATTCCAAATTTTTGCATCGATCATTTGTTCTGTGTACCGTTGTGTTGGCATCACTCAAAACAGCTCACCCGCATCACTCAATGTTAAGCTTTGATTTAACGTAATTGATAGATAAGGTTTATTACCGTTTGATTTATTTAAGAAAGTTGTTGTGTTTCCTATTCTAGTTAACATATTAGTAGTTTGGAGTTTAATGAGATGTTCACGATCAAAGCGCGACATCAACCAATGAGGACATAGTTTTGTCCCCACCTGGCTCTGTATATCAACGCGGTACTAAAGTATGCAAAACAGACGCTTCGCAATTTATCGTACATTATCTAAGACTCATTAAATATACTTCCTCTGCCGAAGATGAGCCAGGAAGACATCCGTAAAGTAGTGCCGAGACGGTGGGGTCACGCCGGCCGATCACTTTCACTACATTAGCCATCTGTCTAAGTCAGATTAACCATAAACACAATATTTTACTTTTATTTTTATGTAACGGCGAGATTGCTTTTATAGGTGAAATGTTTACATTTAAATTTAAGAGTTTGCTTCTTTAAAAGGCCATTGAGGATTGTTTCTTTAACATCGTACCAAGGGAATTTATTTTAACAGAAATTAATTCATTTATTTCATCTAAATCATCATGACAGTTTATATGTGATTGAAAGAGCTAACAAACATCTAAACATATATTAACTTACAGCAATAATAAATACGATAATAACGTATGATTACCACATGAGAAAATAATTAACTTAGATCTCTCAAGTTCTGTAAATATCGTTAAGAGCATAAAAACATAACAAGATTATCTTGAGGTTATTTTTGTGACAGCAACCACTATTTCTATATTAAGAAGACAGTCATGGTTTATAATTGGAACGAAACGTAAATTCTTCAACCGTTAGACAAAAACATTACCCCTTTCCGACTAATAATCAAAAATAAAGAAGTGACATCACCGTCTGTCGCGAATGGCGCCCGCACATGCTAAACCGAAAATAACTAACATAATCTGCCATATGCACACCAAAAAACAGCATGCAACGCGAAACACTAACA
Source organism: Archips xylosteana (assembly GCA_947563465.1). NCBI lineage: Eukaryota > Metazoa > Arthropoda > Insecta > Lepidoptera > Tortricidae > Archips > Archips xylosteana. The sequence goes on along the minus strand of OX387364.1, from coordinate 12,293,298 downwards.
CGATAACCATCTTTGTCATAAAAAACTGCGAAGACCTACAAATATAGAAAAGAAATGGGGTCAAAAGTTATTAAAACCTTCTGCGAGAAACGAAACGCACCGGAGCAGAGACAAGAAATTGAAGTTAAAAAAAAAAGAAAGGGGGAACTCAAATTCGAATTTCGAAGGGGTTGCTGTAAAAAGTGGAGTCATTTTGATTGTTTTCGGCCAGGTGTTTTTGAATTTGGAACGTCTTACCGGAAATCTGCGGCGCATGTGTCTGGTAACCCGTTCGCGGCGGAAACAGTGTGCATCCCTCACCTATCCGTTCCTATTTTAAAGAACATCCCTTGAGAATGTAACTTTTTATTTTCATTTGAAGTTTCAAATTTCATTATCATCTTTATGAGGTTGGTTGGTAGCGGTGATGCCTGTATCCGGATCTTATTACTCGTAGAACTAAGAACCTATGCTGTGTCACACTAGCTTAGACTTTAAAGTGTTAATTTGAAAATACACAATAAATAAAGTAGTATATACGTATACTTACATTCAAAGTTGGGCGTTATTTAAATAATTTCTTATCGAAATAGTTAATTATTGTAAATAAAATCATTTGAAAATAATTTATTCGAAAGTAACGTCAATCACAAATAGGTAATGTGTTGTCAACTCTTTTTTTATTTAAATAAATTATCTAGTTAGATGAAGATAAAAACCTATTTTGCTATAGTAAGCTTAGATAATTAAGTTTGTATTATAATAGAATGTCACGTCGGGTCAAACCGTCACACTGACATGCATCTTTTATTTATAGGCCCAACTATTTTTTTTTCTTTTTTTTTAGCCTGTTAAAGTATCCCACTGCTGGGCAAAGGCCTCCCCTTTTTTCCGCCATTCGTTCCTATCGAGAGCTAATTCATCTAGATAAATTCAAAATAACAAATGACTGATTAAGTATTTAGTTATTTCAAATAACGAATAATTTAGTTCTCTTATCTTCCCGGTTATTCGTAAATAGATAATTTTTGCCCAACTCTTGCAGCATTGATGCGGGATGGTGTCTGTGTGTTGTCCGTAAACCTTTTGAACGCCAGTGTCGACTATAGACGACAATACGGTAGTACAAAAATGAACCTACCCGCATCCGCATAAGAATCCATTTTGTTTGTAACAAAAACGATGTGTGGCGTTCAATTAGATTCAGTTCGATTCGAGTTGAATTTGATCCACTTCTGTTGTGCGTTTTTAAAGAACATAAAAGTCTATCACGAATAATTATTGCAGTAGTCACATTAACTTATATATTAGAACAATTCAGTCCACATTTTTAATTTTCATTCAATTTTTATGAAATAATCGAGAAAAACAAACAAAAATGCAACATTGCCAGCTCAGCAGGTATAAACGCTCTTAAATGGTCCAGCTATAGTGTTTGGATTAACCTAAAAACTTGCTATGACAATCTAGTACAGTCAGCCAAGATAGTCAGCAAAAATCGTTGTTTCTATTAAAATTTCAAAAATATTTTTTACACCAACAGGTACTCCAATACTTCCTGTAGTCGCGCATACGTTTCAAATCTGACCGCCGACAGGTGGCCTGCACGCAAGGGGGGTTGCAGATTCAATACCCGGCTGTAAATTACAGGTATGAGGGCGGTTTGCTCTGGTTGCATGGCTTGTTAATGTAATATTGTTTAGTCGATCAAAATGTTTTTTGACAGGACGTTTAAGGTCAAATCTCATTTAAATAGCTCATCTGGTCATAAGCCGTGGTAGCCCAGTGGTTTGACCAACGGCTTTTCAAGCACACGGTGGTGGGTTCGAGTCCGGGCTCGCATAATTATATTTCAAAACAATCGCAACGCTACGCTTAAGTAAACGGTGAAGCATCATCATCAAACCCCCACAAACCTGAGAAGGAATTCAATGGAGTGTACTTCCCAAGCCGCACTGTTTCCGCGTGGGAACTATGGCCCAAGCCCTGACCTTCTGAGAGGAAGCCTGTGCCGTGCAGTGGGACATAATATAGGCTGTGATGATGATGATGATGATGATGATGATCGTTGAAATAGATACACAAAACTAACAGCTTGCAAGTGGTATAGAAATGACGCTTAAGTTAAAGGCATGAGGCGTTATACAGGGTGTAATATAATTGATCAAAGGGTGTAATCGTTAATGCCTTGCGCTGCCTTGTTTATACGCACCGAGTACTCGGCCGAGAGCACTGTCTCGCCCGTTTACTCGGTACGTGTGATCAAGGCATAAGTGTGGCCAGGCGATTATCCCGTAAGTACAGGGTGAAATTTTGAACGTGATACAAATTAGTGTTTCAAGCTTAGTTGTAGTTAATGCTGGATAACATAATGCATTTACTCAATTGTTGAAATTGGTCTGATAAAGTTTTGGATTTTCATACTTTAACTAATGTATGAACACCTTAAATTTAACAATACTTATTCTAACAACTGGGTAGGTAAATGCATTATGTTGTCCAGCATTAACTAAGCTAGAAAGACTATTTTGTATCACGTTCAAAATTTCACCCTGTATAACAGATATCAAAAAACTTTACTGATATTTAAATTACTGTTAAAGGTAACGCCACCAGAGTTGAGGCCACGCACACAACCACATCTCATGTAATGACAGCGGGATTTTGACGTTGTGTTGTCGTTAAACGTCACCTACCTACCTACCTACCTATACGTACCGTGTTGAGACGTACGATTGACCATATATTCGGCACTGCTGTGACAGGCACAGCGTAGTAAGTAAGGTAGAACGTAAGTATTAATTTTAATTTTATTATTGTTAATTTTATTCTATTGATTTTGTTATTATTTGTAAAAAAGAATTTGTAAAATTACTTAAAATAAATTAAAGGTAACGCCACCAGAGTTGAGGCCACGCACACAACCACATCTCATGTAATGACAGCGGGATTTTGACGTTGTGTTGACGTTTAACGACAACACAACGTCAAAATCCCGCTGTCATTACATGAGATGTGGTTGTGTGCATGGCCTCAACTCTGGTGGCGTTACCTATATTTGAATTTGAATTTGTTACTCTTGACTTGAACTTCTTATAAATTACACGATCAAGTTTTATTTCGCTTTGATGACTATCTTAACATCTGCTTAGCTATTATTAGCTGTCTACAGTTATTATACGATTAGTTCTGAGCATAAATCATATCAGTTTAGCTCTGCTCACCCCTTTTGAAACGTGATTTACATTTGAAACTTTTGAAAGGGTATCCTTGGCTGGTTAGCATCTTTTTGACAGTTTTTTAAGCATTTATGTCAGCATTTGTTTTATTATAAATTTTCGTCTCTTTAGCATTTAGCTGATCTATACAATCATGTCATGTACTAAGAATGGATGCAAGTTTAAAAAACCGGCCAAGTGCGAGTCGGACTCGCGCACGAAGGTTTCCGTACCATTATCTATAAAAATGGCAAAAATATCACGTTTTTTGTATGGGAGCCCCCCCTTAAATATTTGTTTTATTTTAATTTAATTATTTATTTTTAAAGTGGATACATAAATATTCTGTGAATATTTCAAGCGTCTACCTGCTGCCGTTATCAATATCGAGCAAAAACGAGCAAAAAATCACGCTTGTTATATGGGAGACCCCTTAAATATTTATTTTATTCTGGTGTTTAGTATTAGTTGTTATAGCGGCAACCGAAATACATCATCTGTGAAAATTTCAACTGTCTAGCTATCATGAGATACAGCCTGGTGACAGACGGACAGACAGACAGATGAACAGAGGGACGGACAGCGGAGCCTCTGTAATAGGGTCCCGTTTTTACCCTTTAGGGAACGGAACCCTTAATTCCAAACATCCCTGTTCGACAAGAACAAGCCCCGTAGCTTCCCCCAAAGAAGTTTGAGAGTCCATATTTCAAACCATTGATACCGCAGGTTTCCTCACGATGTTTCTACAGTAAAGCTCATGGTAAATTTCAAATGTAATTTCGCACATAAATTCCGAAAAACTCAGAGGTGTGAGCCGGGATTTGAACCCACGACCCTCTGCTTGAGAGGCCATCGGTCAAATCACTAGGCCACCACGGCTTTTTTTGTAACAGTAAAAAGCACAAATCACACCATAAAATTTTAATTAAACACATTTTTAGAAAACTAAATCCTTTTATACATCTTAAAACACCTCGTTCTCCCAAATTTCTCAATGACATGGTCCCGTGGGATAGTGAATTCCCACAAACTTACCTCAACCGTTAACAACGGCGCCACCGTCAAACAAAACTCTATAAATTACTCACGAAATCATTGGTTCCAAATTTCCCCACTATCATTACCTTGATGGTACAGAGAGCAAACATACGATGTTGTCGCAGCATATCTCCGAGATAGATCACCGCGGGGTCAACGCCCTTTTGACAGATTGATCACTCAGCTGACAGTTCAGATGCGGCAAAGGAATCTGGAGTCTCGTGATTGATTGATGGGGGAAATTGATATAGAGGTTTGTAAATTATAATTGCATGTAAAGTAGGTAAGGTAAGCATAACTCAGTTTTGGTACTTGGCTTTGTTTGTAGAGATCGCGCATACAAATAAATTATATAGTCTCATCATCATCGTTATCTCCGGCTTATATTCCCTTACTGCTGGCCATAGGCCTCCTCACAGAAAGAGAGGGTTGGGAGGGTCGGTTGAAGGTTTGGGCACTTCTCACAAACCATTGAACTCATTCACAGGTAGGGTAGGTACGATGCAGGTTCCGTCTTGATACTTTCTTTTCTACATCGAAATGCTCATGGTAAATTATGTGATATCATAACCTGCTGTGATAGGTAGCACCACAGAGTAGCACGATGTGAATTAAATCTTCGATAGTGTAATAAATTTACAAAGTTTACACAATATATACCTACATACATACATATGAATCAAGATTCAAGATTCAAGATTTGTTTATTTGGCCAAGTAAACATCAGTCTCATTTAGCAAGTCATTAATACTAAAAACATGCGAACAACTTTAATCTAGGTAAGTAATTAAACGTTTCTAAGATATGATTTTTGGATCGTCCTCTAAACAAGTCTATAAATTCATTTATTGATACAAAGGTTGCATTTCAAAAACTTACCCCGTTTTTACCCTTTGGGTACAGAACCCTAAAAAGTAGCTGTGGTAGCTTTGTGATTGGACCTATAGTTTCTCAAGCAGAGTATTCTGGGTTCAAACCAAATCTCGCCTATTAGGCTTTTTTGAAATTAATGTGCGAAATTTCATAAAAAATTGAACACGATTTACGATGCGAGAACATCGACAGGAAACCAGCACACAACTGCGAGGTAGTTCAATAGTGTCTATGAAGTTCCCGATCCTTAGTGGGTTCGCGTGGGAACAATAGCCTAAGCCAGGGGGCTTGCCTGATGAGAGCATCAGGTATGAGATACTGTGTCCAGCTGGCACGTTTAACAAATTGTTTTTTATAAAGTGAATAGACTTCTCTAAATATAGCCATGAATATTAAGAAATGCAGTTTCCTAGGCTCCTGACGTCAAACATACCGTGAAGTGTCATTCTGCAATGTTTACGCTAGAGTTACGCAAACACCGCCGCGGGGCGTAACAATGGGACACGTAAACAATTTCACCGAGCTTGACATTAATGACGCTATACTTTATTTACATGACAACATAGCGAGTTTCGGTTCTATACAATCGTTGGGAGTTAGATGGGCATTATCAAAAACAATATTTTTTTTATGAGATAGAGGCAAATGAGCAAGCGGGTCATCTGATGGAAAATGATCACCACCGCCCATAAATATTCAACAACACAAAAATAAATAAATTAAAAAAAATATATATATAAAAAATAAAATTATTAAATAAATAAATTATTAATAAATTACTAAATTATGTGGGAGCGACAACCAGGCAGACCAAGAAGGAGATGGCGGGAAGATTTGGGCGTGTACGCAAAAGCATGACCTGATATTGCGCCAGACCGGGACTTGTGGAGTTCAAGAGGGGAGGCCTTTGCCCAGCAGTGGGACACTACGACATTCTAAATAAAATAAAAATTGTGGTCCATTTTACACCAAATGAGCTACCGGGCATTATCAAAAAAGTGTATTTTCTCAAACATGCAATGAAATATTGATGTTATGTTCCTTAAATAGGCCGCGAAGTATCACGTTGCAGGTGCGGCTAGACGAGAGGTCAATAATGGAATCTCACACAGTGATCCTTTTTAATTTTTTAATTTCCATTCTACGAATCTACATGGAGTGACAGGACATCATGGCGTTCAGCCTTTAAAAAAGACTATAAGCAATGTTTGCTTTTTGGTTCATTATGACAAGAATGTCACTACGCATTAAAAATAAATATTTATTTATGAATTATCTCTGTTTTCTATTAAATCCGAGTTGGAAATAAAATGAAATAAACAGTACCTAATTTGTTGAAGTGAAACTTCTAATGCGACTTCCAACAAGGACTTACCATGGAGGGGGTATGAAAGCATTAGTATATGTAAAGTAATCTCGCATTGTATATATACTAACGGATGTTAAAAACTTCGATAGTGCGATGCAGAACTCATACTGTCTGTGCAAATGTATGAGGCTTGATAAAAGCGCCATCTAGTGAGTAATTTAAACACATAGATGCATAAGTAAATTTAGTTCTTTAAGTTATTGCAATAAGGTTCATATTGATGTATAGTGCCTTCTTCATTTCCACATTACGAAGTTTCACTTCTTCCGCGCGGAGGAAATGCACGCACGATTTTTTTATTTTTACATTATTTAGTTTACTTATAATTTCTCTTGAAATGAAACTTTGATTTTTTTGGAGTTTTTTTTTTATTTATTTCATTGCATGTTTGAGAAAAGACTTTTTTGATAATGCACTACCTCGAACAGGGATTGTCGGCCTCGTATATCTAGATGGCCTCGTTGACACTCTGCCATCTCTATAACTATTTCGCGGCCTCTGCAGTAATGTACTATTTTTTAAATAAGGAAATTTTGTGATTTTCTTATTCAAAATCACGAGCCCTACGATTCATTTTCTTATAAGAAAAACGTTCGCTTATTTCTTTAGTCAGTTTTGTGACGTTTTTCATACCGTTCTATGGCTCATCACAAAACTGACACAAAGAAGTTGTATGGAAATATAGCTACATTCTTTTATTCATTAAAATCAATAGCGCTCTTGATTCTGAGGAAGAAAACCTCAAAATTTCCTCATTTGAAAGAGTAAAGTGTATTTACACTTTTAATTGAAAATGCCCGTTAACACAAACTAAGCAACCTTTATTTTGGCGCGAAAAATGCTCCTTATGTACCTATTCAGCTCTGTTCGGAGAAACAGAGGGTATGTGGGGTTCTCCCTCAAGGGGCATACCCACTAAAAACCACATGAGTTCCCTCGTTGCCATTGTGGACACCACGGGAACATGAAGAGTTACTGCGACGTCCACTGGCCGCCCCGGGATGGGGCTCCTCTGGCCGACGCCGTAAAATGCAGGCTCGACTCATCGCCCTCCCTTGCTGGTGTGTCGGATTGTTTATTGTCTGCAAGTAAATATTTAATTACTTTGTATGAAATCTGAAGAAAATAATTTTTTTTCGATATTGTAAAACTGGTTTACACAATAACTTGTGTTAATGTACCAATCACTGTGTCGAAGTTAAAGCAAATGTATAAAAACACCCTGTATAGGTTTACTCCTCATAGCCTCCAAAGCGCTCTACGTTTCCCAGCGCCCATTACCTTATCTGCCCTCACTTTAGCGTACACTCAACAAAACCGAGGCCTGCCCAGTTTCAAAACAAATTTGCTTGCAGCTTGAAGTTCATTGGCATGGATTGGTATGGACAGATGTCTAGCCAGTGCATGCAAAATGGACATTTAAGGTGTCAAGGCGACCTTTTTGTCGATGGTACATGAAGCAGCCTAATCTAACCTAAGTCTGTTTGGCGAACTGTAGGGAAGGCCTATGTTCAACAGTAGACGTCTTTTGGCTGAAATGATGATCAAACTAAGCAAAGCTTGTACTATTGGTACCTAGGCAACGTATATACACACAATGTGAAGATAAATTTACTATTTAATCGCACACGGTCTCACAAAACTCGACGATAACTCAATAATCTAGCACCGGGCGAAATCTCAAGTTATACCAGTTCTGTAAAAAATAAGAAAAAATATATTTTTTCTTTATTTTTTGTCGTTACAGTAAAAAAAGTGCCGTGCCATGTATGACAAATACCCGACAGGATACTTTTGCAAAAATAACAATTCTACAATAAGTGCAAAAGAGACACGTTTAGCACCTCGCTAAAAGGCAATGTGTTAACTACCCCAACCAACATGCAACAACAACTCACTACTACAAGGGCCTACAATGCATTTCAAACGTATTTTAATTTGAATCTTATGCTTTAAGGAACAAGATTGAAGATGTTTTAACTAAACGTATGTTTTAGACTAGCTTGGGGTACTTGTACGTTGGTCGCTAATTTAATTGTATGGCTTGCAGAGCCGTTGGCCGATCGTTGCATGTGAAATTTTAAAATATGTTGCATAGAGACAGTTACATAAGCTTACTTTTTCAGAACGGCTGATTAGAATCGCAAATTGTTGACTTTTTGTGAGTCAATAACAACTTACCAATGTTATAAATGCGAAAGTGTGTTGGAAAGATTGCGATACTTCATGCTAAAACGGCTAAAATGGGTCTAGAGGAAATTTGGTATGTTAGATACCAAATTTGGGACGTCTGGAATAACACATAGGCTACTTTTTATCTCGCTTTTCCCACGGGATCCATGTAAATAAGTAAAATGCTAAAGTCATAGCCGCTAAGTCTAGATATATGATATGCACCTTAGATAATTTAAGAACATTGCACGGATGTTCATCATAGAAAGTAAATTAAGATCCCGATGCAATTTATGGGAATTCCCAGAATTTAGTAACATCCCTGAGTTTCTTGTTTAATCTTCTTCTTCTTTTTTAATATATAAAAATCTCGTGTCATGGTGTTTGTTATCGAACTCCTCCGAAACGGATTGACCGATTTTTATGAAACTTTTTTCTCTGTATTCGGTAGGTCTGAGAATAGGTCGTAGGCTATTTTTTATACACCTATTCTTTATAGACGGAGTCACGGGCAGCGGGCAACAGCTAGTGTTAATATAGTGGTAACTCAATCCAGATCGTACGCCATGTTTCAATTAAATCCGTTCAATTTTTATTATGTTATTGTCTTAGATTATTTATGCACTAGATAGAGTGTCAGTAGCAAACATTGCGATACAAAACGTCCACAAATTTCTTTTGACAGCTTCATATTACGATCGCGTTACGTCATTCAAACTGAAGGGAGGCAAATGACATATAAGCCAAGTTGGCTTATATTTTTCGGGACGTTTTCATGCCGCCGAAGCTCTATCTAGTGTATAAATAATCTAAGGTTATTGTTTTAAAAACTTTTTCATTTGTAATAAGTAGGATGTAATAATTGTTTATTGGACGAAATCACCTGGCCTGAGTCTTGCATTTTTTTTGTTCATTTGGATATCAATAATGTTTTTTTCGCTTTTTAAATTTGCAATGTTTGTAAATTAAGAGCAGTATCCGTAGGACGTGCGTTTGTGAAAATCTTAGCCACACGTTAGTATTATCAGGCAACTCCAAACAATACATTTACCCATTGTGTTTTTTTTGTTCTTTGTATCATTATTGTTTTTTTAACACAATTGAATGATACAGTAAGTGTTATTTTAACTAAACAAGTTAATATATCTATGTAGTTATAACAGTATGTTTTGGTGAGAATTATTATTGTTACTGCCTTTGTTAACTCCATTATAGTTAATGATGATGTTTTGTCATATTTCTATCTCTGTTAGTTCTCCTTGAGAAATAAATAAATAAATATCGCGACTAAACATGACTCCTCCAATCTGACTCCAATAAAACGGACTCGCAGAACGTATTGTCCAGTTTGTTAAAGATTCCAAAGTACGGCAATACTCCGTATTTAGCAAATTAATTTGTATGAATGGCCAAATCTAAATACAAACAAATCCACCGCCAACTAACCTGCGCCAGAGCACCATATGATCGTCAGTTGTTCAGACTTTTTACCGAAGCAGGTGGCCGCCCGCGCAATCTGTGCACGAAAACCTGCGAATAATACCCAGTGGGAAAGAGACAGAGACAAAACAAAGAGGGTGAGACAAAGACAGAAGGTTGTCTTTCCGTTTCCGCTAAGAAAAAACGCGAACATCTGGATAGATCCGGCATGAGAAAGTTTTAGAAATAAATCTAGACGGTCACGTTTTTTTCTGCGAAGTTTCAAATTAAAGTCCATGAATATATGCATGTGTTCGTTAAATTTGTTTATGATGCAATGATTATAATTATTATGGTAATTTTTGTAGGATTTAGCAATTGGTTTTTAATTAAGTTTATTATTGCTAGGTAATAAATAATGTTATAAATGAAAGCTGGGTTCATCCCCATAAAACTGCAACTTTGAAGGATGTTAATTATGAAATGATTATATGAATGATCGTTATAAAATATATTTTATCGACTTGAAAGCGTCTTCGTGTCTCACAAACAAACTTAAAGTCATCGAGTTAGTTGACTCTGATACTACTCCTGTTGATGCCGTCACAACCTAATAGATCTTCTTCCTACTAAAACTATAAATCCGAAATATTATTAGTTTTCTCAAGGTTTTAGTTTAGGATAGTTATCCATATTCATACTTCCATACTAATATTATATAAGTGCGTTTGTTTGTTTGTTTGTCCTTTTTTCACGTCGTAACTGATCGACGGATTGCCGTGATTTTATGTATGTACATAATTGCAGGGCTGAAGAGTGGAATAGGTTTACCACGGGGTTTGATCTACTTCAGCCGGGGCGAAGCCGCGGGCATTAGCTAGCAAATAATAACTTTGTATTTTGTGTGTAACTAATTAAAATGTACGTAAAATACTAAATAAAATGTACGCAATGTCAAAAAAATCCGAAAGTATGTGACTGTGTGTGTATTTATTATTTACCTAACTATAATCTTTTAGCGTTAAAATCTGGATGGACTTCAGTGACGCTTGGTATGCAGATTGCTAGACTAAAAACATAGACTTTTCGCGAGATCGAGATTTGTGTAGGTAGGTATGTGAAATCTTCAATAATCTTAACCATGAAATCATCTAGAGACCTGAAATGTTCACGGATTTTCTTCATGCCACGTACACGAAGCCTACGATGTAGTTTTTGGAATTCCCGTAATAAACTGCTGGCTCTATTTGTCTACGCAAGCGAAACCGCGCTTAAAGGTTAGTATAATATAATATATTTAACCAGCCAACTAGGTAGGGGGTGTTTAATTACCGTCAAATTAATTGTTTACTCGTTTCCTTCGCTTGCCCATAAAAAATCATTAAGTTCAATTCGCTCCTAAGATTCAGTCAATTTGATTCCTAGGCCACCACAGAACCTTATCATTGTGACATTTTACTTTATTTGATAATCATTGTTATAGACAAATAAAATTATTTGCTATGATAAGGTCCTATAGTGTCCTAGGAATTAAATCAATCCACTATATATTTAATAATAATGTGTACTAAGATTAATAATCCTTGATAAGGCTGCGGAAACCTAGGGCCATATTCAGGAACGACCCAACACGGTTTGCGAGAGGATAGGGATGGGCTGAGCTTGGGATGAGCCTTATTTCCTGTTCATTCGCTTTGTAAATATATACATAAATAAATATTAGGGGGACAATCTTACACAAATCGACCTAGTCCCAAACTAAGCAAAGCTTGTACTATGGGTACTAGACGACGATAAACATACTTATATAAATAAATAAATACTTAAATACATAGAAAACATCCATAACTCAGGAACAAATATTCGTGCTCATCACACAAATAAATGCCCTTACCGGGACTTGAACCCAGGACCTCTTGCTTCGTAGGCAGGGTCACTACCAACTAGGCTAAAGCGGTCGTTTAAATGAATAAATAAATAAATAAGGATCATTCCAATCTCAGCCCAAACCTCTCACAAACCAGTAATTTTTGGCGTTCCTGAATAGCAGTTCATCCCTATCCTCTCGCAAACGATTGAATTACCGCTCGCAAACCGTGGGCCGTTCCTGAATTTAGCTCCTAAGTTTACACTTTAAAAAAAGAATGTGGATATTTCAACAAAAAAAATGTTACTACACCGGATACAATTTAAATAAACAAAAATAACTCATAATTAATAACCGTTAATATGAAAATTTATGAACTGTGACACATATTATGAAATTCTAGTTATGCGTCTTGATATTGGAATCCTTTGGTATAAATAGAAACATGTTGGAGCTATATATCATCTCTGAATGCTTCTGGTAACAACTTGAGGTATAAAAAAATTCGTGTACTTATTCTGAAAAACATTACATTTAATAGATCCTCATCAAGCATTTAACTTTCTATTTAATTAAAAAAAATGTTTTTATCTTGTATAACTTCCTTCCTCCATCCACTGAATGCATCCTACATCTGTTGAAGTTAGGTCGTTTCGTCAAATGCCAGCGCTTTGGCGGGGAATTTGACAGGTCTCACGTCAAAGTTTGTTTAAGAAACTGACATGTCAAAGAGATTTTAGGCTCATAGACTAAAATATGATTTTCCACATAATAATTATTTAATAAAAACAGACGTTTTGTTTCACAAAATTGCGACTTAAATATGATCGCCACCGAATACTGATCTAGAAAAACTGATTCCTGATCACATCATCGTGAAAGACGGATAAAATAAAGAGCTTTATTGAACAAGGTCAACTGAATAATAATTTTGAGAGCATTATGTACTAACAGCAATCAGAAATATCCTTTATGCTCACTTTGGCAGTTCGATATTGCTATTACATACCATGAAGCACCTAAAACAAGAGATGATTTCCCGTCTGTTAATAAATACAACAGATAAACCACATTGATCTAAGAAATATGTGTAAGTAAGGTGGGTGCAAACAGCCTTATTATACGTGTACTGCCTTTTCGGCGAATTATTTTTCGCAAACTGATTCATTTGGCAAATGTTTCATTTCCCAAATGTTATTTTTTTCTGAAACTGTAAACTATTCAGGATATATTTCAGGACTATCCTGTAGGTTAGGTTAGGTTAGGTTTGTTTTATAACAATACTGAAAAGTTTACAGTTTCAGAAAAAAAAAAATTTGGGAAATGAAACATTTGCCAAATGAATCATTTTGCGAAAAGTTTTTCGCCGAAACATTAGTAAACCCTTATTATATAATATTAGCTGTTACCCGCGACTCCGCATCTGCAAATATTTCGTTTATCGCTTTCCCGCGCGAGCTATGCAATTTTCCGGGATAAAAACTATCCTATGTCCTTTTCCCGGACTCAAAATTTACCAAATTTGGTCTAAATCGGTTCAGCGGTTTTTTTTATTATGAGAGGGAGGCAAATGAGCAAGCGGGTCATCTGACAGAAAATGATCACCACCGCCCATAAATCTCAACAACTCAAAGAGAGTCACTAATCTATTGCCGGCCTTTAAAGGAAGTATAAACTCTTTTCTTGAATGCCCCGATGTCATAGTTGTCTGTTAACACTGCTGCCGTAAGCTGGTTCCACAGTTTCACCGTACATGGCAGGAAGGTTTCCGCGTGAAGAGGTAACAGACAGACAGACAGATAGAAAGACAAATTTTTACGCATTTATAATATTAGTATGGATGTATTTTGTTTTCCCGGTACAGCCCGTTACAAAGCGTCGTTGCTCTAATTAGGTTGCTCACAAAATGTATTAATTGTATATTGTTTGTTTGGTGTTGTATGACAGATTTTTTCTATGCCTAACATAGTTCTTAAGAGTTTTGTATTTGTTACTAACAATTTTTGCAAAAAAAATGTTAAGGACAATTTTGTAAATTTTGTTGAAACACAAATTAATTAATAGAGATGCAAATGTTGCGTTTTGTGGGTATGAATTTGTAGGTACGTTATTGTAAAAGTGTGCTGTACAAGGCTACACACTTCACGAAAAGCGCCAAGTGCGAGTCGGACTCGCGCACGAAGGGTTCCGTACAATTATCTATAAAAATCACGTTTGTTGTATGGGAGCCCCCTTAAATATTTTTTTATTTTAATTTAATGATTTATTTTTAAAGTCAATATAATGAAATATTCTGTGAATATTTCAAGTGTCTATCTGTTGCCGTTATCAATATCGAGCAAAAACGAGCAAAAAAATCATGTTTGTTGTATGGGAGCCCCCTTAAATATTTATTTAAATCCATGTTTTAGTATTTGTTGTTATAGCGGCAACCGTAATACATCATCTGTGAAAATTCCAATTCTCTAGCTATCACGGTTCCCGAGATACAGCCTGGTGACAGACGGACGGACGGACGGACAGCAGAGCCTCAGTAATAGGGTTTCCGTTTTTACCCTTTGGATACGGAACCCTAAAAAAACAGTGCTAAGCTAAAGATATCTCCTGTCATTAAGTGCTTCATGTTTCGTCCAGACACTGGCGCCCTCTAACTCGCATGTAGACTTGAGAAGTGATCCAACTCATTCAATTGCCTACGCCCATTGCGTTTGAATGGGAACTAAATGAATGAATGATGAATCGTTGTTTGCAATTAATTTTCAATAAATCTTTTGTTACTTAGGCTAGTGTGATGTAATTTTTTGTTACGATAATATTTTTAGAACGTTATGGCAAATTGTGTAGGTATAAAGAAACTAAATAAACATAGAATGGGTCATTTAAATAAATACTGCAAGAGATATAATACTTAAAACATACTAAATTTGTCTGCATTTTAAATATACTTACTTAATTTCTTATTGTTGCATATAATTCTAATAATTACAGGTAGCAGGTAGCTAGCAGTACTTACAGTAACTCTAATGACATTCTATTTTATTTTCATCAATAAAGTTAGCTCGACGAGCTTTTTTGCCTGTATGTTGTTTGGTCATGTTCGCGAACTTCACATAACCGCAAAAACTCACGTCTACCTGGCTTATTAAATTTAAAAAAGTTCTATCGAAGTGAAATCGCGCCCCAATCTCAGAATACGGCCGCGGTTTATTTTTAAGCAACCCTTTTATACGGGAATTACGTTCATTAAGGGTTTTTATACGTTTCTATTTCGATAGTCGCCGGCAGATGGCATTGTTCCCTGATTTGTAACCCCTTTGGGGTAAAAAATCATAAGCTTCTTACTCCTTAAGTAATGCCGGGGTAAATTTAGACAACAATTATGTTAGGGATTATGTCTGTCTTAGTGAATTTTAATAGGATAATGGAATGATGCTTGATCTTCTGTGTGTTTGGATGTTTATGCGAGAATTCACCTTTGAAATCTATGCACATAGGTATACTTAAAGTTAATAATCCGATCTTCGTAAGCAAAAAACGAACATTTTATATTACTCTTAAATCGGCACAATATTGCTAGCTTAAGTTTGTGATCAGTGTGTACGTAGGGTCAACAGCATAAATAAGTGGTCATTTATGTACCTTGTCGTTTTCAATCGTTTGACAATTTTGTATGACATTTCAAACATGACGTTAAAATGACAAGGTACATAAATGATCACTTATTTATGCTGTTGACTGTACATGAAGCTTAAGTGCGTGAATGCGTGCAGATTTGGATGAAATGTGATATTTAGGTAGCTAGATGTCTGGCTAGTTTTATACGTCTGCCACTACCGGGATTCGAACCTGGGAGCTCTACCCACCGAGGCCTTATTGTCTAATGCACTTGAAATCACAATCGTTTTCGCCGCTTCTTTTTGTCTCACGGTATGAGATTAGGTTAGAGAGAGATGGTACATGCGATCGCGTATGATCGCGCGTTACGCAATACGGCTTCAGATAAAAAAAAATCTATCAACAATATCATGATTTCAGGCAAAAGACGTCCAATGCTGTACCTTCGTTCACCAGTGGACGTCTTTCGGAGGCCTATGGCTCCCCAAGGTTCGCTAAACAGATCGGTCTTGAACCATCCGCATCACACTCGTTCCCGCAACCAAATCATCGCTCCATCTTGTTGGTGGCCTATATCATCATCGTCATCATGATCATCATCATCATCATCAACAATATCTCATTACTGACAAATTGCAGTTCGTGAAAAGCTCGAGTGTGTTCTTACAGTAAAATTACATAAAGTTTACCACTGACAGATGGTTTGCCTTCATTTTATATTCAACTTTAACGACCTACAAATAAAGCCAATTTTAGAGTACTGTTACCCACGTTTGCAGATTTTGTAATAGCTACTTTATTTGTATAGTGTTAAAGTTGGAAATGAAATGATAGACAGATGACAGATGGCTTTGTCAGTGGTAAACTAAAAGTATACGTATTGTATATTCTCACCATCTACCGTAACTTAACTCCAAAATGCAACGTCAAAAGCAAACGAAACCTTCAACTTCACGTGACATCCGTTTTGCAGGTACTCGATGCAATTGTACAAATATTCGCCGGACGTCCGTCCGCTATCGTATTACTTACTGCCGGATGCCGTACCGGCAGCTTGCCGGTTTTAGATCACACGTGTAAGTGTCTATATCATGTGGAATCCCGAGGAATTGTTCTAGCTAGTTCATCTGCGTCTTCAGCCTCAATACGTCTACTGAATCAATACTGCTGTTCCTATATTGATGGAGTTTCAATTAACCGTTCACTTCCCTATCGCATATATTGAAGAAATCCCAAACCAATCCACACTGGGTCCAAGTGGGAACTACGGTCCAAGCCCTCTCATTCTGTAAGAAGCACTACCTGCGAAGAAATACAATAGTTTATGTGAAATTCCCAATCCACACTGGGCCCGCGTGGGAACTACGGCACAAGCCAGAGGGCTTGTGAGAGCACGCTGATAGGCTGGTACGATGATGATGAATTTTAGCAATATATGTAGTACTCTAATACGTTAAATCCCATGTTATATTAATTATAAACTCGCTTGTTTTAATAAATTCGAAAACTTAATATGTTAAAAGCCAAAATTAAAATCTAAATCAAAAGTTTATTTCTGTATGTCGGCCGTTAAGAACTCTTTACATGTGTTTTTTTATTAGTCTATCAACGCTTTCGGAAAGACCATTATTGCCTAGAAGAATGCGCCGCAAACAACTTGGCACAAAATATTTTTTTTTTTCTAAAAAAGATTATAATTTTACTTGCAATACACAACCACATACAATTATGTATTTACATTAAAATACAAATACTTTGACAACATTCACATTTATGGCAGAAATCAGGTGAGAGCAAAATAAAACTTAACAAAAAGTGTCCCACAGTTCCCACGATCAAGACAGTTGTCTTCAACTCTCCTTGCGGATATCCAATATCCGACCCTCACCGGCAAACTGCAGGCTCTCGAGACCGATATTGAAACTGCAGTGTAAAATTTATCGCCGTAGTAAGCGTTTCTCGGTCACATGACTCATACCACTTTAACGTGAAGGACTGGGGTTGTAACTTGTAACGGAGACGAAGAGCTTAGCAGACGCGGAGCTGAGTTAACTGAGGCGAGGCGGAAGTGAATGTGGAAATAATTATAAATTCATAATTTGTTAAAGTTGTAGGAAGCCAGAAGTTCATCATTTCCATCATCATTTCAGCCGAAAGACGTCCACTGCTGAACATAGGCCTCCCCCAAGGCTCGCCAAACAGATCGGCCCTGTGCCATCCGCATCCAATGCGTTCCCGCTACCTTCACCAAGTCGTCGCTCCATCTTGTTGGAGGCCTACCTACACTGCGTCTTCCGGTCCGCGGACGCCACTCGAGAACCTTTCGGCCCCATCGGCCGTCAGTTCTACGGGCGATGTGCCCTGCCCACTGCCACTTAAGTCTAGCGATTCTTCGAGCTATGTCCGTGACTTCAGTTCTCGCGCGGATTTCATCATTTCTAATGCGATCCCGCAGAGAAACTCCAAGCATAGCCCTCTCCATCGCCCTCTGAGTGACCTTGAGCGTCCTTATAAGACCCATCGTTAGCGGCCACGTCTCAGTGCCATAAGTCATCACTGGCAACACACACTGGTCAAAGACTTTTGACTTGAGACACTGCGGTATATCGGATGACAAGATATTGCGGAGCAATAACAAGATAAGCCAGAAGTTATCCCACCAAAAACATTTTCATGTAAAATGTTGTCAAGACGAAACCATACCTGGCACTGTCAAAAAGTTATCAGATGTCATGTAGAGCCATTCTCATTCTGAGAGGAGTCCTATGTCCTGCATTGGGACGTATATAGGCATAATGATGATGATGTAGAGCCAAGCTTCTAACTCTACAATTCTTCACAAAAATACTTCAAAATATGTAGCTTGGCCAAACAGCCAAACCGTCCAGGCGCTTCTGCACTTCTTCAACGAGTGGGTGCGTTAGACCCGTGGACCCAGGGTCTCAAAACCGACAGCAACGAAATTATATACTGAACCGAGAACCTGGTATTTTATTACTTGCCTGCTCTTGGCTGCTTCAATCGCTGCGCCAGCTTTTCTTGTAGTACTCTGAAGGTGTGAAGGGACTAATTAAGGTATCATGGCATTTTAATTTTAAATTGCACAATAAAAAAAATAATGAGGAAGTTTTGTAGTTTTCTTATTCAGAATCTCTCCGGTGGTAGGCTTTGGCCGTGGCTGATCACCACCCTATAGCGACCCAGGCCGCCAATCGACTCTCGTCGTGTTTCGGCCTGTTGCCTATAGAAGGCCGTTCTGGAGGAAGGGTCTGAGCAGTTGTGCAGCGCGCGCGTATCGGCTACAGAGCCCCGTATTTGTTGTACGGTTTGCTTCGCTTGGGGGCGCGCGCAACGCCGCGCTCAACTGCCTTCTTTCTGTTTATTCCCCTAAATTCAAGGCTAGGGTGAACGAGCATTTACTCAAGCGTGCTCTATCGTAGGCTTCATCTTCGCTTTCCATCAGGCGTGGTTGTGACCAAACGCAAGCCCATATTGTATAAAAAAATCACAAGCACATTTTCATAAAGGATAAAGTGTCCTTATCTTGCAGTCAGTTTGGTGACTTCTTTAAATGGCTCTGCGCGAAACGAACACAAAAAAAATGTACAATAAATTAAGGTCATTTTTTTATCATCAAAATCAATAGCGCTCCTGAGTAAGAAAACCCCAAAATTGCCACATTTAACAGAAACGTAAATTGCGCACTTTAAAATGGAAATGCCGATCGACGCAGGTCACATGCCAAATTAAAACCCAATATTTGAAATTTAGATTTCGCTGTTCCCCGCAATATCATCTTACTGAGGTTAAATGTACCTTCCAAAGGTCAATGTCCAGGTAATTGTAATTAGATCACATATCGTAACGTTAACGGGCATTGCCAGAACAAACAGAGGTTCGCTGCATTCATTATGCGTACGCGCACCATAGAGTAGCGCGCGTAGACGCGACCACCGATAATAAACTAGTGTTGCGGCGTAGAACTGGATGTATAGGTTAGTCTTGCTGGCGGGATTAGCAGCAAATAATTTAGACGATTTCTTCAGCAAAATGGTGATTTAATTAGAATATGAAAAATTAATTATATAAAAATAAAATATGCGCATCGGTGCGGTAAGGTAGAAGGCGAATGCCGGACGGTGGTGCGCACCCCTCTCGCCGTGATATGTGTAAGGTAGGCGACGTGTGTTGTATGTAGTTGTACTATGCATTTTTGTGAATCATTGCGTACAGTCATCCACGCAAGTTGCATTGACAACTAGGAAGGATTGTTTTTGTACCTCATTCTTTCACGGGGCAATTAAAAAAGAGTGTCCGAACCATTAGGAGGCGTGATGTAATCAACACGTGAATGCCTTGTTTTGGGACAATTTAGAAAGAATTTATTCCTTAATAAGTGTGATATAATTAAGTGAATTGTTATTCTTTGACAAATCCTGACCCGTTTCGGACCCTTTTCAGGACTCGTCCTCACGGCTATTTTTTACTTAATCCCATAAAGAGGTACAAGCTCAGTTTAACCCACCATGTTTAATTCAATTCCTAAATAATTTTTAAAATATATATTTCTTATTAATGTACTTAATCATGGTAAAACAAAAAAATAAAAAATGTTACTCATATAATGCAATTGAAAATGCTAATTGCAAGTGGATTAAACAAATGGCTAACAGTAAAATAGTATTGTAAAGGTGCTATAACCATCCAAAGCTCCCTAAGTAACTGCCTAAATTAAAAGAAAGCGTCGGTACACAGGTTTATCTTAATTAATATTGTAAATAAGAAACTAACTCTTCTCCTTTTCACGCTTTAAACCGCTGGATCTATTGGTATGAAATTTGGTATGGAAATAGTTTGACATTCTACCATTTTTATCTAGAAATATGCATATTCCTGGCTCAAGATGTCTTCGTCCACAGTTCCATCTTGTCACCTTCCTAACAATAACTTGGCAATATTCAGGTTTCACCTAGTCCAGACTCCAGTCCCTCGCAAAAGTTACTAGTATCTAACTAAACTACCATAATGTTGTATTATTTATAACTATTGCTGTTACCTAAAAAAAAAAAAAAAAATTAAATTTTAAACTGTTTATTTCAAATAATATCAAAAAAATAAATTACAAATCTTAACTTCAAATCTTAATTTAGTGTTAAAGATTATTGGAGTTAGTTTAATACGATATTTTAACATTGCATTACATTTACATTTAAAATGTACTTTTGTGAGGAGAAAATATACGATTATTATTATTATTATTCCTATTTCGATCACAGTGCCAACTCGACCACTCTATTTTATGGGTGTGTTTAACAATACCGAAGTACGAAAGACCGAATGTATTAAAACATCGAATGGGTCAAAAGACCGACACGATTTTTTTCTGAAACCGTAAACTTTTCAGATTTTATTAAAACGGCATCATACAGAACGGGTACGTATCAAAATATATAAAGTTTAAAACAAATAATGGACGAAATACATAATGGTCATTTGATATAATGCAATTTTCTTGGAAATTCTCAACTTTACAGGATTTTCATATAATAAACCTAACCTAACCTAAACCAATCTGTAGATTACACGATTAAAAAAATTCGTTTAATCAATAGTTTCATAGAAAATTTTAGTATGTATTATGACCATTATGTATTTCGTCCATTATTTGTTTTAAACTTTATATATTTTGATACGTACTCTACAGAACCCATTAGGTTAGGTGAGGTTTGTTTTATAACAATCTTAAAAAGTTAACGTTAATCTTAATACCGAGTATTTCGTTTTTCGGTATTGTAATACATACCCCTATTTTATCGACCACAGTACTAATTGGTCACTAGTGCCAACTCGTCCGACTTTCCTTTATCGACCATAATGCTACTTGGTGTAAATAGGAATTTTGACGAGTTAGCATAGTACGTGTAAGACTGTTGACGAGTTGCCACTGTCTGTGGTCGAAATAGAAAACGTTAACGTGTTGGTATTGTGGCGCAGTAGGAAAGCGGACAAGATAAGAAAATGACGATATAGGAATGTTAGCGAATCAAAATCGCAGACCATTGACAATGATTTAAGAAGGTGACAAAATGAGACTGTGGACTGAGTCGTTCTGAACCCCGATAGCGACAAAATAATTCTTCAGACTGTTAGTTAGAAAATATACTGTTTTAAACTTTCGTGATTTTCACTCATAATTACTAGGTACGTAAACTAAACGGGACTTATCACGCAATAAATATTTATTTATTTACCTCGACGTTTCGGCCACATTGCAGCAACCGTGGTCACGAGTCCACGAGTCCACGGTTGCTGCAATGTGGCCAAAACATCGAGGTAAATAAATAATTATTTATTGCGTGATAAGTCCCGTTTAGTTTAGTAATTATGAGTTAGAAAATAATTGTAGATGGACTAAAAATATATTATATTTTTTGTAGCATTAGTTAAAGGTCAACTCATTAAATATAATTTCTATAGCTCATAAAACGGTTTATTTAAAGGGCAACTTAATGACGTAAATGTTAATGATAATTTAAATTACTATATAATGGCATATAATATTAAAGTACCTGGGCGATCGAGCTCCGCTCGGGCTATAACTCGGTACCAAGCGTTTTCCATCCCCGTGCATAATCAATTTATCATCCCCGAAAACCCCCACATACCAAATTTCATCGAAATCGTTGGAGCTCGGAAACAGCTCCAACGAATATATATACAAGAATTGCTCGTTTGTATATATAGAACAATTGCTCGTTTAAAGCTATTAGATATACACGATTTAATTGTTGAGCTAAACTGAAGGAGCTAATTTTATCCCTATTGAACTCTGTTTATTTTCAAGGATTACGTTTTCTAAAAACAGATAATTTACGTAGGTACGATTCCCGCCTAAAGCATTTATTAGTAACTAAGTAAGTATTGGTATATTCTGAAACACCTGCGAAGAAATTCAATAATGTGTGTATTTTTCTCAATCCGCACTGGTCCCACGTTCCCACGTCCCACTACAAGCCATCTCATTCTAAGAGGAGGCCTGTGCCCTGTAGTGGGACGTATATAGGCTGGGATGATGATGAGTGCTAAATGTTTACTTATTATTTTAAAAAAAAGGGACGCTGTATGACATTGACAGTCCTCTTAAATAATCATCCTTGGTTTTATCGACTGTATAATCCGCTGTCATTATCATCCATCATCATATCAGTCGAAAGACATAGTTGAACATAAACCTCCCCCAAGGTTCGCCAAACAGAGCGGTCCTGCGCCATCCGCATCCAACACATCCGCAATAATCCGCTGTACAGTCTGTCAAAGTATTTATTCTATGACGTTTCCAGCGCTAAGAGATGGCTTATTGACGTGGGGCCACATTCCTGAATTAAACGGAAGCACCCGTGATAATTGTATTAAGAATTTCCCTGCTTTTGTAATCTAGTAAACGTACGATTCATTAGGACGTCCGCTCGAAAATTCAGTTTACAACCTATAGAAAATTGAGACCGTTCCGTTTAAAAGTTTTCGTTCTAAAATCTTCAAGTCTCTAAGAAGCTCCAGTTTATGTATATCTGTCTACTGATATTCATCTGTTTATTTGTAACATGTTTTTATTTTAAACTCGAACACTAGGTATTTGTTGTACTTATTTCAGTGAAGAATTCAATTAATAAAGATGCTCAAGGCATGCTTTAATCAATTACTTGCCTTGCCTCATCTTTTAGCTATATAATACAACATCATCATCATCATCATCATCGTCGCCCCAAGCTCAAGAATGAGAATGCTTGTGGTGTAGTTCCCACGCGGGCCTAGTGCGGATTTTGAACTTCACACACTCTATTGAATTTCTTCTCAAGTGCGTGTTTCCTTCACCGTAAAGCTCGTGGTAAATTTCAAATGTTATTCGCATATAAATTCCAAAAATTTAGAGCTGCAAGCCCGGGCTCGAACCCACAACCCTCTGCTCGAGAGGCCATGAGTCAAACCGCTACGACGACTTTATTGATATTTGAATGGCGAAAACAGTAGTGGATACCGTTAACTTTATAATATATTACTTTCAACCCGTTTACTTGTCAATACATACATGTATGTTTTCGTCCCGATGATATATTACAGCTATCAAAATGGTAACACCATCCTTAATGTGTATTTTTAATTAGCAACTCATCCAACCAATTTAAGTTTGCAGCTTTATATCGCCGCTATATAGCTACTGCTAAAATGATTATATGAATCTAATTTAGTTACAGTTTTTTCCGTCGTATAGACATTTTGGTTTGTTTTATACAGTGGCAGTCATTAATTATGTTGGCATGAGTAATCAATAACTTAAATGGCTTAGTGTCATCAAAACCTGTATTTATCTTCATTTAAGTCTGTACCCGGCCGAAAAATCCGATCTGTCCGAATAGAATGTTCAAAGATTTGCGAAACAATTTAGTAGAGTTGTCACAGCGCTGCAATTTAAACCTAATCTAACCTAAAAATTTGAAATTTATTTTGTGTTGTAAGCGCACAAACTGTATTATTATTTGGCCCACATTTTAAATGATTGCAAGCACCTACTAAATCAGTTGGAAAATCCCTCACGATATTTTCCTTGGTTTTAGAAAGAAAGATATTACGCTCATACATATTATTAAGTATTATTATTATTGCTTAGTCCGGGTGAACCTCGGCCGCTCAGTTACTTTTGCATAATAGTGACATTGTTAAAATAAAAATAAAAAGTCAGTCAAATAATCCTTTTGCCCTGTCCTTCTACTTCTTACAAAATTTACTCAAAATCATTTACTGTGCAATCTGCTAGACTGTGGAATCGATTACCCACCTTCATTAGGCAATCTCCTTCCGCGGTGTCGTTCAGGGAAGCTTTGAAGAAAATGTGGCTCACACCATCACTTTAATATACAGGGTTATTTTTAATTCACTGACATCCTCTTAACCCTCAATTCCTATCACTCAAACAAATGTTTTTTGTTTTATGACTTTTTAAAATGAATCACTTTTTTTCCCATACAAATACACAGAGTATCGTAAAAATAAGAGGAAATCTCAAATTTTCAAAACGTTATTACACCAAAAATATTAAGTTATGACAAAAGCCGTAAAACAAAAAACATTTGTTTAAGTGGTGGGAGTGTAGGGTTAAAAGGATGCTAGTGAATTACAAATAACCCTGTATTGAGAACACTGCTTATTTATTGTATGTATTTTTCATATATATGTTGTATATAGTAGTATATTTTTATTAGGTTTCTTTATATTATGAGTTTATGTATTGTATTTACTAAAAGTTGTATTGTAGCCTTTGCTTTGTCCGACTATATTATTTTGACTTACTCTTTGTCGGTCCCTTACTAAAATGCTCCTTTCATCCACTCAAAGGTTGACTGGTAGAGATGCCTTAAAGGGATAAGTTCGCCTTTGTACATGCATTTCAACGGTTTTCAATAATGTATTTCTTTTTTTTTCCTTATTTTTGTACAATAAAGAGTTTTACATACATACATACAATAATAGTACGGATGAAGCTCGGTCGCTTTTGCATAATAGTGACATTGTTAAAATAAAAAGTTAGTCAAATAAACCGCCCCGGATCGAAAGGCGCCCAACACACTAGCCGCATTGCCCCGCTGAACCGCGATGGACAACCTTTGCACCAGAAAAGACCCAGAGCGATAGTCAAGACCTCTCTCACGAAGGCGACGCCCCACTTCTTTAAAAAAACACGGATAAAAACCGGTTGTCTGTAAAGTCGGTTTACGGACGAGAGACGTGACAACGTCATAACAAACATAAAAACAAAAATGAAACCAGGCGGTCACCCATTCAAGTAAAATTTTCATCCCCCCTTTAATACCCCCCCCCCCCTCTCCCCCCGCACCCCCCCATTACAAATTACCCGAGCGCTAGTACTAAGATTGTACATCCTGGCGCGCGCTGCTCTCTTGTACATCCTGGCGTTCACTGCTCTCTCTTGTACGGGACATTGCGTCATCCTTTTTCGTGCGTGCAGCCGGCGTTCATCGATTTATTAGACGTTGTGACGTCAAAAAGTATTCCCTCGGAACCCCAACAACCAGTTGTCACCACCGCAAGAGTTATAATTTAATGAGGATGCTCAGCTCAACCTTAAGTGAATAATTTCCCCTTTCATCTGGCATTTATTCCAAACTTCACTATTTCTAAAACTGTTTTGAAATGCATTCAAAACTATAGTGCGCATCGGTTGGCAACTGATCATGTAACTATGATGTAACTACGGAGCACGGACATGCAAAGGTAGTGAAATCTAGAATTATCTAGAATTCCTAGGTATAATTATCGAGTTAAAGTTACTGAGCATGAAACTTTGATGTGGCAATGATAACTTTTTATTTGATCACTCATGAGCGAACAGTATTTTTTGCAAAATACAATTAAATTTACTTACCCGACTAGTAAAAATAAAACAAAAAGTAATCAAAACCCTCAAGTTCATAAATCTATCAAGACGAATAAATGACCTATGACAATCGAGTTTTACGGTGAAGGAAAACATCGTGAGCAAACCTGCTTACACTTACGAAGAATTTCAACGGTGTGTGTAAAGCACAGGACCCGCGTGGGAACTACGGCCCAAGCGCTCTCATTCTGAGCGGAGGCCTGTGCTCCGCATGGAACGTTTATGACCGGGATGATGATGATGAAGAACGAGCTTATATTGCCATATGAAAAGTTGAAGCAAAAACTCATTTTAGAGACTCTAGTGTTAATTCTGTAACCATTAGTCTGTTACGTCTAAGGTATATTATGCGCCAAGTAATATAAAGGTATTATAATATTGAATTGGTGTAATAATATGTTAATGTGGTCCTTTGCGCTAGACATAGCGTTTATGAAGTGTATCCCATCCCGCCTGCATAACGGAGAAAGTGGATATGATAATTGGGCCCGGCCATGCGGGACAGAAACGGCTTGGAGACTAGTATGGACATGTCGTACTCGTAGTAAATTTGATATTTATACAGTTGCCAGCAAATTTCTTGAGCATTGGCTGATGTGGTGATGGTCAATTTGCGCGTGTAATTTACTACAGAAACGTTAGTTAAACGTTTTTCGCCGGCAACTTTCTTAAGCTTTCAGTTATTGACTTTAACTATTCAGTTAACTATTTGGAGTAGTTCACACATTTAGATGTTGGTTTCAAAACTGTGTCTCTAGTTATGTATTTGTTTGATTTTGAGCGCACATCGAGAAAGTTATTTTTTATTTTTTCTTAATTTTTGTTCACGTCATCATGCTCGTACAGAGGTCTAGCTAATGGTAAACCAGAAGGCTGCTGGCTGGATGGCTTGCCCACACCATGTATATTAACATTGCCAAATGAGGCAATGCTGCCAGCCTTCTAGGCATCTTCTAGGCATATATTTGGGACAGATTTTTTACCTTTAGTCTTACTGATTCAACTTAGGCTAAGGAAGAAAATCAAATTCCGGATCCTGAAATCCTGTTTTAAATGTAATTGAATGTGGTTGGAATTTATAGATGTAGTTCCCGTTGTGTCTAATTTTCAAATTGCTTTTTATTTTACACAAAATCATAGATTAACTAATATTATAAGCACTTGACTAAACTCCATTACAATAGAATATAACAATGTCGTAGACACATATGGCCAACTGATATGGACACCGAATTGTCCAGGTCATCAGTGATAGGATTTTTTTTATTGGTTGTCGATTATAATCATACTTTAGGAATCTAGACAATCAGGTGTCTAGTCTATGTCAGTTGTCGAATAGGAATCTAAGAGATTGACATAATACTTACTATTTATTACATGTTCTAAATGAACTTTAAATGTACAGTATCTTAGTGATGGTAGTCATGTCCGTGCTATACTGTCGCGCGCGTCCTCGCTCGCTGCCGCATTATCAATCATCTATTTTTACTATTCCACTGCGAAGGCTTTATGCAACGGTGACCAACCACCACCAACCACGGTCTTACACCCTGCTATACATCATTTGTATTCTTTGATATCCGTTAAGTTCGACAAATGGCTTAGTACATAGCATCGCTAGAAGGGTCTTTTTCAAAAACATTTTACATAGAGGTTAAATTAAAACAAAACTTAATTGATTCCTTTCATAAAAAGCCGTCGTAATTTGTTTTTTATTAACCCTTTAATGTAAGTATGTAAAATTTTTTTGAGAGCGACTTAAAAACTATGTACTTGGCAGAAAAAAAAACTTTTTCATACATAATAAAATAATATTGAGTTCACAGTCATTGTAAAAGATCCTTTATAAGTTACAAAAAGTTATGTCAAATATAACAGTTTTTTAACTTAGACAACACAATTTATAAAATGTACCGCGCATAATTAATTAAAATGTTTATTATTTTTTAAGCAATAATAGTTAGGACACCAAAGTCTAAGATAAAACAATTTTATCCCGTAAACATAAAAGAAAACAAAAATAAAACGGTTTAATTGAAATGTTTATTTACAAGCTTTTATTTAACAACTTGCAGTGGTTAAGTTTGGGTCAAATCTTGGGAGTCGAATTTAACCCACTTGCAATGATATTTGGTGTAATTGGGTCAATCAACTTTTTCTTGTAAATTTCTATTTACTCCTTTACAAGTAACTCTGTAATCTCTGGTTAGTGAAACCATGATTTTGTAGTAATTAGATAAACTGTTTATCATAGTGCGTATGTGAAAACCAAAAAAATAAGTATTTCTATGAAAAAATCTGGTCACCCAGGGGACATACCACTATTTTCATACAAATCTCGGGGACATCATTGTCCCCTGGGTCACCCACGAAATAGAAGCTAAACAAAATAAAATAAATATGGCAATTATACCATTATTGACTACAAAAATCTAGGGTTTTGAAAGGTACCTATACTTTAAATAAGGAAAAATAATCAGTTTTTTAATTATTTCGGTTTTCATAGAAAGTAGCAGAAAATCGTTAACAAAAAAAAGTTGATTGACCCAATTACAGACAGGGAAACTGAATCCCGTACCACAATAACATTTCACAATTAATTTCACGATATTTTATTTGGTAGATGTAGGAATACCAACGTGACATTTACAATGAAAAGGGTTCACCCTGGTGCGTGATTCAGTATTCTTGACTGTACATAACATAATATTAATATGTAAGGAATTTATATGACAATGCGATATGTACAATCAACAAAAAATATAGTTGGCAAGAAAAACTCGTATTAATTAATATAAAATTATAAATAAATATTAGGGGACAATCTTACACAAATCGACTTAGACTCAAACTGAGTACTTAAGCAAAGCTTGTACTATGGGTACTAGACGACGATAAACATTCTTATATAGATAAATAAATACTTAAATACATAGAAAACATCCATGACTCAGGAACATAATATTTGTGCTCATCACACAAATGAATGCCCTTACCGGGATTAGAACCCAGGGCCTCTTGCTTCGAAGGCAGGGTCACTACCAACTAGGCTAAAGCGGTCGTCATATAATGATTTTACTTTTGATATTATTGTATGTATGTATGTAAACTCTTTCT
This sequence comes from Archips xylosteana, assembly GCA_947563465.1. Classification (NCBI taxonomy): domain Eukaryota; kingdom Metazoa; phylum Arthropoda; class Insecta; order Lepidoptera; family Tortricidae; genus Archips; species Archips xylosteana. The sequence goes on along the minus strand of OX387364.1, from coordinate 12,264,181 downwards.
TACACATAAAATATAAGTACCTACAAATAAACAGAAATAATACAAAGGCGAACTTATCACTAATGGATCTCTTTTAGCTAATCCAGTAGAAAGATGAAAATTTACAAAATTATTTATAGAATATTTATTATATTGAATAATAAACAAACTAAACTAGTTTTTATTTGATTTGAGACAGACGTTATACCGTAATTCCGGAAACAATCCGGTATCAGCAATATAAAAGATCTCTTATCAACATAAAACGAGACCAGTAGCTCCCATAACTGTTATAATTAAATTAATAAGTCCAAGTTCAGTACACAGACTGCTATACCGATTATATCAAAGACTAGCTTTACGTCGCGGCTTTGTTACCGTGAAGAATAATAAATTGGCTAGCTGTCCCTTGGAAATTTATTAAAATCCTATTAAAATCCATTAGTGCACTTTTATATACTCCAAGAATAAAGCCCAGTTTAGAAATGTAAGTAAATTCGTGCGAGTTGCATTACATTCATCATCATCATCATCCCAGCCTATATACGTCCCACTGCAGGGCACAGGCCTTCTCTCAGAATGAGAAGGCTTGGGCTGTAGTTCCCAGTTTCCCAGTTGGCCTGTAGTGCGGATTGGGAACTTCACACGCACCATTGAATTTCATCGCAGGTGTATGCAGGCTTCCTCACGATGTTTTCCTTCAGCGTAAAACTCATGAAAAATTTCAAATGTATATAGGAGCCAGGGCACGAACCCACGACCCTCTGCTTGAAAGCCAATAGGCATCCTAGCTAAAAATATTATTTTGTCCGTTTTAAAACAACTTACACTACAATGGGGAAAAAGGGTGACCCTCAATTTGAATATTTCACTCATCCTCGTATCAGCTTTAACTCAAATATTTTAAGAAAGAAAAACATTTAACAATTTTGAACGCTACTCAATCACCATAAAGCTCATAATGATCCGTTATCATCTTGTGAATTGCGACGTTTTTAGAAATCGTCGGCGTCTGCGCGTGCGTCGGCTGGAAGCACAAATCCTTTATTTAAATAATTATGTTAATTTGAAGCAACGTAATGTCGGTCAAGGTTCATAAACTTAGAGGAAGTATGATCTTTCTAAGATTTATGTTCAATTTGACCTGCGGTCTAAAGCACTTGGTTTTCTATCGTTTGCCTGAACTTTATACCTAGGCCATAATGTACCTATCGTTCTCAATAATTTTCATTTATTCTCTAATATATAAAAATTTCGTGTCACGATGTTTGTTATCGAACTCCTCCGATGCGGCTTGACCGATGTTTAACAATTTTTTTCTCTTTATTTGGTAGGTCTGAGAATAGGTCGGCTATTTTTTATACTTACCCCTATTTTTCGCAAACGGATTCGCGGGCAACAGCTAGTCTAATATATAAAAATCTCGTGTCATGGTATTTGTTATCGAACTCCTCCGAGACGGTTTGACCGATTTCTATGATTCTTTTTTACCCGTATTGGGCAGGCCTGAGAATAAGTCGTAGGCTATTTTTTATATCCCTAATCTTCGCGGACGGAGTCGCGGGCAACAGCTAGTAATTTATAATTTAACGATTATTTATAAAAAAATATCTATATTCCTAATGAATACCATTAATTTCGATTAAAGTTAAACGTCACGTTCCCCAGTTACAAAACGCTATCACATTAATAAGTCAATCATTTTGTACCTTAATTTTTGTTATTATCGCTATGCAATTAAAACTCGAAATTATGCGCGTGACCATGCTCGTACTCAAGAACCAGACAAGTGCGAGTCTGAGTCACACACTGAGGGTTCCGCGCATATTCAAAGACAAATAAAAAATAAGTTTATATTATAGAGTTCTTTTGTGCAGATCAGCAATTTTCGGATATGTTTCTTGGAAATACCTTGTAGTTTTTAATTCCCATGTTTTTTGTAAGAAAATTTAAAAAGATTTCAAATGATTTTCGAGAATTTTCAAAAGATTACATATTTGGATTGTGTAAACTTGAAAACATATTTTTTACAGCTAAAACAAAAAGGAAAGCTTTATTCTGTAAGTCGGCAGCGAAGGATTCTTTCACATGTAAGTATCTTTATATATTACAATCGTTTTTGAAAAGACTACTATTGACAAGAAATTCACCACAAGAAACTGGACTTACCTCCACTCGTTACTGATTAAAATGGTTTTATCAGACAGACAGACAACGAACTAATCCAATAAGGGTTCCTTTCGAGGTACGGAACCATAAAACTCAAACCCTCTTCTACCCTTACTAATGGACATATAAATTTCAACCGGCACCTGCTACCGAAATACAATAATTAGAAATAACTGTATCATTTGAATATTTCCTGTAATGTTTAGGCAATAAATTCGTTTTTTATAGTAATTTTCGTTTTACGCTCCGTGTCGTTTACAACTGTCTTGCTTCCTGCTGTTTAGTTATAACTACAAGTCCAAGAGGCATTAACCGATAGAGAAGAGATGTCATCATCTTCGGCTTGTATTCGTTCGTCCCACGGTTGAACACAATGCACAATCACAATCCTATAATGTTAAATTAAATGAAAATAAACTTTTTAAATAATAAATCTGGTTTAATCAGACCTGTGTGATCGGCTCGCATTAGAATGTGACAGCTAGGACAAAAAAACTATTAAAACAAATAAATGATAAATTTCTAATGTAATTTTTTCACTTGAATTCCGAAAAACATAGAGGGACGAGCCTGAGTTTAAAGCCACGATCCTGTGCAAATATATCAAACCACCACCACCACCAGGCTACTGAGGCTGCGGCTGAGTGGATATAGTAGTGGATACTTGTTGTATGTAGTAGTAACGTGTCCGTATAAACAAATTTGACGTTCTAAATTTGAAAAATGACTTAAGCTCCATTCATTCATTCTCTGCACTACTACATACAACAGGTCATTTACTTAAGTTTTTCACATATACTTCTTATGAACTGTCAAAATGCAAATCCCAATAGTGAGTCATGATATCCGCTTATTTACTTAACTCCGTTACAAGTGAGATAAAAAAAAATCGGTTTCCTATGCGGAGGCGGGGGTACAATTCCTTGCAGAACTTCCGCAGTAACGCGGAGGCGAAGTTCCATTACAACCCTAACTATGATCGTTATCGATAGTTAGTGTTTCGATATTGCGTGGAATAGTACATAAAACTCGGTTGTTTTATATAAAAATCGGAATTGTAACGGCTTTTTTCCATGCAAGGAATAAAATAAAGTATCACAAAAAACTAGTGCATATAATATAAGTGACCAATGACTAATGTGTTGCAGAATTTTTTTTATACCTACAATATTGACCAATCACGACTGATGGAAAGCAAAGAAGATGCACGCTTGCCTAGTAAATGCTCATTCACTCTAGAATTGGAAGCGGAAAAATGGAAGTGTTCAGGGAACACATTCGCAGGCAGGAATTCCACTCCTTAGCTGTGCGGTTGAAGCGCTCATAATACTACTCTGTTGGATAATTAATCTATGCTACAAGTATACAGGTTTTTATCATCTGCGCCATTAATGTGTTACTCGTAATTAAGATGGAGATATATTGCGATTTATTCTTTGGGGTCATTGTTATCCTGAAGTGCTAAGGAAAAAGGTGATATGTATTTATTTAGATCTAAGTACATAAATGTACGGTCTGCGCCATGAACGAGCGAGTGCCTTGGTACCTTGTCGCTTTCAGTTGTTTGACTACATGGTTTTATATGGCTATTTAAACATGATATTAAGGTGGCGGCGTGCAGGGGTAGTCGCGTGTTTGTGGCGCTGACCGTACTAGTAATAGTAATAGTTTTATTTTATTTCCTTTTATATTGAGTCTGTGAATGAGCGGGGGGCGGGGCTGGCATCGGGCTGGTGGCGGAGTGGAGTGCTAAGGGGTGGCATGCTTACTGCTAGCTTTGGCACCTTCCTCTCGACTGGTCCATTTAGAATTAGACAATTTTGAATGAACTAGGCGGGAGTGGAGGTGCTGGGGGCTGGCGGGGGGTGTGACATTCCGACGCGTTCAGCTTGGTCACTGATCAGGTGTTGGCCTTGCTCCTCGTTCATTTACAAACGTAGGGGTGTCCCCTTCGCATTCCTTAGTTAATAATCTTAAATATTTAAAGATTGTAACTAAGTTTACGAATTTTTTTTTGTAACATTAATTGCAATAAACAGATTAAATTTTAATTTTTTTTTTTTTAAATTTAGATCAATATTCCACGATGTTTTAAGGCTAGGATCGACTGGGCTTCAGTCACTAAATCAATCAATTATTTCTCAACAAAATCCTCAGTAGGAAAAAATATCTAGATAATTTTAAAACATAGAATAATTGGTCCTTTTCAGAAGCCTTGGTGGCCTAGTGGTTGGACCTATGGCCTCTCAAGCAGAGGGTCGTGGGTTCAAATCCCGGCTCACACCTCTAAATTTTTCGGAATTTATTTGCGAAATTACACTTGTAATTTACCATGACCATTAAGTGAAGGAAAACATCGTGAGGAAACCTGCGAAGAAATCCAATTTTGTGTGTGAAGTTCCCAATCCGCACTGGGCCCGCTTGAGAACTACGGCCCAAGCCCTCTCATTCTGAGAGGAGGCCTGTGCCCTGCATTGGGATGTATATAGGCTGGGATGATGACTTCATGATGATGTCATGTAAACTACATAACATATACGTACCAAATTTCGATAGTAAATCCAATCACCAGAAGCGGGTGAAGATTTGACCTTGACCAACATACAAACAAATATTGCAACCTGTCATTTTCCTAAAAACCCTTAGGTGACCGTCGCATTTCTAAAATTCCACCAGCCAGATGTTCCAAACGTTTTTCATCTCACTTCTCACCTAGCAAATTGAATTACTAACAATTTGTATCAAAGGAGAGTCAAGGTAAAAACCCACTGTTTGTCTGCCCATTAGCAATGCGCGCGCGCCGTGACGAAGGGTTGAGATCCCCTGACTTTTCTACATCTCTACTGATCTCGACGAAAAAGTAAAAAATGTCCTTTAACTCCGAAGAAGAAAGTTCAAACTCGCTTGGATTACCGCGTCAGTTACGTCTTTTCATACTAGCAATTCTCATCTTAAGGTGGGTCCACACTCTCATTTTTATCATTTTAGCGTATTGTTTTGAGCATGCGTATCCTAAGTATGGACGATCGCTTTATAATGTATCACTAGCATGTGTAAAAAAATAGGTCCATATTATAGCCGTAACATAACAGCGTAACTAAGAATAGTAATAATAACACAAGTATAGGTATAACTATGAACTACATCAATTACTTTTCACTTCTCATGCTCTTAAAATGTTACTTTAGTCTCTGCATATCGGGATTAAAGCTCTTTTTTGATCTCAAGGGATTAAAGTAAAAAAATTTTAATTGACTATGGAAACCCCTAAACTGCCAATCACGGTGTTTGTGAATGGAGGATTAACGCCATTTTCAGTAACTGGGTATAGACAATTTTAAAGCTTTCCACAGACCGAAGCGCGCTGCGGACGCACTGTAGCGCCCTGCGCTTCGATCTGTGGAAGCCTTTAGGGCGTGGAAATAACCTCAAAATGACAACTGTATAAAAAATATTTAAAAAATAATAATTTCGTGAAACACATTGAATAAGTACGAATATTAATCTATTTAATTATAAAATATTACAGACGAATTTATTTTATTTTGCATGTAAAGAAAGATTTCCTTTAGCTTAGGTGTTTTTTAATTTGTTTTTTTTAAACGCTGTCGGCAAAGCAGTTCCCTGCTCTGTCGATAAAATAGCAATCCGCACTTTCCGCACAGTCGGCAAAGCAGTGCTGGAGTGTACGGTAGATAGTAGGTACGTTTGAAAGTTAATATGGCGTGACTTCAAAATAATGCGACGTCAGTTGCATTTAAGAGGGTTTATACCTGCTGAGCTGGCAACGTTGCATTTTTGTTAGTTTTTCTCGATTATTCCATAAAAATTGAATGAAAATTAAAAATGTTTTGAATACAAATTGTTCTAATATATAAGTTAATGTGTCTACTGCAATAATAATTCGTGATAGACTTTTATTTTCTTTAAAAACGAACAAATTATTACCTATCGGTTTTTAAAGAAAATAAAAAGTCATATCCGAATTATTATTGCAGTAGACACATTAACTTATATATTAGAACAATTCGTATTCAAAACATTTCTAATTTTCATTCAATTTTTATGGAATAATCGAGAAAAACTAACAAAAATGCAACGTTGCCAGCTCAGCAGGTATAAACCCTCTTAATAGTAAATAGAAAGTATAATTAGATATAATTAAACAAAGAATTGGCATATAGAAAATAAACTTAAAAAGTCGTTTCTTTATTCACGGGTAAGTGTTTCAGTTAACAATAATTATATTTTGTGTGTGAACTTAGATCAATTAGGTTAATTTATTTGCCGATTCTAATGAATGAACAATGATCATTCTTACATGCATTGTCCAATTAGTTTTAACATAGTCTTTAAGTTAGAATCTGTTGGCTAATTATGCAAGCATTTAAAGCGTTACTTTACAAAAAAATATAAAAGAAAAGAAAAGACAGCGGTATTTTTTTTTGCTATTTGAATTTTGAACAGATGTCCATTGCTCGTATTGAGCATACGTTGTAAAAAAGTAATTTTGTACGTCGTTTTTTTCCTCGCATTCAAAGTGAAAAGTAGAGTGTTTAACGCGGGACTAAACTATCATAATGACAACTCGAATTATAGCCTCCCTCGCTATCGCTCGGGTGGCTAAATATCTCGTGTCATTATGGCTTGTTTTAGTTCCTTGTTGAACAATCTACTATTGTTCACCCGCCACATTTGTTGATATGGACTATAATTTTCATTGATATGAACCTGCGCAAAGTGACGCCTGATTCAATAAATTAAATAATATTACTCAAGAGAAAAACCAACTCGAAATGGATACAGTGTATTACGTATCAAATCATAACTTCGCATCATGATACAGTATCAAAATACATATTGTAGGGGATAGTGCAATACCGCGTAACTAGCACTGGTAAATATAGTGCAAAACCACGTAATTACCAGTGCCAGTTACGCGGTATTGCACTATCCCCAACGATACGTCCATAACGATCGTGATACGCGTATCCGATGTTGAGAATATGTCGAATACACTGACGTGGCAGGGTATTTAAGATAAGATAAGATAAGATAAGATAAATTTATTGAAAAATTTGATTTTTACAGAATAACTTAATAGGTACAAAGTTTCCTTATACTAAACCTAAGTAAGCAAATCATGGGCCCGAACTAGGAAATCCTGTGTTTCGGGCTGTAAGAGCTAAAATATAAGTTTTAAATAAATAAACAATCAATCAGTGAAAAACGCAATCAAAAACTTCTCTCAAAATACAATACAAATGTAAATAACCAAAATAGTAACCTAAAAATTAAAATCTAACAAAAATAAAGGTAGCAAACACAATCTACCTACTTTACAACTAATAATAATTTTTCTGTATCTTCGTACGACATATTTTGCAGTGTCTCTAGGAGACTTTTTTGCATTTATTAACATTTAGGGGATAAATATGCGAAACTGAATTTAATCTATTATAGAGCAGTGGTCCTAAGAAAACAAAAAACCTGTGCGTGAAAGCAAATTTGGGTCTTATTTTTTGAGAGCAAACTATGTCCTTTCGCCTTTTATCCGTTAGTACCGTGTTATAGGGTAGTGCTGCGTGCTGCTTAAGTACTATACTGAATATAAATAATTGTCGAACTGTTAACACATTACACGACTTATAAAGCAGATTAGTAGGAAAAAGGAAAGGGCGGAAAGTGGACACCTTAAGAATAGCTCTTTGCGCTCTCTCAATGGCTAGAAAAAATGTTTTACCCGCCCCACCCCATGTTGTTATACAGTAGGTTAGGACTGACTGACATAGCGAGAAATAAACTTGCCTAATTAATTTAGGATCCGCTATATGTCGCAACTTTTTAAATACAAATATCAACTTACGAGTTCTAGCACATAACGCTTCTATGTGATGTTTGAACGAAAGATTTTCATCTATTATAATGCCCAAGTATTTTATTCGGTCGGTGATTTTAATAGCGGAACACACACATTGGCCATCTGTGGGAAAGTTACAATAATGGGCATATAATGTAGAATCAATTTGCGTAGGCGTACATTTCCGCATTGAAAACTTAATATAGTTAGTTTTATCGGCATTAAGAGTTAGTAAATTGAGCTGAAGCCATTTATTAACCATATTGAACCCGTGTTGCGCATGCTTATAAACTTCAGCATCAAAGTCAGCCGCAAAAAGTAGGGCCGTATCATCTGCATATGTTATGATTGTTCCATGCTTCAGTTTTAAGTTACAGAGGTCATTTATAAAAATTAAAAATAGGGTTGGTCCTAAAATGCTTCCTTGGGGAACACCAAAAGATGTGTTTTCCTGGTCATTGCTGAAAACATTTCCTATCTTAACACATTGAGTTCGGTGTTCCAAGTAACTTTCGAAAAGTTTCAGCTGAGTTCCTCGAATACCTATAGTTTCAAGCTTACTCAAAAGAATAGGACTAGACACAGTATCAAAAGCTTTGGCTAGGTCTAGGAAAATTCCCAGTGTGTGAAGACCATTATTAAGATTTTGTACTACAAAATCAGTAAGATGATGTACAGCATCAGCGGTTGAGACTTTTGATCTAAAACCATATTGCTTCTCAGATAAAATACAGTTATCCTCTAGATACTTGACCAATCTATTATTTATAATTTTTTCAAGTATTTTAGAAAAAGGAGATAGTAAGGAAATGGGTCTATAATTTGAAATTTCAAATTTGCTACCAGATTTAAAAACAGGGACAACAAGAGCTTTCTTGAGACACTTAGGAAAGTGTCCTGTACGTAAACATAAATTGAATAAATATAAAAATATGAATGGACGAATCGCACTCAACGTGCTATGGAAAGGGCTATGCTCGGAGTTTCTCTGAAAGATCGAATTCATAACGAAGTGATCCGACAGAGAACCAAAGTTATCGACATAGCCCACCGCATTAGCACGCTGAAGTGGCAATGGGCAGGCCATATAACCCGAAGAACCGATAACCGTTGGGGTAGACGAGTTCTTGAGTCTCCACTCACACACGGATCGGCAAACGTAGCGTGGGACGTCCTCAGACTCGGTGGAGCGATGATCTTCGCAAGGCGGCTGGCAAGAGCTGGATGAGAGTGGCCGAGGATCGTGCTCAGTGGCGTGCCATGCGAGAGGCCTAGTCCAGCAGTGGATGAACATAGGCTGATGATGATGATGAAGATGATGATGAATCGCACTCAGATATGGCATTTTAAAAGTCACAAAACCGTGTATCTTTTCGTGTCCGAATTAAAAACCATAAAATACTCGTCGGTGCTACGTGACGGAGATACGACACGCTAAAATGATCCCAATGTAAACCCACCTTTAAAACTCGATGCCTTAATCAACGATATGCATTTTTGTTTTTTGTTCAATTAGAATAGAGTTCATTTTACAAGGATGTAAGCTTTTCAGGTTCTGCTTGGCGGATCACAAGGGTTAAGACCACAAGTTAGAAGATACTTTTTATTGTCTTTTAGGTCTGTCTGTATTTTATGGTTAAGAGTGGAAACAGGAAGCGGATAAAATTCATTCATCGTAGTCAAATGAAGGCCGCTAATGATGGGCCACCGTAAAAAAAAGCTCAAGGTCCCTCAAAGGGCGATCTGTCCATCATTCATCAGAAATCATGAAATCTACGCAAAAACTAAAGTCACCGACATAGCTCTAAGAATTGCCAGACTCAAGTGGCACTGGGCAGGGCACATCGCTCGTAGAACTGATGGCCGATGGGGCCAAGTTCTCGAATGGCGTCCACAGACCGAAAGAAGGCCTGCTTAAGGGCCTAAGCACACGGCGTATTTTTAACGCGCCGTCGACGCGCGTTTTCATCGATACAAACGCTTGTCGACGGCGCGTTTTTTAAAAAACGCTTTATGCTAGGGGCCTTAAGGCTGTTCTAATGGAATGAAAAACGCGCTGTAAACGCGCGTTCCTAAAACGCGCGTCGACGGCGCGTTCAAAATACGCCGTGTGCTTAGGCCCTAAGGTTTCGGGAAAGCGTTCGATGCAGATGGCGCAGGTCCGATCTGTGTGGCGAACCTTGTGGGAGGCGGTTCAGCAGTGGACGTCTTTCGGCTGAAACGATGATGATGATGATGGAATTGAGGTTAATGATATCGGTTATATGATCTTTGTTTTGTGAGAGTTGGTCCTTTCGCATTATGTGCTGGTCTGTTACTGTCCACTTCCTATTCAACCGGTTGATCTGCAGTTCGGTGACTTTATGTGGGCTTAAGTCTTTAGCACTTTTTATTCCGGTTCACATAGTTGTTTCAAGCGAGTGAGCCTTAGTTAGGCCAAGCAATATCTTGCCTTAAATTGATCCTATTATACCCTAGCCAACTTAACTGAATCAGTCAGACTGACACGTATTTTTAAGAAAGCAAAATTAATCTACGAATACCCATGTACTTTTCCGCTGGGAATGATGCTGGGTTGGTTTGGTAATGAAGTTTTGATTTTTGTTAGTATTATGACTATGAGTGAAGCTCATAAATAAATAAAATAAATATCACGGGACAATTCACACCAATTGACCTATTCCCAAAGTAAGCTAGGCAAAGCTTGTGTTATGGGTACTAAGGCAACGGATAAACATACTTATATTATACATGGTTATTTTTAATTCACTGACATCCTCTTAACCCTGAATTCCTATCACTCAAACAAATGTTTTTTGTTTTACGACTTTTTAAAATGAAGCACTTTTTTCCCATACAAATACACAGAGTATCGTAAAAATAAGAGGCAGAATCAAATTTTCAAAACGTTATTACACCAAAAATATTAAGTTATGACAAAAGCCGTAAAACAAAAAAAAAATTGTTTAAGTGGTAGGAGTTTAGGGTTAAAAGGATGCTAGTGAATTACAAATAACCCTGTAGATATAGATAGATACATACTTAAATACATATTAAACACCCAAAACCCGAGAACAAACATTCGAATTTTTCATACAAATATCTGCCCCGACACGGGAATCGAACCCGGGGCCTCAAGCTTCATAGTCAGGTTCTCTAACCACTAGGCCATCTGGTCGTCTAAACATGGTAAATTTCAAATGTAATTTTGCAAATGAAGTCTGAACAACTCGGAGACCCGAGCTCAGGTGCGAACCCACGACCCTCTGCTTGAGAGGCTATATGTCTAACCACTAGGCTACCACGGCTTTATTTTGTAAAAAAATATGTAGTTGATTTTAATAGCCCTAAATGTGATTACATCAGTAATAATCCTTATCAATCATGTATCCAGTAAACTATAACAAACAACTAATCGCGAAACAAGCGATTATATCTGTCCGACTGTTATGATCCATTCCAACCGATCGGCGCCCAACGAACTGAAATTAATGTCTGCATGAATATTCATTCACTCAGTCATTCCCATTCTGGCTCATTATTTCATAAAAGCCATTACCATCGCCCATCTATCAGATGGCGAACTTTGTATCGTTAACGACGGTTTACTTAATTTATTTGGGGATGCTATTTACGAAAAATATCTAGGTATATATGAGACAGGCAGACTAATAATTAGGAGCGGAGAAGTAAGTAAAAAAAATAGTTCTCTTAACATCTCCTTACTACCTAGATACAGAATAAGATGACTTGGGCCACGCGGCGGACACGACGTACAACGCGTTCTTGAATCTACATAAGCACGACGACGTCTGTACGTACACGCGTACGCCTACATACATCGCGCGCGCACTCTTCTAGATTCCGGCGGGGTCCGGCAATCTGCGCCTTGAGGGGTGGGGTAACTCGAATCGGTGCGGGGTGCAGCGTGTCCATTCTGTACGTTAGTACTATTATATATTCTGTGCTTGGGCTGTAATTTTCACGCGGGGAAAGTTCCACCCTGCTTTAGAGGCCATAGGGGCACACTAAGATACCCCACGGCTTGTTAAGGCTTTAGAAATACAGACATTAACAATTGATGAATGAAGAAATGTTTTTTCTCAAAGATGCAATGAAATATTAACCTTACGTTTCAAATAATAGGCCGAAACGTATCACGTTGCGGGCGCGGTTAGACGAGTGCTATGTAATGGATTTTCATACAGAATTGCAGACCTGGGCCGGGAAAGCGATCGTCTCTTGTTTCATGTGACACAGCATCATGGCGTTTATAGGTCTATGGCATCATGGCATTCAGCCCTACAAAAAACATAAGCAATAGTTGCTTTCTTTGCAATTTTAATTTCTTGAAATTTTTTATTTATTTCATTGCATGTTTGAGAAAAGCACTATACAAGCCTCGGCCGGAACAGGGATTGCCGGCCTCCTGTAGTAATGTACTATATCACGTCAGTTCCACGATTACTCGTATGTTTCCCCAGTGGCGACCACTCGACGCATGCGCGGCGTCCGGAACGGCGCGCACGCCGCGCGTGCGCACCGTGTCATTAGGGGGTAACACACCAGTGCGGCGTGTTATGTTTTAATAACCCACGAGCCAAGACAGAAGTCCCCTGTAGAAGTAATCATTTGAAAAACTCCTTGGAAGCGGTGTTTTATAAGACTAGCGACATGCATGCATGATAATGCACATAAAAACGTAGTGAACGTTTTTGGTTCTGCATTGGGTTTGCCTATGAAATGAAATAAAATGGTTTATTTGCTAGATAATGGGTTAGATTTAATGTTTCTCTTTTTAGGGTAAAAATGGGAAACGAGAAAACCTACATTAAAAATACACATCTACATAATAATGAATACATGTAAGCACAAACAAATACCATACTAACTATGGATAATTTCGTTACGGATTAGATCCCTGAGTGAATCTCCGTGCATACCTTTCTCCATACCGAGTGACACGAGAGCTGAAAAATACATAGCGTAACAACTTACTCCATCCTATAGCAATTACGATATTACTGCTCATTATAATATATTAAATGTGCACATACACTGGGTTATAACTTTTAGATTAACCATTCAGCTGTCCGCAAATATTCCGTAATTATAAACAATAAAAACCATCCCTCCGATCTTGATTGACAGCCCTGGGTGGCCAGTTAACGGAAACAATCACCTCGGTTTTAAGATTGTACGATAAATCATGTATTAACGTTTATGCGCAGGAAAAATATTTAGTAAATAATAATATACATACTTATTAATTAAAATGTCTGGTGAAGTTTCAAAAAAATCGATAACGTTTGTTTTAATAGAATTATCTCTTTCATTCTTATGCGAATTTGCGAGACGAAAAGCGAAATCGTATGTTCACGTTGAAAAGGGATATTGAATACCGAGTACAGGCAAATTATTACAAACATTAAGCGGTCTTGAAAATTACGTTTATGCAAAATTAAACTTTGCGTCATTAGCTTAAGGTGTGTTAAGTTTTCTAAATGGTTATATTAAGTTTGTCGTTAAAAGTTAGGGTAAACACCCTGCGTGTTTTGAAATAATTACTCTTTAAGTTTTATTGTTGGGATTTGAATAACTGACAAAACGCAGCTCTTTGTGCATATATAATTTCCTAACTGCTTTATTTGTTTGTTTTTTGAGTATTCAACATATTTTTCAATAACTAGGTATTTCCAATTTTTTAAACTTCCACGTACGCACCTTCGGTACAACAGTGTATCATCTCGAAATAATACACCATTTTAATTTAGACTTTCCGGAAATTAAGTAAAGTCTAAATTAAAATGGTGTATTATTTCGAGATGATACACTGTTGTACCTACCGAAGGTGCGGTATAAACATTATCGTGGAAGGAATTTAACTTTTATCTTTGATAATAAAATTTTACTCTCCGCCTATCTATTGATGCTAAAACTTTGTGAAGTTGCTATAGATATTACATTATATACCTATCTTCTTGTTTTTCTTCTTATCCAAAATCGTTCTGACTTGGAAAACGCTCGGCAAGCGGAAACAGCCCTAAACTGTGTTGTATGTTGTTGTTGTGTTGTTGTTGTTGTATGTTGGCGTCGTTCCGTAGGATAAGAGATGGTTCCGTTGAGGATGGCTTTGAAAGAGCTGATCCAAACTGCCCAGGACCGTACCTAGTCAGTGCAATGGAAATAAAAAGTATTCGAGCCGAGGGGTTCAGACCTTACCAGAGGGTAGAAGTTTCTAGAATATCTCGAACCTTCTGAACATGTGTATTCTTCTTAAACGCACGGGTGAAAGATGTTTTATTATTTTTAGATGACTTTGACTCAAATTTAAATATGTATACATCTTCACGCTTAAACTGCTAATTCGATTGAGATAAAGTTTGGTATTGAGATAGTTTAAGACTCTGGGAAGAACATAGGATAGTTTTATCCCGGAAAATTGCATAGTTCCTACGGGATAGCAATTAAGTAAACAAATACTTCGTAGACGACGAAGTCACGGACACCATATTTTGTTTACAGCATGGTATCCTACAGTGCAATAGACACCTTAACTACTGAATACAGAGCTGTATTTTAAATTTGAGTACATTTGTACGTACTAAGTATATACGGAATCCTACACGTTAAATAACATGTAATTTAAATAGTCCAAAACACCTGCTCCAAAAACAATAGCATCACATGTAGAATGTTCCCTTTCGTAGGTCAAGCACACTACGCGTATCATGTATCAGAGTACCCTACCGGAACGGGCGGACCGCGGTCGCCGCACCTAGTCTAACGTTACGCGCTGCGCCGGCGCACCTTGACCTCCCCACCCCCGCAAACCGGTACTACAGAGGACGAAATAGGGGCGAGATGGCTGATGACACAGCTCAAGCTACACTGGACATGTGTAAGGAATAGGAAAGGAAGTTATGGTCTTTGGTTCGCTGTGAATCAAAAGAAATTGTGTAATTAAATACTGTTGTTGCCGGTGAACTATAGCTCGGTTTAATTGTAGCTGTTGAAGCGTGGAATAATGGACACGTGCCTTAAGCTCCAAACACACAGACAGCGGTAGCGGTATCGGTACGGTGGCGGTGACGGTTGTAATATTAAATAAATAAATATCACGGGACAATTCACACCAATTGACCTAGTCCCAAAGTAAGCTTAGCAAAGCTTGTGTTATGGGCACTAGGCAACGGATAAACATACTTATATAGATAGATACATACTTAAATCTAATACCTTTAAACGAGCAATTCTTGTATATATGTATATATATATATATATATATAATCAGGATCTCGGAAACGGCTCCAACGATTTCGATGAAATTTGGTATGTGGGGGTTTTCGGGGATGAAAAACTGATCTAGCTATGTTTCATTTTCAGAAAATCGCTTTTACTCGTGTTTTCCGGCTATTTTTGTTTGCATTAGAATATAAAGCTAAATTTCGCCCACTTCGAGCAGATCATAATGGCACATTAGGAATCGGGTGGTCGCGGATCCAGCCGACCTCGGTTCGATACCACGTTTTTTTTCAAGATTTTTAGTTTTTTTTTTAAGTTTATTTTTTATGAGAAAGCGTCAAGTTTCTTCTTTTGTGAGAAAAAGTTACTTTTTTGTGAGAAAAAGTTATTTTTTTGCGAGAAAAAGTTACTTTTTTGTTAGAAAAAGTATTATAGGGAACGTGCAGTAACTATAGGCGGTAGCACTAATGCGACAGAAGAGACACTATGCGGACAGTAAAACAAACTTATCAAGGTAAAACATTCAAATTGATGGCACCCTTATGGCACCAGTTGGCAGCACCGTCTATGTGCACGTTCCCTATTGGGAGCACACAGAACAGGAAAAGCCGGTTGTCTGTAAAGTCGGTTTACGGACGATAGTTTAACGTGACTCACCGCTCCACCCCCTCCGGTGTTTTTGTCAAATATCTTGAAAACGGTGCATCCTACGGCAAAAACAATGAAATTTTCATCCCCCCTTTAGTACCCCCGCGCTCCCTCTCCCGCATCCCCTCCCCCCTCTCAACCCCACCCCCACCCCTCCGGTGTATATAATCAGGATCTCGGAAACGGTTCCAACGATTTCGATGAAATTTGGTATTTGGGGGTTTTCGGGGATGAAAAATTGATCTAGCTTGGTTTTATCTCTGGGAAAACGCTTGGTACCGAGTTTCTGCCCGAGCAGAGCTCGGTCGCCCAGGTACTACATATTAAACGGGTGTGTTTTACAATACCGAAGTACGAAAGACCGAATGTATTAAAACATCGAATGGATCAAAAGACCGACACGATTTTATTCTGAAACCGTAAACTTTTCAGAATTTATTAAAACGGCATCATACAGAACCCATTAGGTTAGGTTAGGTTTGTTTTATAACAATCTTAAAAAGTTAACGGTTTCAGAAAAAAATCATAGTCAGGGTCTCTAACCACTAGGCCATCTGGTCGTCTATACGTCTGGTGGTCTCTAATATTCTAACTTGTATGAACGGTTGTGCGGTACCGTACCGCGAACTCGTTCATACAAGTTAGAACATTACAACTGTCACCACCACCGCACCACCACGTCTCCGCTGTCTGTGCGTTTAGAGCTTTAAATATTAGGTGCGCACACGCACTATGATCTGAAAAGGTTATGCCGCTTGAAATTTCTACGGCAGATAGGTATATTAATGTGTAATATTTAAGTGCAATCTTTATTTTAAAATCCTAATGTTGTGCTTATAAAGCTACCTCAGGGGTTGTTATGTAATTGCCCCAATTTCCGGGTCCAAATCCCGGTAAGGGCATTTATTTGTGTGATGAGCACGAATATTTGTTCCTGAGTTATGGATGTTTTCTATGTATTTAAGTATTTATTTATCTATATAAGTATGTCTATCGTCGTCTAGTACCCATAGTACAAGCTTTGCTTAGTTTGGGACTAGGTCGATTTGTGTGAGATTGTCCCCTAATATTTATTTATTATTTATTTATTTAAGATATTAAAGGTAATATTACAGTGGAGTTAAAAAAAATAAAGTTAACACCGGCAGTTAACAGGATTTATGAGGCTGAGCTGGCAACGTTGCATTTTTGTTAGCTTTTCTCGATTATTCCGTAAAAATTGAATGAAAATTAAAAATGTTTTGTAAACAAATTGTTCTAATATATAAGTTAATGTGTCTACTGCAATAATAATTCGTGATACTTTTATTTTCTTTAAAAACGAACAAATTATTACATAACGGTTATTATTGCAGTAGGCACATTAACTTATATATAAGAACAATTTGTATACAAAACATTTTTAATTTTCATTCAATTTTTATGGA
Organism: Archips xylosteana; assembly: GCA_947563465.1. NCBI lineage: Eukaryota > Metazoa > Arthropoda > Insecta > Lepidoptera > Tortricidae > Archips > Archips xylosteana. The sequence goes on along the minus strand of OX387364.1, from coordinate 12,246,853 downwards.
ATAATCGAGAAAAATTAACAAAAAAGCAACGTTGCCAGCTCAGCAGGTATAAACCCTCTTAATAATAAAATAATTAAACGTTTATTTCAGACTCTAGTTCCATATAAATCAAGTCACTTGTATTCTTTAAAAAAATTACTTTCGCATTCGGGAATTATTGCGACAATTTAGTGCTAAAATACCTGGACGTTTCGACAACATTTGCAAAGACCATTTCGTTGCATTATAATCATCATCATCATTCGGCTGAAAACTGCTGAACATAGGCCTTCCCCAAAGCTCGCCAAACAGATCGGTCCTGTGCCATCCGCATCCACGCGTTACAGCAACCTTAATCAGGTCGTCGCTCTTTCTCGTTGGAGGCCAACCTACACTGCGTCTTCCGGTCTGTGGAAGTCACTCGAGAATCTTTTGGCCCCATCGGCCATCAGTTCTACGAGCAATGTGCCCTGTCCACCAGGGTGACCGTTTGTGGCAGATTTCTTCCATTTTGGCAGATTTAGCCCTTAAATTTTAACTCTGGCAGAATAAGCTGACGATTTGAAAAAGTGGCAGAATTTGGCAGATTCCAAAGAAACCCTTTTTGTATTTGAAGTACAAATAGAAAACTTAGAAATTTGTCTTATCAGCTACTTTTGTTTTTTATTTTAGCTATTTAATAGGATATTTTTTTAAATACTGAAATAAAACGAAAATAGTGAAAAAATTGCAAAATTAAGGGTGTCACGGGTGCGTTGTCGGCCCTTAATAGTGTAGCAAGTGAAAAAATATTGTGAAATATTAATTAAATAAAAAAATCCTTTTACTTTTTTATCAACTCATTTCCTTTCACTTGGAGACAGTAAATAGATGGCATATTATTGGTATTTCCTGGAGTCAAGTAATGTGGCAGATTTTGGCAGATTTTTGGGGCCGCCTTGGGCAGATTCGCTATTTTAGAAACGGTCACCCTGCTGTCCACTGCCACTTGAGTCTGCATTGCATTTGAGGTCATTTTAGCAATAAATCAGAATCAGAATAAATTTATTGTAAAAACTAAAAAAAATTTGTAACGCCTAAGTCTCCTGACAAATAATATCTATGCCATGAAAATGACTAAAGAAAACTAAAATTGATACGTATTTTTGACGTAAAAATAAAAACACATACAAAACGTGTAACCACACCTATTTATCGTTTTCGCTTAGCAATTTTATTACCATGTTGATTGTCAATGATCATCATGCAATCTACAACTTACATAAAATGACTAACATTGACCCGGTACCGCACATACAGGTCATACAAATGACTCACCACTGACGTATTTGAAGATGTATGGGAATTGTATGAATCATGAAACCTGTAGGTATTCTAGACACGACCCAAAGTAGGCGTATCCCGCCCTCACTGATTCGTTGATAGATAAAGTAAATGGGTCGCATGCACTTTCGTTTAAGATCAAATCTGCGCTCGCGCATCGTACCTATGTTGTAGCCACGATAATTCTGTAACTGTGTTAACGGTGATAGTTCGTTCATTGCAAAGGTCTTCAAAATTCATTCATCATTCATCCCACTGCAGAGCACAGGCCTCCTATCAGAATAAGAGGGGTAGGGCCGTGGTTCTGGCAATGGCTTTTCTTTTGTGATAGTATTAGCTTGTAAGTAATTTACATTATAATGGTATTAAAACTAATTTTATCAAATTATATAATAATGATAAATAATAATGACATCGAATTTAAAATGATTGAGTATAATTTAACAAGTTCCATCTTATTATTTTAGATTTTTTATTTTTAACTGCGTGTACATCTATAAAGGTAGGGTTAAGTGAAACTTACATTTATACATATGTAACTGCAATTTAAGAGGGTACGATGGCTGAGAGACTTTTGTGAAATAGGTATTTTAATAAAATGTCGCTGTCTCGCCTGAACCCCTCCGTGTCAGTACAGCGAGAGCGGGACAACTGCAGCTCAGACCGTTAATAGGCGCGTAAAATTTATCAAAACAGCATTTCGTAATCCCCTGTTTTCTTCTCGAAAACTGGACCAATAAAATTATTTTTTTCAAATATAATTAGCGGATATATTTAGCTATGCCCCTATGTTTTCTTTTTTTTGTTTATATGAGGGATTCTTTTCTGATGAGTGTTTGAAAATGACGTTGAAATTGGGCAATTTTTTCAGTTTTTGAAAGCTCATATTTCTTATGTTAATTGAAATATGGAAAAAAACGAAACCTAGGGGCATAGCTGTGGTAGATACAGATTACACAGTAAAAAAAATTTGGCTCTAAAACCATTATCCAGGGAGGAAACAGGGGATTACGTTTGTATGGAGAAATGGTGCGCATCGTATCCTCTTAAAACCTTAATTTATAGGTACGCAATAAATTTTCATTTCATAAAGGTTTGACTGAAAATCAGCGCTGTAGCAGGCACAGGCACCACTACAGCTTAATGCTAAGTCAAATTATTTTTACGGCATCAGCATTATCAAGTAAGTAAGTAGGTTTTTTGTAATTTTTTGTATTAGTTAAAGACTCACTATGTTTTTAATGTTGAAAAAAGTTGTCCATGCATATACGGCTCCGTGTCTAAGACAAACGAATCCTTGATATTTATTAGTATTGCTTCACATCCGTTTAAATGATTCACGGATTGTGTAAGCTTGCCCTGGACCTGATATTTGCTCGAGAATTCCGCGAAAATATGGCATTGACACGGGTTGCTTAGAAATCATAAGATTGTCTTCTCTCATGACTAGGCAAATAAAGGCTAAAGATGCTCCTCCATATGTTCGAAGTGGAATGTGTACAATCTTACCAATTACATTAGTTTTGACAAGGCATGTAGCTGTTATTTTGTACATTTATTTTATTGACGGCCTGTTGCTGATTTCACTTTGTACCGTTGTCGAAGCGGTATGGATACGATTTGTATTTTTTTAACTTATAGGTAAAGTGATTTCAATAATATACACATATACCGATTATATTAGTTGAATTCCACGTCTAGTCCCGCTCTATTTGTCATGTGATACAGAAAAACATACTAAACATACATGAATCGAGAGCAAAATATTCATGTTTTTTATACAAATATCCGCCCCGACCGGGAATCAAACCCGGGACCTTAAGCTTCGTAGTCAAATTCTTTAACTATTAGCCTATCCGGGTGTCATAAAAACATAGTAAAGATAGTTCCTAAAACGAAATTTTTGGCATCACATAACAAAACTAATTTTTGACAATAATGCAACAAACAAACCATAACCAGTTTCTTGGTTGACTGTACATCATAGTTTACAAGATTGATGCCCAAGCCTTACTATTTTCCAGTCAATTTGAGCTGCTTTCCAATGCACGTTGACGGTTGCCTCGTAACTGTATACATATGCGTTACTATTACTGTGATCGCCGGGGTGTAAACGTTTAGTATGAAATGTTAAAGACCTTAGGATACTGTAGCAACCTCTAGCGCCATCTTGTCGTCAATTAGTGAAACCGCTACATTCTATATCGCACTATCGAAGTTTCTCAACTGCTGCATAAATACAACATCCAACTTTCTCCCTTCGGACTTCGGTCCCCCGGCATAACCTCATATCTGCCTGGAGAGTGAGATCTCTCTTTTGCACACTTACCCCACAGTACTGCGGGATACGATGAACAGAAAGCAGTAGGTAGTACCAACTTAGTGACTTAATTGCTATATCTGGTGTCTCTTGGGAGTACATTACCATCATTCATCATTCGGGCCGATATTTGTGTGAAACTATATAAGTATTTTTATCCGTTGCCTAGTACCCATAACACAAGCTTTGTTCAGCTTAATTTGGGACTAGGTCAATTTCAAACTCAAATTCAAATGATATATTGCATACATGTTGTAAAATTACTAGGTGTTATACATATATTATGTGTCAAACATGCACCCTGCAAGAGCATTGCAACATAATACCTAAATCTAATTTAGCTATTCTATACCTTCAGACACAGTTTTAATATCGCTTATATGTTTGCGTCTAATGGTTGGTCATTATTTAATGGTTTTAATAATAATGTTTGTGTGCGTGTGTTTTTCTGCGTGAGTATGTGTGCGATTTGTCCCGTGATATTTATTTTATTTATTTGTAACACTAGTTAGGATTAACACAAGCACTTTCGCTGAACCCCAAACCGCGGGGGTAACGGGAGTCGCGGTCTGGTTGCGCTTTCGTAAGGCGATCCGCAGATAAGCGCGCGCGCATCGCTGCCACCATTTTATAATGCTGTATTACAATATCCTAAGTCGGTTAAGTCATGGTAGCCTAGCCTAGTAGTAAAAGGTAACTGAATTGGGTACCAGGGTGGAACCTTTTCATTGCAAATGTCATTTATTTATTGATACGGTACAATTACATATTGTAAACAAAACAATAAGAAAATAGTGTAAAGAATATATAGTAGATTGTTCAACAAGGGACTAAAACAAGCCATAATGACAAGATATTTAGCCACCCGAGCAGAGCGAGCACGAGCGAGCACGAGCGGGCTATAATTCGCGTGTCATTATGGCAGTTTAGTCTCGCGTTAAACACTCTACTTTTCACTTTGAATGCGAGGAAAAAAACGATGTTTTAGGTATACTAATCTACAATATTACTTTTATAAAACGTACGCTCAATACGAGCAATGGACGTCTGTTCAGAATTCAAATAGCAATTTAAATTTGTTCCGCGGTTTTTTTTTGTTGAGTGACGCTTTAAATGTTTGCATATTTAGCCAACAGATTCAAACTTGAAAATTATTTCATAGCTAATTGGACTAAGTATGCATAATAAAATGAATTCATCTTTAATATAATTAAATAGATTAATATTCTTAATTATTCATGGTGTTTCACGAAATTATTATTTTTTAAAATATTTTTATACAGTTGTCATTTTGAGTTTAGGTATTTCCACGCACTAAAGGCTTCCACAGATCGAAGCGCAGGGCGCTACGGAGCGCTACGGAGCGGGCGCTACAGAGCGCTTCGGAGCGTCCGCAGCGCGCTGCGGTCTGTGGAAAGCTTTAAAATTGTCTATGCCCAGTCACTGAAAATGGCAATAATCCTCCATCCACAAACACCGTGATTGGCAGTTTAGGGGTTTCCAAAGTAAATTAAAAAAAAATACTTTAATCCCTAGAGATCAAAAAAGAGCTTTAGTCCTGATATGCAGAGACTAAAGTAACATTTTAAGAGCATGAGAAGTGAAAAACATATTAGTGTCTACAATACAATTACAACTATACTCAACATTTATACAAACCAGTTGTTAGAAAGTAAGTAACCATAATAATATAACAATAACAATTATTAACTAAATTTCACTTTATTGATATTTTCCGCTTAAAAGTGGCTAGCGAATCACAAAAAATATCAACCTAATCCAAATCATTAAATCGACGACACATTCGTATAATAGGAGCATTATGGCTAACATTATTATTTGTAATGGGTACAGCAAATAGATTATAGTTTCGTGTGCGCTTCGTACTAGCTCTAAAACCTATGCAATCCAAAAGATTCCCGTCGAGATCGCCATGCAGTATCCTATACAAGGACACCAAGTCAATGATATCACGTCGATGCGACAAAGAATCGAGGTTGAAGTTAACAACGTTGACGTGCCATATATCTGGCAAAGAAATTATCGGGAAATTGACTGTGAAGAGGTTTCACCCTGGTACGCGATTCAGTTTTCTCGACTGTACATATGGCCGCTCAAGCAGGAGTCGTGGGATCGACCCCAAGCTCGCTATGAGTTGTTAGAGTTTTGCCCATTGCAGAGCACATGCTTCCTCTCCAAATGAGATGGCCTGTGCTGCATTTCCCACGCGAGTTCAGCGCGAATTTCGAACTTTACACACACCATTGTATTTCTTTGTAGGCGTGTGCAGATTGGCTCACGATGTATCCCTTCACCGTAAACCTTATGGTAAATTTTAAATGTAATTTCGCATATAAATCGCCAAAAAATCAGAGGTGTTAGCCCGGGCTCGAATCCACGATCCTCTGCTTGAGAGGCCTTAGGTCAAACCACTGCCACCACGAATTCAAAGCTCTACATAATTATTATACCAATTTCCGAAACAATTCGACTGCTGAAAGTGGGTTAAATTCGACCTCAAAGATTGACCCATACTAATAGGGCAGGAATTCAGAGATCCGAAGAAGAGAAATGGCAATGGATAGACCATACGTTTCTACGGCCGACCGACCAACCGAGACCGTTGGTGCCAAAAAGTTTTCGAATGGAGACCACGGACTGGCAAGCGCAGCGTGGGACGTCCGAACGAGATGGACGGACGATTTGGTAAAGGCCGCAGGTTCGAGGTGAATCCAAGCCGCTTCCAACCGTATTGATTGAGTATCGATGAGGGAGGCCTTTGTCCAGCAGTGGATGTGGTTGAAATGATGATGATGATGAATAGGGCAAGCTAAAAAAAACTTGTAACAAGCATGGACAGCATTACAATTTACTTGTTTAGCCTTTTTAATGTTTAAACTTAAATATACTACAAGAGACAAGTATTATCAGCTCTAAAATTATTGATAGGTACCTGATTTGCTAGTACCTTATAGGTACAGGGTGACACAAAAATGGTGATACCAATTTAGTGTTTCTTACTCAGTTAATGATGAACAATATAATGCTCTAACTCATTTGTTTTAATTAGTCTTATTAAATTTGAGGTGTCCATACATTGAGTTCGTGATTTCATTCCAACTCAGTATGAACATTCTAAATTTTATCAAAATATATTTAGAAAAGTAGAACTAAATATAACTTAAACTAAAACTACAAAGTAAAAATATCATCTAAATTTTCCGCCACAGGCATAGACCCCAAGATGCTGGCCGCGTTACCTCTCTGAATTGCTATTCCAAAAATTGAGTTAGGTAATGCAATATGTTGTCTAACATTAACTGAGTAAGAACCGCTCATTGTGTATCACCATTTTTGTAAGTCTGACACTGTCAATTTTATCGTTTACACTATTAACTCGCACTCCAGACGCATTAGCAATTTTTTTAAAACAATTAGTTAATCGCTGACGCAGCTGCTTTGATCGACGTAAAAATCCAATTAACTGCACAGTGAACCAATTACGAACGGCTACGGAAAATCATACATCTGGTTTGGTCGCTTTAACCCTTTCGGTAAAAAATGGAGGCACGCCAGGGTTTCGGGATGTAGAGTCGAAATTCGAAATTTCAAGAGTTTCTTGTCTTATTTATGTGTACTTGATTTTGTATCTTGTTTTATAAAACCTCTGAAGTATTACTTGTACAACTTTTTTTTTCCTTCTCTATACTTTTTTTAGCATTAATATTTTTATTGAAAAACATTTTCGAAAAATAAATCACAGCAAATATGTAACAATTAGCAAGAACATATGGTCAATTACAGTCTTTTGGTTTCATGAATAATAATATTAATAATTACCATTTTTTAAAAGAGTTTTTCAATAAAAATAATCGTCAAGATTACAAGATTGTTTACCCTATTTCTAATGTTAAAAAAAAACGATAAAAACGTTATAAACTTGTGATATTGCAACGTATCAAATGTATTTTACTGTAATAATTTTATTTAAAAAAAATAACTACAAATTACATACAAAAGCTCACCTAAAGACACAACTTTTTATAACATACGAATCGCGTAATGTGTGGGCAACAATTTTATATTTTGGAAATTAATTAAAAACAATTTTTTTTTAATTGAACAATTTTACTCCACATTGTACATATATTCAGCACTTCTTCTTGCTTTTGTTTTTTACTTCATAAAGTAGGTTAAGATTTACGAGATTTACCCCCTGTTTCACCATCCATTGATCTTTATTTGACGGATAAATGTGATGTAATACCATCTCTGTTTGTTTTATTCGAATAGACGAAGACGGCATCACATTTATCCGTCAGATAAAATTAATCAATGGGTGGTGAAACGGCCCCTAAATGTGATTTAAATGCCACATTTTATCAACATATTAAATAAGACAAGTAGTTCGACTTTTTGTTGTTGTAAAACTGATATTTCATCATTTAGTAAAGTCTGTAAAAATCTTACGAATATTATGCATATTTTTGAATTACACAATGACTATTAGAAATCCCTAATATATTATTATTTTATATTTAGCCATGAGGGACCCTGAAAAGAGTTAAAAGGGATACTTCCGAAAACAGAACATTAATTATGTTCCAATTAAGGACGACCGGTGCGCGCGCGCCTCGGATTAAGGGAGCCTTTTGTTGAACAGATTGACGTAACCGACAAATGTAGATTATCTCAAAAGTGACTTTATTCTTCAAGAATTAAGGTTGGTTTTGAATATGGATATTGGTGTTTTGTTAGTTAATGTTGTCAGCGATAGACCCCTTTCAATAGGGAAGTTCACTGATTTCCACGTTGATGATTTCAATGTTTTAATAGGTTATGTTTAAATTGCTCGTATGGATAAAAGTGAATCTGTTTAATGTTGTTAAATTTGAAGTGTGAAGTTTTTTCCTTCGGCTGAATGCCAAAGAAACTATGTTTACCCTGGAAAAATGCTTAGAGAATCTAAAAACGATTTTTTACAGATAGACATAAAAGAGTGAATAGTTTATTGAGGAATACAATTTCATATTCCATACTATACAGGGTGAAATCTAAATAGTGATACAAAAATAGTGTTTCTAACTCAATTAATGCTGGGGAATATACCTAATGCATTAACTCAATTGTTAAAATCAGTCTGATAAAATTTAGGATGTTCATACTTAGGTGAAATGAAATCACGAACTCAATGTATGGCCGCCTCAAATTAAGTAAGACTAATTAAAACAAATGTTACTGCATTGTATTGTCCAGCATTACCTGAGTTAGAAACACTAATTTTGTATCACCATTTAGATTTCACCCTGTATACAATGTTTTCTACTTTTTTAGAAGTTTCTAGGCTCCACAAAATCAATGCTTCTTCTTCGATAGATGAACTAGATGAACTAGATAGATGAAATGTTACACATGCTCTTATGTGCGTTGGAACTCTCGAGCGGTCAGAACGCAGAACTCTGAACGCAGAACTCGGAACTCCAGACCGCTCTCTGTCTGCGCGCGCTCTAAACCGCTTTACTTAGATGAAATTTGGTATGGAGATAATTTGAGACCTTTTGGGACGGACATAGGATAGTTTGTATCCCGGAAAGTTGCATAATTCCCGCGGGATAGCGAAAATGAATTTTTTGCAGATAGAGTCGCGGGCAACAGATAGTGTACTATAAAAAGAAAACACAATTGGGTAATTATCTTGATAAAAAAAAATATTGTTATAATTAGTCCATTAGTTGAGGAAACCTACTAAATTAAGACGAAACGGTATTAAAACGGTTAATTAATAAGACTATTTTTAATAAAAAAAATAATTCTGTTTTTTTACAGAAATCGAAATTTTATTCATAACCATACACCTAATTATATCAAACAAAACCCCGGCACCGGATAGAGTGCCGGAAGGGGAGAGTGAGCACGTGCGCACTTACCCTTTCTGCCCGCGCCCACCCTCCCGAATCTGCTACAATGCATGCGCAAGCGAGGGTACACACGCCAGAAAGACCTGCAATGTGGACGTTATGTTGTTTTGTAATTTTGTAAATTTGATGACCAAATGGCCCAGTGAAGCTTGAGACGTGTTCGGTTCCCGCGTCGGACAGATATTTATATGATAAATACTTATGTTTTTTCCCGAGTCTTGGGTGTTTATATCGACAGTAGAAAGTAAAATTGCTAAAGCGCCATTTAAATATGATATACCTACAGCCCTTTAGCGATTTTACCTTTCCACTGTCGAATGTATTAAGTATGTATCTCATCATCATCATTTCAGACGAAAGATGTCCACTGCTGAATATAGGCCTTCCTCAAGGCATGCCAAACAAACCGGTCCTACGGTATCCGCATTGAACGCATTCACGCAACCTTAACCAGGTCGTCGCTTCATCTTGTTGGAGGCCTACCTACACTGCTTTTGGCCCCATCGAGCATCAGTTCTAGGAGCGATGTGCGTTGTGTGTGGTTTTTCGGAATTTATGTGCCAAATTAAACTTAAAATTCACCACAAGCTACATCGTGAGGAAACCTGCCCGCACCTGCGACGCATTCATGTGTCATTTTGTGAGGCCTGTAGTCGGAGATAACTGGAAAACTTCACCAAATCACACTACACAATTTCCAACCATCAAAACGTCCGATAATTAACAAAAAAACGCTATAAAAACCATAATAACCTCATTTTAATAATAAAGCACTTCCCACCCGCCGATATTATCGTGAACCGTCAAAATGTTTTGTTACTACTTTATCTTCCATCGCCAACTTCGTAAACGGAGGAAATCGCCAATTGTACCACTATGGGCAAACTATCACAAACAATTGAACCAACACTCACTAAGCCATCCCTCTTCCACTTTACTCAGCAATTTAAAGTTAGATAGAGAGGGGGTTATTGGTAGCCAATGTTAAGACAAAGTGGCTGCTTATAGATTGATATCTTTAAGTGGTGGTATACATTGTTTTAAAGTTTAGCGGTATTTGATGATGCATTAAATGTTTTAACGGCTTTAATGTTTCTCATCGTGACATTGTTTTTGCACGTATTAATTTACTTGTTTATAGCATTCACGGAACATTCGTAACAACTATGTAAGAAAATTTAGAATCTTTGTTTTTAAGTAGCGTTAAGTATCATTATCAACAAAAGCCATGGTAGCCTAGGGATTGACCTATGGTACGGCCTTATAAGCCGAGGGTCGTGGGTTCGAACCCAGATTCGGACCTTTTAATTTTAGCACCGTGTTTTTTTTAATATATAATGAATAAATAAACATCAATCTAGTCCCAAAGTAAGCATAGCTTGTGCTTGTGTTATGGGTACCTGGCAACGGATAAACATACTTATGTAGATAGATAGAAACATACTTAAATACATATTACACAACATAGACTCGATAACAAACATTCGTATTTTCATAAAAATATCTGCTCCGACGCGGGAATCGAACCCGGGGCCTCGAACTTCGTAGTTAGGTTCTCTAACCACTAGGCCAAGTCGTCGAAGTTACTTCGCAAGTGGGTGCAGGTTTCTTTACGATATTTGTCCTTCACTATAAAGCTTATGGTAAATTTTAGCCCGGAATTTGAATCTACGATCCTTTGCATGAGAGGCCATAGGCCAAACTACTAGGCTATCAAGGCTTACACTTAGATACCTATCACATCAATAACCCTGAATCCAATGACTATCCAATTCACTAGAGCTCACGTTTCAAAAGCCCTTAAATCTAGTGCTTAAAAACGCTCAACTAAATCCAACCCATTCGCACCTGAGCTTTAAAAGTCTAGACTCGAATGCTCCTAAGCTAAGAGCTTTACAGGATTTATCAAGATTTGGCGAGCACCCTCTGCAACGTGATGAAGGGCCGATAACGCCCTGAGTGCCCAAAGTGGTCGTTTAGCACCCTTTAACTATTAAACTTTTTGTTTATCTGTATGGCACGCGCGTTCGTGTCGTTCAGTGATTTTTGCACTTGCGGATTAGTACTTGTTAGCAACAGGACGGGAAGAAGGCTTTTGACGACTTGTGCTTTGCGGTACTTAAAGGATCCTAGCAATATTATAAATGCGAAAAATAGCGAGTATGTGCGTGCGTGGCTCGTACTTAAAATACTATAATCTTCACGGCAAACACACACTGGTCAAAGACTTTTGACTTGAGACACTACGGTATATTGGATGACAAGATATTGCGGAGCTTCCCGAACGCTGCCCAGCCGAGTCGGATTCGTCGATTGACCTCTTTCTCGAAATTAGACCTACCTAATTGAACTGTATGTCCCAGGTAGATCATGTAGTCATCAACAACTTCGAGTGGAGTCTAATGTAATAGTTTCAATTATCACTAACAGCTGACTCGAATCTTAATATTAATATTACATAGGCGGTAATCGGTAATTAAAGCTCATGGAGTTTCTCACCACATTTTCCTGTTTATCTTATTAAGGTGAAGGATTAATGAGCCGTAAGTTAGAAACAACTTAGCAACCTTGAGTGCATCACCACACGGACTTATTGCCTCATTTATTTTAATAATACGTGATCACAATTGCTATATATCTAGCAGGTTGTAATTGATAGTGAATACTCGGTTTTTATGATCAAGTTTGTTTTTCTAAGCAAGTAATAATACGTGGCTTAAAAATGCAATGTAAAATACCCAGTAGTCAGCCATAGGCACCGTAGTCGGCCTCTGCCAATCTTTCGTACGAGTGGGAAGAGCACGAGATGAATATTTCGTACTCCTCGCACTCATATACGGCCGACTACGGTGCCTGGCTGACTACTGGGTACTTCACCCTAAGCAAATAACTGGACCTCTGGGATAATACATACGCTAATTTTTGTTATAATTTTTGTTATGAGCACCGATATAGATATAATGAATACAGTAAGTAATTAATACATATGTCTCAACGGTTGTGTTGTTTTTCTTTATTTTTGTACAATAAATGGTTTACATGCTTATATACATACGAGACGGACGGAAGATTTGGTAAAAACCGCAGGATCGCGGTGGATGTAAGCCGCCTCCAAACGTAATGAATGGTATAAATGAGGATGGCCTGTGCCCAGCAGTGGACGTCCTACGGCTGAGATGATTATGATATGTACGTAGATATATCAAGATAGATAGACTACATTAAAAGTACGTATATACGAGTATGTACCCGTATTAATATACACATACAAACGAAACAAAGAACACAAAACTCTTAAAGAGGAATTTGTCAAGCCAGCAATAGTACTTGTATTTTAGCAGTACATCATCTTGATAAAGTTCCAGGTGTGATATTAATTATAACAATGTTCTCATTGTTTAAAGGCTCCAAATTAACAAGACAATTGCAGTCCTCAATGGGAGACATTTAAAGAGAAAAAACCGTTTTAATATGCAGTGAAACAAAAGAGCCATCAAACAAGCGTGTTTAAACTGTTCATTATACTCTGTACGGACATTTATCGCTATAGATAAAGCTATTTTGTATAATAACCTCTTCTAATAGTATGGCTAATGAAGCCCAATTATGGCGATGAAGCATTATGCCCAATCGAACTATGCGAACTCGTTCCTATAATCATACAGTAGCATGTGAACCGATCAGATATACGCAGTGTTATGGTCAAAAATAGAAGATTTAGCTTGTGTTTTCAGTCGTATTATTAAGTTGTTTAACGTAATGGCCTCTCAAGCGGAGGATTGTGGGTTCGAGTCCGGGCTCGCACCTCTGAGTTTTCGGAATTAATGTGTGAAAATAGGTACATTGGAAATTAAACATTAGCTTTATAGCGAAATCTGTACACACTTGCGAAGAAATTTAATGGTGTGAGTGAAGTTTCCAATCCGCACTGGGCCCGCGTGGGAACTACGACCCAAGCCCTCTCATTCTGCGAGGCCTGTGCCGTAGCATGGGATATTTTTGAGACAAAATACTCACAGTAACACAGTACAGTGAAAAGGAAGAATTGAAACTACGATAATTATGACGTTTTATAAAAGTGTTGCGGCTGTGCTTTGGCAATCTCTTGGGTGGTTCGGCAGAGGCAATTTCAATGAAGGATTCTTAATTTTCTTCAGCAAAAATATTTATTTGCTCAGATTTCAAAAAGGATTTGTACAGTACAATATAAAGAAAAAATGGTGCGCTCTTGTCTCGCTAACAAAATTGGTGTCGTTGTTACGGTTGTAAGAAAGAAAGAATTTTGACACTGACAACCGTCGCGATTGCAGCGCCCTCGTGCGGTCGTCGTCCTTAATTGTGCGCAGTAGCGTTGTTGTCGCTTGACATCATCAGAGGGCGTCAACAAAAAGTTTTGCCTAATGAATAGGCTCAGAGCCGGTCAACGAGCTATGGAGAGGGCTATGCTCAGGATTTCTCTACGGGTTCAGGAATGAGGAGATCCGTCGAAGAACAAGGGGCACCGACGTCGCCAGACAGAGAAACTCGTTGAAATGGCAATGGGCAGGCCATACAGCATATTTATTTATTTATATCTTGTTGGAGGCCTACCTACACTGCGTCTTCCGGTCCGTGGACACCACGCGTGAACCTTTTTGCCTCACTGGCCATCAGTTCTCAGAGTGATGTGCCCTGCCCACTGCCACTTGAGTCTAGCGATTCTTCGAGCTATGTCGGTGACTATAATTCTTGCGCGGATTTCATCATTTCTAATGCGGTCCCGCAGAGAAAACTCCAAGTATAGCCCTCTCCATTGCCCTCTGAGTGACTTCGAGCTTCCTTATGAGGCCCATCGTTAGTAGCCACGTCTCAGTGCCATAAGTCATCATTGGCAACACACGCTGGTCAAAGACCAAAGTGGACGTCAAACTGAAATTGTGAAAATAAATAAATAAATAAATATTAGGGGACAATCTTACACAAATCGACCTAGTCCCAAACTAAGCAAAGCTTGTACTATGGGTACTAGACGACGATAGACATACTTATATAGATAAATAAATACTTAAATACATAGAAAACATCCATAACTCAGGAACAATTATTCGTGCTCATCACACAAATAAATGCCCTTACCGGGATTCGAACCCAGGACCTCTTGCTTCGTAGGCAGGGTCACTACCAACTAGGCTAAAGCGGTCGTTAAAATGATGATAAAACTTCAATCATGATCTTATCCCTGTTTATTTTATAAACCGCTACCTCACGTCACATCTCATCGAAGTCATTCAGAATTAATAGCGTCATTCCGTCTTCATAAACAAACAGCATTGTCGAGTGCCGGGAACAATAACACGGGCTGTTGTGCATTATTGACTGTTTTGTTTGTGTATGCGTAGGCGCAAGCGCGGGCTTAGATATTTTAACTGCGGATCATTTTGATATAGAATTTTTGTAATCAGTTATTAGAATACTTTTGTAGTATCTAATATAAAGAATTTTATGTCGTCTATATCTTATATATAAAATTCTCGTGTCGCGGTGTTTTTACCAAACTCCTCCGAAATGGCTCGACCGATTCTCATGAAATTTTGTGTGCATATCGGGTAGGTCTGAGAATCGGCCAACATCTCTTTTTCATACCCCTAAATGTTAAGGGTGGTTCACCCCTTAATTTTTGATGTGACAACGTCTAATAAATCGATGAACGCCGGCTGCATGCACGAAAAAGGATGACGCAATGTAAGTACATGAGCCGCGAGGGCCAGTTGCAAGAGAGCGGCGAACACCAGGATCTACAATACGGGGTGCGGGGGGGGAGAAGACCATAAGTCATTACTGACTCATCAACGCCCAGTCCTAACCCTTGGCCCTCCCTACCCTAGACTGCTGAAATTATCCATAAGAATAAAGACGTATTTGTTGAAATTCCCACGGGATAGGGCATAAACAATTCATAGTGACTCAGTATGTATAATTAGGTACTAGACTGTTCAAATTTGCCATGCAAGTAAAATAAACTAATTTGATATCAATGATGATGACGAGACGATGGATTTTGGGATTTTTGCTTTATTTAATGAAAAGGATGAAAAGAAGCTTTACCACAAATTTGAAGTCTAAGCAGACGAAGTCGCGGGTAAAAAGATATAAGCAATAGAGATGACAGCGGGTTTCATGAACTCTAGGAGAGTGACAAGCACTGGGACGTCTACTATAATTAATTTATGCTAAAATCCAATATCGAGGGGTGCTTGCTCATACCCAATAAGTCGATCTTATGTATTGCAAGAATTTTGAATTTAAATAGAACATAGACAACAACAAACAACAAGATGGAGCGACGACCTGGTGAAGGTGGCGGGAACGCATTGGATGCGGTTGGCTCAGGGCCGATCTGTTTGGCGAGCCTTGGGGGAGGGCTATGTTCAGCAGTGGGCGTCTTTCGGCTGAAATGTTGATGATGATGAGAACATAGAACATAGTGATCTTTTTCAACAATCTATTATTTCGTTTAATCGGGTTTGACCAAACATATGTGCTATTTTATCCACTGCAAAGCGCGGTCCTTAAAAGTGTACTCAGTCATCATAAACTCTGAAAGTGTAATAGGCTACTTTCCTAACTAGTCAGTCTTTTAGATTATCAAAAAATATTGGACACGTATTTTTTATTTTGTCATTTAAACAAAAAATTACGAAGATATGGCGCGTTGAAGTTTCGCGTGACGTCACTTGTTCCTACACTTTGTATGAGCGTTTTAGGAACAAGTGACGTCACGCGGAACTTCAACGCGCCATATCTTCGTCATTTTTTGTTTAATTGTCAAAAGAAAAATTACGTGTCTAATATTTTTTGATAATGTAAAATACGGACTAATAAGAATTATTATTTTTTTACCTAGGAAACAAAATATCTACACATCTCCGGTGCCAATGAAGCTGACAAATTATAATTACGGTGTCTGTCCGTCCGTTTCCGCGTGCTTGTTGAAGGCTACACGGCTGAGGCGTTTAGGGTCAACATTACCTAGACTTAAGTTCGTTTGATTAAACTCGGCACTAGATCTGCGTGGGATCTATAGCCTCAACCCTTACATTCTGAGAGGAGGCTTGTACCGATGATAAAAAAAACCATCTTCAGAATGACGATTTAATTCACACATACTGTTTTAAACTAACGACCGCTTTAGCCTAGTTGGTAGTGACCCTGCCTACGAAGCAAGAGGTCCTGGGTTCGAAACCCGGTAAGGGCATTTATTTGTGTGATGAGCACGAATATTTGTTCCTGAGTTATGGAAAGAAGAAAGAAAGAAAGAAAGAAGACATTTATTCACTTTTACAAGACACACAAATACAAGAAAGTACACACAAATTCATACAAATAAACAAAGTTCACAAAACAACGAAGTAATAAATACACAGATTGACCTGACTGACATGCTCATACAGGATGGACGGGTAATTTCTTATGCTGATGACACGGTGGTTACATTTTCTGGGCAAACTTGGGAGTCTGTATTCGAGGTTGCAGAGAAGGGCTTACATGGGATCAACCAGTGGCTTAAATCTAACCTACTTACGCTAAATACTGAAAAAACTAACTACATTTGTTTCTCTAAGACGGTTAGTACCCAGCCTCCCACTAATCTTAATTTGAAAATTCATCATTGTAACCACAATGCAACCACTAACATAGCATGTCAATGTTCAGCTTTGGGACAGGTAGGGTCTACCAAGTATTTGGGAATAATAATCGACAGTCGTCTTTCTTGGCACCAACATTTAGAATACATAAATGGAAGGATCAGAAAACTGATTTGGCTCTTTAAAACACTCCGACATGTATCAAACACCACACTGCTAATACAAATATACACTGCGCTTGCGCAATCAATTATGTCGTACTGTATTCCGGTCTGGGGTGGTGCAAGTAAAATTAAATTCCTGGAAGTTGAAAGAGCCCAGAGGTGTTTGTTAAAGACTATGTTCTATAAACCATACAGATACCCCACTACTGAACTGTACGCACTTTGTAAATTACTGAGTATGCGTAAATTATATATTACCTCTGCTCTCTTAAGACTTCACAGGTCAACTGCTTTTAACCCCAATTTTTTAAATAAAAGAAAAGCACACACAGTGGTGACTGTGCCTTGGAGTGGGTCGGCTTTTGCGAGGAGGCAGTATGATGTTCTTTCTGCAATTATGTATAATAAAGTAAACAGGATTTTGAATATTTATACTATGAACTACCATGCCTGTAAAAAAGCGATACTAAATTGGATAAGTGAACTTGATTATGTAGCAACTGAAAATGTACTGTATACATAAGGTTTAACGTTGAATTTTAATGAGATATGAACGTACTCGCATGCACACACGCACGCTCACGCACGTTCTCACACACATACATACACACACATACACGTTACATACACATACACACACACACGCACGAACACACAAATAACACAATGTCATTACACACATTATTCCCATTAAGTACTATTTAGTTATTAAGAACTTTTACTTTTTATGTTATTCTTGCATTCTAACGCATGACTGTACTATATGCTGGAAGAGCGAGGCTTCCTGACACAGGTACACTATACCTAATAGGAAGTCTCGACCATTTTGTATTTACCACCTAAGTTGGAATGAAATAAATAATTTATTATTATTTATTATTATTATTATTATTTATCTGCATGTATGTCCATGCAAAAGTGAAACGGTCGCTGACTCAGCATTATGCTGAGGCGTTAGACGCCTGCAGCGCTGATTTTCTGCCAGAACCGTCTGTGACTCACGGAACGATACACAAATATACTATACTACTTAATAAAAAGATAAATTAATAAAATGATAATGAATTAACAAATAATTTAGATTTATTATTGCGTAGCATAATATGTAAATAAATAAATACAATAAAGAAAAAGTAAACTGCGAAAACATAACCCTGTAAAACAACAGGTTATGGATGTTTTCTATGTATTTAAGTATTTACTAATACAAGTATGTTTATCGTCGTCTTGTACCCATAGTACAAGCTTTGCTTAGTTTGGGACTAGGTCGATTTGTGTAAGATTGTCCCCATAACAAAAAAAAAAAAAAAACTTTCGTGATTTTCACTCATAATTACCATACTAAACGGGACCTATCACACAAAATAATATTTACCTCGACGTTTCGGCCACATTGCAGCAGCCGTAGTCACGAGTTAACGGCTGCTGCAATATGACCGAAACGTCGAGGTAAATATTATTTTGCGTGATTAGTCCCGTTTAGTATAGTAATTAATTCACATAGTTTTCTATATTTCTTCATTTTCTCTATAAGGCAGTGATTAATTATTAATCCATAAGCGACCTGAGCAAATGGTCGGAGCGCGCGGTATGGCTGGAATCGTCGCCGGCGCCTGTGACTCTCCCACGGCTCATGCAGCGCGTTATTTTGACGTCATCCGATGAACTGTCATAGCATGTATTTATTGTTAACTTTGACCATGTATTTATCTATATTGAATTATTAACATCTTATGTACAAGAACAATTAACTAAAATATATAAAAGGAGTCCCTTTAGGCAAGGGTACGAAGATACCAGCACCGTTCCCCCTTTGAATAGTTCTTCGTTTTTGTCAAATCAACAATTACAATTGTTCTAGTTATAGTACGAATTTTTTGAGGTGTCCCGATCTCGTTAGCAGCCCTCATTTTGAACAAATCCATTGTATTCTATTATGTCCACAAGTGCATAATCCTCAGTTTAAAATAAACGTAAATATAAGATAAAATAGCTCATTGAAATAACGACTTTATTATTTAAATATTTAGTAAATAGTTCATTTTAAATGAAACTTTGTTGGCAGATAATATTTTTCAACATTGAAAGTGTTGTAGACATGCAGCCAAAACAACCAAAACAAACAAACAAACAAATTTTCAATTAAAATAAACTCTCTACTGTAAATAATAAAGACGTTATTTCAATGAGCTATTTTATCATTTTCTATACTTCTATATCTATACTAATATTATAAAGAGGAAAGATTTGTTTGTATTTTTGTTTGTTTGTTTGCATTGAATAGGCTCCGAAACTACTGCATCGATTTCAAAAATTCGTTTGCCGTTAGAAAGCTACATTATTAATTAAATTAATTATTTTAAACTGAGGATTATTCAATTGAGGACATAATAAAATACAATGGCTTTGTTCGAAAGGTGGGCTGTTAACGAGATCGGGACACCTCAATAAATTCGTACTATAAAAGATGCTTACTTAACCGTTTAAGTTTGTAAGCAACACACAAGGCTACCGACAAAAAAATCCACGACAAAACAAAGCACGATACTTAAAACAAAAAACTGAAGATAGATTTCCCATCATACAGTTGAACGATTTATGATGACTTGTGATTAGACGTCATCACGATCATGACTGTGACCTTGTCGTATGATACAAACGGTTTAAAATAGACGGCATTGCAGATTTTATCGGGTAACTTATAATGGACCAGTTGACGGTCAACCTTTGTTCTTGCGTTACGTAACATTAAATACATAAATTAAATGGGTGTTTGATTTAATTGATTAATTTAATTACTTTTTTTAAGATCAGAGACCGTATTGTCTAACGCGCGAGCGCTTGCCATCGCTTCCACCATCTCTTTCAGTCACTATCTTAACATCGTTTGACAGAAAGAAATAGTGAATGCGAAAGTAAGCGTCTGCGCATTATACAATAAGGTCTCTAGCTAAAGTAGCTAGACTACATAAGTATGTTTATCCGTTGCTTAGTACCCATAACACAAGCTTTGTTTAGCTTACTTTGGTACTAGGTCAATTGGTGTGAATTGTCCCCTGATATATTTTATTTATTTTATTAGTACCTACACAGCCATAAATAAAATTAAACTTCATCGCTGAACGACGAAAGAGAGAAGTCGGTCATTCTTTTTTGACACAAATTATTTACAACATCTTCTCGGCCCATATACCTATATACGTCCCACTGCTGGTTTAGGCCTCCTTCCAGAATGAGAGGGCTAAGACTGCGGATTGGAAACTTCACACTCACCATTTAATTGTTTCGCAAGTTTCCATTACCATAAACTCCTAGTGAATTTCAAAAACTTCGCACTTGAATTCGGAAAAACAAAGCTTAACTTTTTATTTTCCATGTAGGTATAGTCGACCAAGAAATTCCTTTACCACCCTAAAGTTCAATGTCAGTTGTACGGCTTAAAACATCAAACGCTATTTTCACTTACCAGTCATTGTAACATTCAGCCTTATTGCTTTTCTTCTGATGTAGGACAGTCATAAAAAATGGTAAAGCACTTACTTGGTCGACTATACCTATGTTTTATTTTAATTTTTTAATTGTTATTGTTTTGTTTTTATTAGGCTTTTGTCTTTGAGCCATTTATCATGTTTTTATTGTAAAGAATAAAGTTTGTATATTTATATCTATCGAACCATTTGATTCTTCATTTGATTCTCACATTAAGTTTCATAATGAACTCCCTTGTCAAGCAAAGCAATATCACTATGATTTTTTATGAAAGAGTTCCATATTGGGTCACGATTCAGTTAGTTCGATAGTACGTGGTCGTAACTTAAGAACACATTAGCATTATTGCAAGCGGCCAATTGTTCCGTATGTTTGTGTTGAATAGATATTTTTATCTTTATCTTTAACTTAATTGGCATTCTCAATTATGTAAAACGTCCGCGGCGCGGGCGCAGCGACGTCTTCATTGTGTGCGGACATTTGCATAGCTAATCTACCGTGAGACGGAGGACTTTTGTTACCATATCTTGATGTGGCGGTGCAGTGGACAGAATGAACACAGTAGGAACATTCATAATCATCATTTCAGGTCTTCATGTCTTTGTACAATTTCGTACAATTTTCGTTTACTCTGGCTCTCAACCTCGAGTGCGAGTGTTATTTAGCGGTAGGTAATTATTGAATTCCGTCATGGTATTTCAGCTCTAAAACAGCTGCGAATGTACTACTGTAATCTTCGAGAGTCTAACTATTCGTATTGTATTGTCTAAATAAAACAAAGCATGGGCGCTTGCCTTCGCTTTCACCATCTCTTTCTGTCACCATCTTATACCGTTTGACAGAAAGAAAGAGTGAATGCGAAAGCAAGCGTCAGCACGTTAGACAATAAGCGTACTGGTTATCCTACTGTTGTTCGTCTATCGACTGTGGCACCATCCTTAAAGTACTCATGCATGTAGCTGTGTAACGTCCACCTCGACGGTAATATACTGCCATTACCAATGCAAACATGACCCCCTTTACAATCCTTGGCCTGAAATATTGTTTCGAAAAACCTTTGCATGTGAAAAAAAACAATTACAGTGTATGTTTGTCTAATGCTATAATTAACGCATGTTACGAGTATATGGCTGCTAAATTTTCACGAGACACCAGAGGGATGAACTCGTAGCTAATAGAAGGTCTCTCATGCGTACAGCTAATGAGTGGAATAACCTACCTGAGTCTGTGTTCCCTGAACATCACAATCTGACCGTTTTCAAGTCTAGGGTGAATGAGTATGTACTAGGCAAGCATGTTCCAAATGCCATCGTCACTTTGCATCAGACGTGATTGTGATCCAACGCAAACCTATGTTGTAGGCTTAGAGTATACATAAGCAAGGTTGTAGGTATTCAAAAATAAATATTGAATTAAAAAATACTACTTTTTCTCATAATTTTGATGATTATAAGAAATGTCCCTAATTTTTTATACCATTCTCCTGAAATTTGTTTTTTACGTTTATGATTATGACCACTGACTTGCAAGCCAAATTTGAAGTCTCTAATAATTATAGTTTTACTTTTTGAAGCGAATATAAAGTAGGGTCTCTTTGAAGCGAAAAAATTATTCCAAATCAGCGCTGGGGTGTTTTAAACGCCTCAGCATTATGCTGAGCCAGTGTTCGATTTGCAACCGCAATGACACATTCTATCTTTAGTTTTAGTGTTGCCTTATGTTTTGTAAAATATTGATGATGTGTCTTGTGATGTTGTAAATAAATGTATTTTCTTTCTTTCTTTCTTTCTTTCAAATTATTCCCTACCTCATAAGAATTCCGAAAAATCATTTCTTAGCTGATACCTACGTCATAATAGCTATCTGTGTGCCAAATTACGAAAACAAAATACGATTAAGCTGATCAAGTGTTGCCATTGATTTGTACTTTTACCTTTTATATATGAAAATATACAGAGATTAATTTAACGACACTTCACTTATCAAAGTCCCCTGTTAAGGTGAGACAAGCACTCCAAATAAAACCGGCTAGCTCTATTGTATGCACGCCATTTAACGAGTTTCGGAGGTTATTTACGAGGTAAACGACCGCACCGAATAAACGGATGATTCCAATAATTAATTAGATCAATTATCCTAACGGAAGCCTAGAAACCTGACCCGCGTCGTATTTAAAAATATAATTAGTACATCCGCTAACGATGGTTAAGTAGGCTTCGAAAAATACTTAGAATTTTGTAGAGACCTCGCGTTCACATCATTGCGGTATTTAAATAAGACTTTCATAGGTGGAATTCAAAAAGTTGGACGCTGACACCGTGACGCCGGTAAGGTAAACGTCCCTGGGGCTAAATTCTGTACGCTTAGTATAAGTTTTCCTTCACTTCAATACTTCTCGATCGCGTTTACGTAAAAAAATCAATTCTATGGAAACATGGACGCGCGCGCGCGCGGAGACGCTGTCCATGTTTCCCTAGTAATTGATTTTTTTACGTAAACGCGATCGAGAAGTATTGAAGTGAAGGAAAACTTATACTAAGCATACTGGAACGGCCCAACACGGTTTGCGAGTGGTAATTCAATCGTTTGGGAGAGTATAGGAATGGGTTGAGCTTGGGATGAGCCTTATTTTCCTGTTAATTCGCTTTGTAAATAAATAAACAAATAAATAAGGCTCATCCCAAACTCAGCCCAAACCTCTCGCAAACCAGTGATTTTTGGCGTTCCTGAATAGCAGTTCAAACCAAACCCAACCCAAACTATTGAATTACCGCTACCAAACCCGTGAAGGCCCGTTCTTGAATAACGCCCCTGTTCTCGACACTGGCCCAATACATGGCACCTTCAATCTTATTTCATAGTAAGAGAGATAACGGATGGGTGTCATCTACTCGGTGTTGAGGTGTCGAGCATTGCTACGTTTACCTACCTTAGAAATAATGTTAAAATTTTCCTTTGTGACACAAAAAATAATCAGAGAGAGAGAGAGAGACATTTATTTACACATATTCGATACACAGCAAAAATACATTTGAAAGGAAAAGATACAAATAAAAAAACATCGAAATGTACTCGTATAAAAATTGGACCCACTCCGCACAATGTTACGGCAAACCGAAACGCTGTTTTTCATTGGGGTCCGTTTAAAACTAAACATAAAAGATAATAAAATAAATCGTGGGACAATTGACACTAATTGACCTAGTGCCACAAGATGGAGCGACGACCTGGTTAAGGTTGCGGGATCGCGTTGGATGCGGATGGCACGGGACCGATCTGTTTAGCGAGCCTTGGGGGAGGCCTATGTTCAGCAGTGGACGTCTTTCGGCTGAAATTATGACCTAGTCCCAACCTGAGCGAAGCTTGGTACTATGGTTACTAGACAACGGATAAACATACTTATATAGATAAACTAGCTGTTGCCCGCGACTCCGTCCGCGAAGAATAGGGCGTATAAAAAACAGCGATCGACCTATTCTCAGACCTACCGAATACAAACAAAAAAGTTTCATAACTATCGGTCAAGCAGTTTCGGCGGAGTTCGATAACAAACACCGTGACACGAGATTTTTATATATTAGAAGAGATACATTCTTAAATACATATTAAACACCCAAGACTCGAGCACAAACATTCGTATTTTTCACACAAATATCTGCCCCGACCGGGAATCGAACCCGGGACCTCAAGCTTCGTAGTCAGCTTCTTTGAAAACTATCCGGCTATGAAGGCTATCCGGTCGTCAATGTAGAGGCAACTCGTTGATGTCTTTTATCAGAAATTGACAGTTTCAAATAAACATCGGACTAAACAAGTATAAACAGCACAAGTAATTTCTCATTTATAGATTTTAGATCATACTTACAATCAAAATATTTAAGTTTAATTTTTAAAATATTCACTGATTTTGACATTTTTAAATTATATTTTTTACTCTTTTTAAAATTCGATGGAAGGCTTCTAGTGGAAAAATCACTTAATGGTAAATTTTGTTTTGTTTTAAAATGTGTTTCAATTTAAATGAATCAATTTTTTCAAAATTGTTATTTTTATTAATTCAAATAATTAATATATCCTAGACCCATGGCCTTACGCTCAGGTTAACCATTAGATCTGAAATTTGAATGGAAATTCATTAAAAATACTCGTATCAAATTTCAAGTTCGGGTCTCTCCTGTGGCCATGGCAAAAGTTAAGGGTCTATAGCCAATATTTTTTAATCATGTCTACATCGGCGGCCTGGTCAACGTCCGGCCCATTTAAATAAATAAAGGCTCAACAAACAGATCGGTTCTGCGCCATCCGCATCCAACGCGTTCCCGCAACCTTAACCAGGTTGTTGGGGCTGCCTACACTGCGTCTTCCGGTCCGTGGACGACAGTCGAGAACCTCTCGGCCCCATCGGCCGTCAATTCTACGAGCGTTATGCCCTGCCCACTGCCACTTGAGTCTGGCGGTTCTTCGAGCTATATCCGTGACTTTAGTTCTTGCGCGGATTTCATCATTTCTAATGCGATCCTGC